>CM056059.1:136157957-136537957 GCA_029574335.1 Rana kukunoris
AACGTTTTTACTTGTTAAAGCTGAGGTCCACACAAAAAATGGAATCTCCGCTTTTTGGAACCCTCCCGCCCCTCTCCGGTGTCACATTTGGCACCTTTCAGGAGGGAGGGGGTGCAGATACCTTTATAATACATATAAAGTTAAAACAACAAGGGCAGAAGATTAAGGCCCCTTTCACATTAGCGGACGAACGGTCCGCTAATTACAAGTCCGTTAACGGACTTGTAATGGGCCCCTTTGGGAGCGGATCCGTTAGCGGATAATGCATCCGCTAACGTCCGCCTAAGATCCGCGTCCGTCTGGATCCGTTTTGCGGACGGAAGAAAACCCTATTTTTCTTCCGTCCGGTGGAACGGATCGGATGCAAACGGACAGACGGTCCGTTTCCATCCGATTCCCCATAGGGGATAGCGGAGGAGAGACAGGGCGGTCCCTGCATAGTGTGCGGGGACCGCCCCTGTCCACCCGACAGCTCAGCGGAGACCCCCCGCTGAGCCGACGGACACACGGAGCGGACCAAAAAATGGACCGCTCCGTGTGAAAGGGCCCTTAATAGATGGAAAGATGAAAAAAATTACTGAAGTTCCACTTTAAGCCTGCTACACACTTATATTTTTTTTTCATAGATAGAGCGTGTTCTATCTATGACTAGGCTACTTTCTTTAACTTCTCAGAAGGGGTTCTCCTAAGCAAGGTGTTATAGCCTGTGGATCATCTGAGAAGAGTCCAGCCTCTTTGGCTGGTCCCCAATGATGACCATTTATAGTCCAGGGTTTGACAAATTTGCTTGGAATCTAGGAGCCAGCTAAAAAAGTTAGGAGCCAGAAAACGCGCCCCGTCCCGACGAGCTTGCACGCAGAAGCGAACACATACGTGAGTAGTGCCCTCATATGTAAACGGTATTCAAACCACACATGTGAGGTATCGTCACGATCGTTAGAGCAAGAGCTATAATTCTAGCCCTAGACCTCCACTGTACCTCAAAACATGCAACCTGTAGAATTTTTTAAACATCGCCTATGGAGATTTTAAAGGGTAAAAAGTTTGTCGGCATTCCATGAGCGGACGCAATTTTAAAGCGTGACATGTTGGGTATCAATTTACTCGGCGTAATATTATCTTTTACAATATAAAAAAAAAATTGGGATAACTTTACTGTTGTCTTATTTTTTAATTAAAAAAAGTGTATTTTTCCCCCAAAAAATGCAATTGTAAGACCGCTGCGCAAATACGGCGTGGCAGAAAGTATTGGAATGATCGCCATTTTATTTTCTAGGGTGTTAGAATAAAAAATATGTATAATGTTTGGGGGTTCTAATTAGAGGGAAGGAGATGGCAGTGAAAAATTACCCATTAGAACTGCTGTTTTACTTGTAATGCCAACGGCCACCACCAGATGGTGCAGGTCACAGAAGGAAGCTTGGCACTTCACAAGGCCGCAAAGCCGCGGCCTCAATTACCGGCCGTCGCTGACCCGCCGCGATCGCGCAGCGTGGGAGGTGGGGGCGCACGGAGACACAGGATCCTGTGCCTCCATGCGCCCCCACCTCCTCCGTCGCGTGATCGCGGCGGGCCCACAATGGCCCGTAATTGAGGCCGCGGCTTTGCGACCTTGTAGGCCGCAAAGCCGCGGCCTTAATCACCAGCGGGCACGGGTGCCAGGTCACAATTTCTTGTCGCAATTGCAATTTGGCGCCCGGATTTTGTTGAGCCCTGGAACTTAACGCCTTGTACACACGGTCGGACATCAAACAAACTTTAACTTGGATTTTTGTCCGAAAGGAGTTGTCCGGTCGCACCCATAGCATACACACGCTCGGACTTTTTCGGCAACAAACACGAACGTAGTGACGTTTGAACGTACTGACGAGAGTTTAAAAGAGGAAGTTCAATTCTCCGGCGTCACCCTTTGGGCTCCTTCTGCCAATCGAGAGTTAGTAGAGGTTTCGTCTGTGTGCATTTGCGATTTTCAGTTTCGTGCAATTTTGTTCGTTTCTGAACGTCCGTTCGTCAAGCAGACATGTTGCGCAATGGGGTTGTGCTAACTTGACCCACAAAAAATAAAATAAAAATATGTTTGATTCATATAACCAAAATACACTAATCCAAAGTAAAGACATTTGTTTTTACTCCGTCAGTATCACCAGCAAAGCAGCTTTTAGTATTATCACATTATAAGAAGAAGAGAATGTGCGCTGCTTTTTTTGATTTCAGAACTTGCCGCTTCACGAATGTGCTCTTTCAATTACGAACGTTAGTTTTACCAGACAGAAAGCTTCTGGCTGGTCTTTGCTTCTGAGCATGCGCGTTTGTACTTTGTACAAAAGTCTGATTGCTTGCTGTACACACGGTCCGACTAGGCACCATCGGACTCTTTGTCCGTTTGCAGACTGAACTTTTTGTCCGATGAAACCCGAAAAAGTTTGTCCGATGGAGCGTACACACGGTCGGACTATTTTGAAAACTTGCTCATTTTGAAGTTTGTTGGCAAAAAGTCAGATCGTGTGTACGGGCCCTAAGGGCTCTTTCACACAGGACAGATCAGAAATGGTCCGCCCCGTGAACCTCCGCTTGCTCAGGGACCGCCCTGTCTTTTCTCCGCTCTCCCCTATGGGGAATCGGATTGAACACGAACCGTCTGTCCGTGTTTATCCGATTCGATCTGCCAGACGGAAGGAAAAGTAGGTTTTTCCTCCAGCATACTTTGGCGGATCGGAGCGGATCGGATGTCAGCGGACATGTCTCTGCTGACATCCACAATCCCATAGGGATACATGTATGTCCGTTTTTCATCCGACAACGGATGGATGAAAAACGGACATACGGAACATCCGTGTGAAAGAGCCCTAAGGGCTCTTCCACATGGAGCGGATCCATATTGATCCGCCCCGAGTGTGTCCGTTGCTCAGCGGGGATCATCCGTAAATCCCCGCTGAGCTGTCGGCGGACAGGGCAGTCCCCGCACAGTGTGCAGGAACCACCCTGTCTTTCCTCCGCTCTCCCCTATGGGGAATCGGATGAATACGGACCGTGTGTCCCTATTCATCCGATCCGTTCCGCCAGACTGAAGAAAAATAGGGTTTTCTTCCGTCTAAAAAAGCGGATCTTTGCGGAGGCGGATCTTTACGGACGTTAGCGGATGCTCATCCGCTAACGTATACAATCCCATAGGGCAGCATTACAAGACCGTTCGTCTCCGCCCGTGTGAAAGGGCCCTAAGGCTTCCTCTTTTCCTGAAGGCATAACCATGGTTCACCAGGCACTTGAAATCTTCCAGATTGGGCAATTACCATTTTATATCTTTGGCAGATTGATGTCAAAGTCATGCCTTACCGGGTTCAGTCTCAAATTTTGCTTCGCTGGTTATCGGTGCCCCCCTGCATCCTATCCTATTGTGTTAATGCTTCTATACAGCTGACACTGTCAGGTCATGTAATATCTTGATCACCGGACACAGCGGGACTTGAGTCTAATCTTCCAATTGTGGTGTCTGTGGGGGATCACTTTATCTCCCTCCGCAGAACCTCTTCGCCAAGATTCAGCCCGTATAGCCCTTGTCATGCAAATGTCTTGCTGCACCCAAGGAGTCCACACTGACCAGCTGCTGCATGTCTTGCTGGGCAACCTTCACGTCCTTGTCCCATCCCTGTCCCCCCCCCCCCCCCCATTGTCCTTTATCTGCTCGGCTGGCCTGATTAGGCCTTGTCTCCGAGAGACTGAAACCTCAGCAGGTTGAAGGGCAGATTTTAGTAGCTGGGGTCAGTGTAAAGAAAAGATTTGCCTATTAAGGATCTTTAGATGTCATTTTGGCTTCTTTTTTTCCCTGTGATGTTTTCATTAGCATTAACGCAACCTTGGCAATTATTTCATGAGCGCAACCCTATGGATCAATATTTTATTTATTTTATCGCTTTTCTTTTTTCAAAGGCACAAACATGTAAAAGCTGCATCAGCTAATCTCGAGGCAATGTCAGATTTCTTTTCTTGGCTTCCCTTCTTTTCTTTTTGAGTTTGTTGTTAGTTGGACATGGCAGTATTTTTTCTATAGGCTTTAGACATTTAATAAATATTTATAAGGCTTTAAGTAAACCTGTCAAAAACTGGGCAGATCAAACTGAGCATTTGGTGAATGCTATGCAAAAAACAGAGGTTGTCTTCAGTGAAAAACGACAACTCCAAAGAAATAAAGATAAACACAGAATTTATAAAATTTATAAATCTATCTCTGCTTTTCATGTAAAAATGTAGAACAGTTTAAGCCAGGACCGATCCTAGGCAGGGTGCACAGGGTGCTTTGCACCCAGGCGCCTGCAGAGGTGGGAGCGCTGAAGTGGCAGAGTTTTTCCCTTCCCTCCTTCTCTCCTTGTTGTGTCCGTCCAGAACTAGTGTTCTGAGTATAGGTGTGTGTCCGTCCAGAACTCATGTGTCTCTGACCATCTCCTGTATTATGTCTGGAGTCTCTGATCGTCTCCTGTACTATGTCTGCAGTCTCTGACTGTCTCCTGTACTATGTCTGCAGTCTCTGACTGTCTCCTGTACTATGTCTGCAGTCTCTGACCATCTCCTGTACTATGTCTGCAGTCTTTGATCATCTCCTGTACTATCTCTGCAGTCTCTGACCATCTCCTGTATCATGTCTGTAGTCTCTGATCATCTCCTGTACTAAGTCTGCAGTCTCTGACCGTCTCCTGTACTATCTTTGCAGTCTCTGACCATCTCCTGTATTATGTCTGCAGTCTCTGATCGTCTCCTGTACTAAGTCTGCAGTCTCTGACCATCTCCTGTACTATGTCTGCAGTCTCTGGCCGTCTCCTGTACTATGTCTGCAGTCTCTGACCATCTCCTGTACTATGTCTGCAGTCTCTGACCAACTCCTGTACTATGTCTGCAGTCTCTGACCGTCTCCTGTACTATGTCTGCAGTCTCTGACTGTCTCCTGTACTATGTCTGCAGTCTTTGATAATCTCCTGTACTATCTCTGCAGTCTCTGACCATCTCCTGTATCATGTCTGCAGTCTCTGATCATCTCCTGTACTAAGTCTGCAGTCTCTGACCATCTCCTGTACTATCTTTGCAGTCTCTGACCATCTCCTGTATTATGTCTGCAGTCTCTGATCATCTCCTGTACTAAGTCTGCAGTCTCTGACCATCTCCTGTACTATGTCTGCAGTCTCTGGCCGTCTCCTGTACTATGTCTGCAGTCTCTGACCATCTCCTGTACTATGTCTGCAGTCTCTGACCGCCTCCTGTACTTGTCCTACATGCAGTCTCTGACCATCTCCTGTATCATGTGACTGTACTAGAGCTGCCACAATTCTGGCCAAAATGAGAATCACGATTATTTTTTGCTTAGAATGAAGATCACGATTCTCTCCTCGATTCTCACAGCGTAAATATTTTTTTTTTTTTTCCAAAAGATTTTTATTGAATATTTATGAGAAAGATAACATTACAAATTATACATTGCATTGACAAAGCAGCAGTTACAGTAGAGTCGCAGTCGCAGCCGCCATATGTCAAAAAGAGTCATTGCATGTTAGACAGAATATAAGCGAAGGCAGGGTAAACATCCAGGGCCAGATTCTCAAAAGAGATACGCCGGCGTTTCGTAGGAAACACCGTCGTATCTCTCTTTTTTTTACTGGGTATCTATGCGTGTGATTCCTAGAATCACTTACGCATAGATACAGTGAAGAACCGACAGGTGTAAAAACAATTACACCGTCGGATCGGAGATGTAATGACATCGCTGGCCGCTAGGTGGCCTGTACGTTGATTTCTCATTTGCCTATGCAAATGAGCCTAATCCGACGATTCCCGAACGTTTTTACGCTGCCCCGTCGTAGTTAACGTAGTTTCCGTACGCGTAAGGCTACCCCTGCTATATGAGGGGTAACCTTACGAAGTTCCGTCGTATGCCATGTTAAGTATGGCGTTGGGGCAGGGTAAACATCCAGGGCCAGATTCTCAAAAGAGATACGCCGGCGTTTCGTAGGAAACACCGTCGTATCTCTCTTTTTTTTACTGGGTATCTATGCGTGTGATTCCTAAAATCACTTACGCATAGATACAGTGAAGAACCGACAGGTGTAAAAACAATTACACCGTCGGATCGGAGATGTAATGACATCGCTGGCCGCTAGGTGGCCTGTACGTTGATTTCTCATTTGCCTATGCAAATGAGCCTAATCCGACGATTCCCGAACGTTTTTTACGCCGCCCCGTCGTAGTTTACGCCGTTTCCGTACGCGTAAGGCTACCCCTGCTATATGAGGGTAACCTTACGAAGTTCCGTCGTATGCCATGTTAAGTATGGCGTCGGGTCAGCGTCGTCTTTTTCCGTTGGTTACGTTGTTTAACTAAGTCGTTCGCGAATAGAGATTTACGTAAACGACGCTCACGTCGGTTTCATTCACTTTTTCCGACGTGAGCTGGAGCATGCGCACTGGGCTATTTTTGAGGCCGGCGCAAGCGCAGTTCGATCGACGCGGGGGCGCGCTTAATTTAAATACAAGCCGCCCCCTTTGAATTACGCGGGGATACGTAGAGCCATTTACACTACGCCGCCGCAATTTACGGAGCAAGTGCTTTGGGAATACGGCACTTGCTCTGTTAAAATTGCGGTGGCGTGTAAATGGCTTACGCTACGCCAGCGGGGATTCTACGGGAATCTGGCCCCCAGTCTATACAGCAATTTCAGCATGCCCTACCTTCGACCCGCTTGGTTTAGTCTTTAAAGGTTAACATTGAAGTGTATCAAAGAAAACACAAAACAGAGGCATCGTATTGTGCAAAGATAAGCTATGTGTACAAGTGAGTGCGTTTCTCGGGCGTTTGTCAGGTAGAATCATATGCAAAGAATGAACAGACGGGGGGTGTCCGCCTTCCTGGACCCCCGGTGGGGGAGGGGATAAATCAATGAGGCGACACGGGAACCCTGAGTGTCCCAGTCCAGGGGGATACGTGCGTGGGGATTAGTCCAGACAGTTGGTAGGGGCATGAACCAACGGGGATCTACCCTACGACCCGCCACCCCTATAGGGAACAGACTGTGGGCGGGAGGGAGCAGGAGCATCAATAAAAGGTACAGGCTAGCTAGCGTGGTCCGGTGAGTGGAAAGCGTTCCCGTAACAAGGTGACAATAGGGGGGGGACGTGGGGGTAAGGGGAGGGGGGGGTGTCTCGTTCATGGGTAAAATTTTACATTTATACAAAAAAAAAAAAAAATGGGCTAACTTTACTAGCTATTTTTTTTTTTTTTTAATTCATTAAAGGGGTAATTCCCCAAAAACCTTTTTTTACCATTGATTGAGGCTCGTTATGTCAAGGGGAATCGGGTGGTTTTTTATTAGAAACGAAGCAATACTTACCGTTTTACAGATGCATCGTCTCCGTCGCTTCCGGGTATGATCGTCTGGTCTGGGCGTGCCTATTTGATTGACAGGCTTCCGACGGTCGCATACATCGCGTCACGAGTAGCCGAAAGAAGCCGAGCGACGGTGCGGCTCTATACTGCGCCTGCGCACCGTCGTCCGGCTACTTTCGGAAAATCGTGACGCGATGTATGCGACCTCGGAAGCCTGTCAATCAAATAGGCACGCCTATAGTCGGAGCCCATACCCGGAAGCGTCGGAGACGATGCATCTGTAAAACGGTAAGTACGGCTTCATTTCTAAAAAAAAAAAAACCTGATTCCCCCTTGACATAACGAGCCTGAATAAATGTTAAAAAAAAGGTTTTTGGGGGAACTACCCCTTTAAAGTAATTTTTTCCAAAAAAAAAATGCATTTAAAAAGACTGCTGCGCAAATACAGTGCAACATAAAATATTGCAACAACCACCATTTTATTCTCTAGGGTCTTTACTAGAAAGTTAGATGATCTTTGGGGTTCTAAGTAATTTCTAGCAAAAAAATAATGATTTTAACTTGAAAAGAGCTGTCAGAAAAAGGTTTGGTGTTTAAGTGGTTAAACATTTCTAATTTACATACAGAAGAAGTTTATTCCTTTGAAGAGATACAATGTTTTCAAAACTTGGCAGATTGCCCAGACTGACTTTTGGCTGAGAGCAGACAGGAAATTCTTTGCATACCAAAGTGGAGAGAGAAAATTATTTTCATGTCAAAGATCGTGAAACCCTGTATCAAGAATCGCAACGGGAAAAAGATTGCGATAACGATTCTTGACGATTAATCGTGCAGCTCTAATGTCTGCAGTCTCTGACCATCTCGTGTATCATGTCTGTAGTATGTCTGGGGGCTCTTTCAAACAGACTCTCTAACAGAAGCTCCTCTCTGTGTCCATCAGAGAGACCCCCCTCCAGGTCCCAATAAAGTACTCTGCTTCTGTATTTTGTTTATTGTTAAGAGATCATGTAAGGATCCCAGGGTAATGAAGATTTTGTGGGAGAGCATCTCTGTGGTTGAGTCATTGCCATATAAACATTTGTAAAGGGGAGGAGTTAGTAAAATGACCACGCCCATGTGGGGGCGCCAGAAATATTTCTGCACCCAGGCGCCTGTGATCCTGGTTTAAACCCTCCCACATCCTCACGGTCCCTGTTTGTCCATTAGTCCTCCGTTCACACCAGCATGACAAGTCGCAACCTATTGTCGCCAAGGGAACCAGTCAAATTGAGCGACTCCGATTTTGCGAAAAGAAAGGTTGCTGCACTGTTCTTTTTTACGATTTCAGGTGCGACTTGCATAGACATCTGTGCATGAAGTCTCACAGATGTCAGGCAAGTCGCACTTAAAATCGCACGGACCTGTGGCTTTGAAATAGTGCTACCTCAAACGAAGTAGTATGATTTCAAAGTCGCATTCAGTGTGAACCAGAGCTTAGTGTGATAAGCAGCCTTAATGACCAGTAGGGAAGCTTAAAGGAACACTAAAGTTGAAAAAAAGGGTCCGGTCGCATGAATAGGGGGTGGCCACAGCGGGCTATGGATAGATTCATGTTATGCGAGAATCTATCCATTATGCATATGGGGGGGGGGGGTTGCGTGAGAGAGGGGGTGGCACCCGGGCGCCCTTAATGGACGGGCCCCCACTAATGGTGGGGCGGCAGGAGGGGCAGTCATGCAGGAGGATGGCATGTTTCTGCAGTGTGAACGGACGCAGTAGGGGAACTACCAGGGTTGCAAAGGGTGCAACTGGTCCTGCATTCTGCCACTGCGGAGGGTAGCAGGAAGGGGGCCCAGTGCAGACACGTGAAAGGGCCCCATTGCAGGACTATAACAAAGGGATTTGAGAAAATGACTTACCAACCCTTGGATAGACATAGACCATGGCCACGAGGTGGAATGCCGGCGGGTAATTCTCAACAGATCAGTGGAATGGGCCCGGCCCAGAAGGAAGGGTCCTGAAGGTTCTAGGCACACCTCTGATAGGGTGGCTATGAATCACTTCCACCTAAAGACCAACAATCCCTGCTGCTATAGCTGCTTGGAATATTTTTTTTAAGAAGACTCTATTATTACTGTATTATCAGTGGCGACTGGTGTATTTTTATTTTTTTGAGGGGCAGCAAACAACCAGAGGCAGCCCCGCTCCTGCTCGGTTAGGTCATCTGAACCCCCTGGGGGTCTGATTTACCTAGCTGTCCCAATTGTACCTCCATCACACACATGTGGAATCCTGCAAAACGACTCTTCTCTTGGACCAAAATGATTGATGACGGTAGCAGTCGGCGAGCGTGTTCTGTGTTTACACACATTTATTCAGAGCTCTCATCTCTGATGTGATTCATTTTACCAGTTAGAAGAACATTTTCGCGCATTTGGAATTTTTTAGAGGCTCGCAGGTCAGGAACGCGGCGCGGCCCCAACTGCTTCTCTGCGAGGTATCATTGGAAGCAATTCTGGATTATATTGATCAATTTCTCGGAGGCATCCCTGAGCTGGGCTGTAAATGAGACCTCCAGCAGTATCATTAGAAAGGCTGGCGAGAATATGAATTGGCCTCCTCTCAGTTCACCGACTCACTCAGTCACTAGATTCTAGACTAGCCTGTAGTAGATGATTGCTCCAGTATCCAAGCAACCTGGACCATCTCCACCGCCTGCGGAGAAGGAGCGCGATTTATCTTGTGGGCAGGAAAACCTGATTAATTTTAGATTTTCGCCTCTGTGATATAAGCTCCAAAGCCACAGAATAACCTTTCAGATGATCCATCTACTTCAGAAGGCCAAATCCTCTCCAATAATTATTGTACCAGTTGTTGTCCCAACTCCACGCAGTCTATTTCTCTTCAGAAGTGTTATGGGAAAAAATTGCAGATGAAAATAAACATTTTAGTCAGTAGTAGTGGGCGTGAATGCCTTAAAGCCTTTTTCAACCAGGGTGCCATTTGGGTTCCACAAAGTTTCCGTGAGCACAGGAACCAGTTTGCCTAGGTTCAGATGTGGGTAAGAGGACTCTGTGATCCAGGGGAGGGGATCTGCAGGGATGGGGATTATAAAGCCCTGTATACACAGGCCGAATATTGGGCCTGGTTCAATAGAAACCAGACAATATTTGGCCCGTGTGTACAGCAGGCGGTTCAACAGAAGCCGGCCGAATGTCTGACTTCTGTCGAAGGGGCATGGCTGAAAAAGGTCTGCCGATCGGCATTTGATCAGCGCTGAGAGCGCTAACCGGTGCATTCTGGTGGGGCTGTCTCCCTGTCAGAACACAATAGCTTGGCAGGGATATTGCTGTACTAACATCAAACCATTAGTACATGATCTCTTTAAGAGGGCTTAGTTTTTTTTTTGTTTAGCCCACTGCTATGAATTAAAAAAAAAATGTATAGTGTGTACCAGGCTTAAATGTGATGAAGAGACTCTGTTGTGATGTGATGGGGGACTCTGACTCTGTGTTGGGAGAACTATGTGGTGATGGGCAGGGCCGTCTTAATAGCATCATGGGCCCCTGGGCAAAGTAATGCTCTGGGGCCCCTACAATGATGACAGTGCAGGTAAACATACATCAAGTAGGTATCTATCACTCGTGCCATTCATTTCTGGGGCAGCATAAGCTCAAGGACCAGCTGCTTTAGGGAAATCGCAGTGGCCCCCCATGCAGCTGGGGCCCCTGGAC
The DNA here is from genome assembly GCA_029574335.1 of Rana kukunoris. Classification (NCBI taxonomy): domain Eukaryota; kingdom Metazoa; phylum Chordata; class Amphibia; order Anura; family Ranidae; genus Rana; species Rana kukunoris. The sequence goes on from CM056059.1 coordinate 136,169,036, forward strand.
AGTGCCCAGGTGTGCCCTCTCATTAAGACAGCCCTGGTGATGGGGGCCTCTGATGTATTGGGGTAGCTCTAACTCTGTGATAGGAGGCACTATGTGATGATGGGGGGCCTCTAATGTATAGGAGGGATTTTGATGTTATGGGGGACACTGATTTTGTGATGGGGGCTATGTGGTGATGGGGGTCTCTGATGTATAGGAGGGACTCTGATGTGGTGGGAGGACTCTGCCATGAAGGGGCACCTCTGTTGTGAAGTTAGATTCATCAAGGTGGTTAAGGTTTCCCATTGGTAAGTAAAACTGACCTTTTTTACATTTTAGACTGGGCTGCCTTGAGATTTTGATCCATGTATGGCTACTGTCGTTGAACAGAAGTTGATCTGCTGATCGATTTTCTATTCAGCCTCCCTGTTGAAACATTTCTGTTCAATCACTGCTGCACCGATCATTGTATTCAGATAACGTCTTCCCGCCAATATAAATGAATAAGCTTTGTATACTTCTTTTTACATAATAAGCAAAATGTCCCTTATTCAAATAATTTGAATACAATGGCCCGGATTCACAAAGCACTTACGCCAACGTAAATCACTTTACGCCGACATAGTGCAGATGTGCGCCAGAGTCACAAACCAACATATGTCCAAAAACAGGTCATCCTACCCGACGTATCTTGCTTATGCCGGCGTAGCGTGGGTGCAAATATGGGCGGGGCGCATGTTGCTTCTCCCATTGATTAGGCATTCAAATATGCAAATGAGGGAAATACGGCGATTCACAAACGTACGTGCACCCGACGCTGGCTACGCGCGCAGCGCGTAAGTGTACGTCCTGCGTAAAGTTATTCCCCATAAAGGAGGTGTAAGTCAGCACCAGACATGGAAAGGTCTGCACCAGGGAACTCAAGCCTACGTATTTTACGTAGGACGTGGGTCTGGCTGGGCGTAGGTTACGTTAATGGCATACACAGTGATCCGGCGTATCTTAGGCAGTTGTTCCGACCTGGTTGTGAGCATGTGCATGGGGATATGTCCATGTCCTGACACATGCGCAGTTCGTTTTAAGTACTTGTCTGGCGCCCGGCCCATCATTTGCATGGGGTCACACTTTATTAGCATGGATCATGCCCACTTCAAGCCCACTTCCACCTACTTCCACTTACGCCAGCCTGCGCCTTCGAAATGTACGCTGCGCTGGCGCAGAGTTGGGAGCAATAGCTTGTTGAATTCAGTGTATGCCTCTCCGCGCTGCGCCGGTGTAGCGTACTATGTGTGCGCTACGCCGGCGTAAATATGCGCCCATCTCTGTGAATCCCGGCCAAAGTATTCTTAAATCGGTTGTAGCAGATTCGTCATGATTCTTTGGCAAGCAGTAAGGCCCCCTGTTCCCATTTGATGATTTTGCATCAGAATCCGTCCGTGGATTCTGTCCGCGATCCCAAATTTCCAAATGTGAATGGGGCCCAAAGTTCCTGGGCGATTATTCGAATGCTTCAGTCAGCGGGAAGTTTAGACCTTCATACAGAGAGACAAAAACTGTGATTTTCCCACTAGTGTCAATTCTTGTTCCTCAAGTACGGGAGCAGCGACGTCACTTTGTATTACAGCTCAGTGCTGTTCTCTCCACATCTTCCTGACAGGCCGCCTTCACATAGAAACATTCTATTAGACATCTCAGCTGTGCACAACATTAAAATAGATCTTATTACTGGGAGCGTTCTCAGTGTTCCATGCCAAATGCCCTCCGCCCCTCACTTTTTTGCTTAATAGTTTGTAGCGATCATTGTAATAAAAAAAGAGGCACTCTCCAAAGATACATGTTCATTTTTTTCCCCCTGTTTGGGCAATGGTGTTTATGCGTTGTGCATATGAAATCTTTGTTTTGCTGGTCAAGGACTACAGATGCTCCAATGTGTCTCCTCTTGCCCAGTGTGTACAGGGAAAGCTGCCCGTCCGAGCGCTGAGAACTGGAATATACCGTGGACATTTTTATTTTCCTTTCAGGGTGATTTGGGTAATTGAGAAGATTGGGTTAATGGCAGATACAGGGAATTAGTGGCGACAAGATAAATACCAGATTAGGAATTACAGACGGCACAGTAGGTGGGCTGTGTCTTCTGGGTCTAATGGGAATAAAGTAAACTTCTTTCTAGATTCTCTATAAAAATTAAAAATAACATTCTGTACTCAGAACTAATAATGAACATCCTGCAGCCCCCCCATTAAAGCGGAGCTCCAGCCGCAATTTTTTTTTTTTAAAGTCAGCAGCTACTAACAGTGTAGCTGCTGACTTTAAATAAGGACACTTACCTTGTCCTACTTGCCCGCGCTGATGGGCCCCCCGATGCCGGTCCCACGATCGCTCCGGGTCCCGCGCCGCCATTCACACTATGGGAAACAGGCAGTGAAGCCGTACGGCTTCACTGACCATTTCCTACTGCGCCTGCGTGAGTCTCACGCTGGCTTGTGAATGGGCGCGCTGCTCTCTGAGAACACACACAGTTCCCAGAAAGCAGCGCGCCCCATTCACAAGGAGAAGGACAAGAAGAAAAGGCAGAAGAGAGAAGAGGCAGATTACGGACTTCCGCATAGCAACAGGTATTTCGGGTGAGTATTTTTTTATTTTTTTTCAGGTTTTTTTTATTTAATTTTTTTAAACAACATGGGAAAATGTTGTTTTCCTGGGTGGAGCTCCGCTTTAAATTGTTATTAACCTTCCTTGAAAAAAAAAAAAAAAAATGAATACATGTGTCATGGATATGCAATAATGTCTGGCAGCTTACCTGTCTCTCCATGTGTTCATTAGAGGCCAGACTCTCTTATCTGGCTGCCTTTATCATCTCTCCTCCCTGTATGGCTCCACCCCAGGCCATCCCAGGAACTCTATATTAACCACTGCACTGCAGGTCTGCATGGCTGATCAATGTTGTTTGTTAGTATTGTGTTCCCGCTTGCCGTGTGCTACGTTATCTCTGTGTACCGACTTTGGCTTGTTTCCGACTACTCCTGTTTGCCCGTGACCCTGACCCTTGGCCTGTCCCTTGGTTATCCTCGTCTGCTTGTTGCCCCAACCTTTGCTTACCCTTCACTATCTCTTGTGTTCTGAGTGGCTGCTTCCCCTCTCTCCCTACGGAGTGTGACCTAGGGACTCCAGGGGCCGCAACATGGATCCAGTTGCAGCGAAGGCCATCCTCGCCACTAGAGGCTCTGATGAATACCAACTGGATCTTAGACTCCGCGCACTGGGGAATCTTGGGCTCAAGCTTCCTGTAGGATCCCTGTCTGTGCCCCAGTGAACCTCTCCTCCATATCTACTCTGTGGTCCATCCGCAGCAGTCTGCTATAGGGTTCACTACCTTTTGGTGCACCCCTAACTCCAACGAGGTGCACTTGTCATCTGGCCACAGGTGACCTGACAACATGCAGCTGTATACCTTTTTATGCCAACATTGCCTCCTGTCCCCTGTTTTTGGAATTTTTACAGCATTAGCAGCGTCTGTCCGCAGATGATTGGCAATAGGTGACAGCTTCCGGGACTAGGATCTGAAGTCACCTGAACTCATCCCCACTAGCACTCTATGAAAGAATTTCTGCCTATATGGTGCTGCCTTTGTCTCCAGTGTCTTCCAAGTGCCACCCCAACACATGCATTCTCGCTAATTAGTGCCATGTTTATGGGACGCACAGGGCCGTCTTAATAGCATCATGGACCCCTGGGCAAAGTACTGCTCTGGGGCCCCCTACAATGATGACAGCGAAGATAAACAGACATCAAGTAGGTAGAAGGCAGTGCAGGGGCCCCCCATGAAGTTAGGGCCCCTGGGCAGTGCCCAGATGTGTCCTCTCATTAAGACAACCATGGGAACGCATACTCAGTAGCCACATGTGTCTGGTTGGCTCATGCAGAGCAGGGGCCCCTGTCATTCTTTCTTCAGTCTGTTTCTGTTTCCGGTGGCACATGCCTAGTAGGGTCTGCTGTCACAGTACCTACCTTTCAGGGCTGTGTCCCTCTGGCAGATAAGCCCCCCCCCCTGTATTGCGTAGGCGCGTCACTGAGTTTCCGAAAGTAGCTGAACATGTAGAGCCAGGAGTTAGCTCTACACGGTGCCTGCGCACCGACTAGGAGCCGTGTATAGCTGACTGCGCAGGCGCCGTATAGAGCTGACTTGCGGCTCTACATGTTCGGCTACTTCCGGAAACTCTGTGACTCTCGCTACGTGCCGACGCAATACGGGGGGGAGGCCTTATCCGCCGGGGGGAACTTTTTCTGAAGGACATCAATCATCTGGGCGAACTCCTAGATTACATTGCACCTAAGGATAGCCAGAAGCCGAATTAAAAATAGCGATAATAAGGTAAAAAAAGTGTCTACTGTACATGTTAGAAGTATAAAGAATTTGGTCTTATATAGATGTTGTTTGGGTGAACCTCCGCTTTAAGGTGAAAAAACTTCAGTGTATACCGGTCCCCCCCCCCAGCCCCTGTTTTACTTACCTGACCCGTTGAAGGTCCCGCGATCCTCTTCGCCACTCAGCCTGGCTGCTGATTGGCTAGAGCGGATGGATTGAGAGCAGCGCAGCCATTGGCTGCCGCTGCTGTCAATCACATCCAGTGATGTGGCGTGCCGAAGGGCGGGGCTGAGTGATACAGTGGAGGACCAGAGACAGCCGCCGAGGGACCCCAGAAGACATGGATCGGGCCACTCTGTGCAAAACGAACTGCACAGTGGAGGTAAGTATAACATGTTTCTTGTTTTAAATGCCATTTTACTAACCTTTTAATGGCTCTGTCATAAGAGGAGGGTTTACACCCTTCTCTTTCACTGTGCTGGCAGGGAGATCAATGTGCTGGGGTCATATATACAGTATGTAGACACACTCACATGTGTGTTTGAGCTTTAAGGCGCACACCTATGGGATAACCTTAAGCAGTATCTGCCTGACTCTAGCTGCCGTCTCATTTTCCCAGCACCGACCCAAGGTTTGCAACCCTCTCGCCCCTTCCTGGAGAAGGCTAGATAATGTTTATTTCCCAGGACAGCTTCTCTTTAATAATGTACAACCTTGGGAATGAGGAGTTTCACAAAGTGATTACTCAGCCAGACAGTGAAAGATGTCCTCGCTGAGCTTTTCACACCTTTGAAAGTTCTTCAGTAATTTACCACTCGTATTTAACCACTTCCTGACGACCGTACGACTATATATACGGCCGCAGGGTGGATCTAAATTTCCGGGTCGCCTCTTTTTACGGGCCTCCGCTCCTCCGTGCCACTGGGGGGCGCGTGAGCGCCGGCGGCGTGCGCGTGCCTGCCGCATTACTAAGATGCCGATGCGTGTGCCTAGCGGCCGCGATGTCCACCAGGCGCTTGCGATCGGCGGTACACAGACAGCCTCCTCTCTCCCTGACAGGACATGGATCTGTGTGTTTACATACACAGATCCACGCCCTGTCAGGGAGAGAGGAGGCCGATCTGTGTCCCTTGTACATAGGTTGATTGCTTATTGCGATTTTTATTTTATTTTTTACCAAAAATATGTAGAAGAATACGTATCTGCCTAAACTGAGAAAAAAATGTTATTTAAAAAAAATTGGGCTATTTATTATAGCAAAAAGTAAAAAAATATTGTTTTTTTCTTCAAAATTGTCGCATTTTTTTGTTTATAGCGCAAAAAATAAAAACCGCAGAGGTGATCAAATACCACCAAAAGAAAGCTCTATTTGTGGGGAAAAAAGGACGCCTATTTTGTTTGGGAACAAAAAGAAAAACTCACATGGTGAAGTATGTCAACACAGTTTGAATGTGACACTATTAACACCACCACCGTATCACCCACATAAATTGGAGGCTTACCAGAAGCCAAAGATTGATCTTCCTATGGCTAAAATATTGGCCCTGCTCCGACTTTATGGTGTCTCGTAGCAGTGACACCTATGCTGAAATCAGGAGATAGGGTCTCTCCCAGCCCCTCCCAATTCTCACCAGTCAGCAGACCTCGAGTCTCTGCCCTCAAGGAAAGGCGGGAAATGAATGGGCGGCTGTGAAGCGGCTAAGTAGGCAGCCGTGTGCTCCAGGAACAGCCCAGCTGGGTGGCCATCGGCTCCAGAGACAGCCCTGCTGAGCAGCCGCAAGTAGGCTGGGAGAGCGGTGCTTTAGGAACTGCCCAGGATTTGGTGACCCCCGGCAAATCATCATTTGACCCCCGAGGGGGTCCCGATCCCCAGGTTGAGAACCACTGATGTAGCAATTTGAATTCACTTTCATAGGGTACAGCATTACAAATCGTCCACAGATATATTGTCACCACACAAAAACTGCTTTTTTTTATAAGGGACATTGGAAAAAGTCAAATGCAGCCACAAGAAGGTGATTTCTGGTCATAGCATATTGTTTTGGAGACGCCTTCATGATGCATTTGCAGTTTATTTTTATTGACTTGTATAAGTAAGTGAAACCAGTTGAAATTTAGCAGAATAAATAAATACAAGTTAACGCTGCAACTTATTTTCGAATCAAACGTAAAACCACAAATGCCGGAGTACTCTACCGATGCCCAAAAATGTTTGCGATGACCGGTCAAGGGCAGTGGCGGCTGGTGCTCAAAGTTTTTTTTTGGGGGGGGGGGGGGGGCACAAACAAACTGAAAAAAAAAAAACCCCATCAATTGCAGCCACTGTGCCCATCTAGTGCCGCTACTGTGCCATCAAACACAGCTACTGTACCCATCAATCGCCGCCACTGTGCCATCAAATGCAGCCACTGTGCCCATCAAACGCAGCCACTGTGCCCATCAAACGCAGCCACTGTGCCCATCAAACGCAGCCACTGTGCCCATCAAATGTTACCAGTGTGCATCCATCCTGGTGCTTACCTGTCTCGCTGGAGCAGTGGGTCACGGCAGTGTCCTCCGCACTCCTCGATGTCTTCCCCCGTCCTCTCTTTCCGTCCTCTGCTATGATTGGACCCCAGCGTCCAATCACAGTGCATGTTTCAGCCAATCGGGTGACGGGTTACAGACCCGAGCACCTGATTGGCTGAGAGGTGGTTTAGTGTTAGCAAAGCAACTATTTATTCGCTTTACTAACGCAGCGCTGGGTGAACCAGCATGGCGCCCGCTGTTCACCTTTTTGGACGCCTATTGGAGCCTATGGCTCTAATTAGGTGCTTCCAAAAAATTCCCCCCTCCACTTTAATTCAGGTGCATGGCACCCGAAAAGGGGTCGGGCACCTGAATAGGGGATGGCAGCGGCGACCATAGATAGATTCATGCAATACATGAATCTATCTATGGTGAGAGATAAGTGGCAAGAGAGAGGGGGCGGCGCCCGTGCGCCCTTTATGGACACACCACCACTGATCGAGGGTCAGACTGTTCCTGACGGATGGAATTCAGACACCACTCTGCCTCTTCATCTCATTCAGTCTTCATTGAGAAAATACAGTGGTCACAGTGCACCAGGGCAGACACTTGGCATAGGGTCCTGATGCCAGTGCGAATCACTGGAGTAATGGGGTCTACTACATTGATTTCCAGTTTCCACTGGGATCCTACAGGTATGGTATATGCAGTTACATTGGTCCAAGCTGGAACAATATAACTATTTATAAAATATCCATACATGGAATATTTCTTTACTGGTGCCTATGCTGACAACACATTGGTTCCATTTTTGGGCCCCATCCCTTTGACCTGCAGGGAAGGCCGTATTGGGTCTCTGCAGCCTGGCCACAGTGTTGACATGCTTCATTACCTGTTGTTCTAAGTAAGCTGTACCATACACCCCACTACATGGGCGTCCGCTCCATAGGGCAAGGGAGGGCGTTCGCCCCCCCCTAGAATCAGTAGTAAGACACTGTGACACACATTTAGATTTAGCTGCGGCCGCCTCTCGAACCTGCGCCGCCGATTGTCACTGTCTCTCTCATGTCTGCGGCATATCAAGTCAGTCTGTGACTGTGTTTGTTTACCTTTCGCTCCGCTCCCCGCCCCTTGTTTTCCGGCCAGCCAATGATCACTCACTCCCTCTAACTTTGCAGTCCAGCCTGGTGGCGTGGCGTCACTCACGTCGGGAGGGGATCACGTTGGTGATACTGATGGCTGGGAGGAGCGTAGAGAGCTGTACCAAGAGGAGCCCGCGCGCTGTTAAGGCAAGTCTAACATACACACACAGACAGTCTGTAAAGGTTTTTGTTACCAATCCCCTTAAAGCGCTAATTGTTTGCTAATTTTCAGAAGGGACGTCAGTAAAAGCAGGCTGGCTTTGCAGACAGTGCAGTAATTCAACACACATTGGCACACTTTGTACATGTTTGCACTGACATTTTTTTAATGGCTCCCCAATGCACTAAAGGGACACACCTGCTGCATGGTAATACACTTTTATTTTTACTATATGAAATTGTGATTGTTATTATTCGATTAGTGAGCCATTTTACAAGTGTGTGTGCAGAGGAGGGGGGGCTCAGAGGCAGAGGAGGGGGATCTGAGAGGCAGAGGAGGGGGGGCTCAGAGGCAGAAGAGGGGGATCTGGCTGAGACAGACCACATAGCGCTGTCCCTCCTCTGCTCACCCTGCCCCCTCTCAGTGTGCTGGCATGTGTGTACAGGATGCCAGGTACCTGATGGCCAACAGCGTGGCATCGCCGAGTCTCCCTCTAGATCCGGGGGGTGCTCGCTGGGGTGCTCGCTGCTCTGCTCCTTCCATTGGCTCCTTGGCAGCCTCCACCTTCGGCATGTTCTTCCTTCACAGCCAGCTGTCCCCCAGGCCGCACGGTGCACGGACACTTCCTGAGCAGAGAGGAAGTGGAGTGGAGGCATCCAAGTTCTGGGAGCGGGGGGGGGGAACAGCCCGGCGCCCTCATCTCTTCGGTGGTCAGGCAGGAGCTTTTACATCCAACTCCCCCCCCCACGCGGACAATGGGAGTGATGCTGCGACGGCGAGCGGCGAGCATAACATGTCCATCCATCCTGTGCATTAGGCGGCCGCGCCCGCGGGCCCGCAGGAGGCTGCCGGGTGAGCGCGGTAACGCGGCTAAAAAACAGATGCTTAGCAAGTTGACTGGTGGGTTCACTGGCCAGATGGGCCCCCAGCCAAGTGGGGCCCCCGGGCAACTTCCCAACGTGCCCAATCGAAAAGACGGCCCTGATTGTATTGGTCAGGTTGTCTCTCTCCTGATGTTGGGGGACTGACTTGTGATGAAATGGAGACTTTTTACACAAAATATGAATCAAATCTCTGCATGAAGGTAAAAAAAATTGTAGTGTAATTCTCACCTGGTGATGTGTCTTCGTGCGCTCCCAACTCACGATTTCGGCGGGCCCGCGTTGGCCGGTAATTGAGGACACGGCTTTGTAGCCTAAGCTTCCTTCTGTAAAGGCCGCAAAGCCACGGCCTCAATTACCGGCCAGCGCGGGCCCGCCGCAATCGTGCAGCAGGGGAGGTGGGGGCGCAGGATCCTGTGTCTCCGTGTGCCCCCACCTCCCCCGCCGGGCGCCTGGATTTTGTCGAACTTTGAGCTATCTAACTATCTATAGCAGGGGTCCCATGAGGCATTGCAAGGCTGACAGTTACAAGCATGACTTCCACAGGCAGAGGCATGATGGGAATTGTAGTTTCGTAATAGCTGGAAGGATGCCAGTTTGAGAGCCCCTGATCTATAGGCAGCCTCAATAGAAGCAGGGCGTTTGAAGGAATGTGGGGGCCCCAAGCAAAATGGGGGCCCCCAAGCACCTCCCCTCGCACACAAAAACTACATTAGCGCTACACTCATTTTTAACACCCATGTTCTTACTGGCGCCCCCCCCCCCCCCCCCCAGTCCCTATGTTTTTCTATTCTCACCTCCCCTTCTTCCCTGTAGGCTGCTGCTGTAGCGTGGCAGATCTCCTCTTCCTCCTCTCAGTCTGGTGTTCTATCATTATGGGTCCCCAGTCCCCTATCAGATAGGTACCGCGCGGAATTGAGCACTTCCTGTCAGTCCAGCCAGGAACCGGAAACTGAATCTCCTGTACCACGCGCAGTACCCACCCGGACTGGCAGGACTCCAGAAGGAAGGAAAAGGAGCTTGGCCACGCTACAGCCTGGGAAGGAGAAGTTGGGGGCCCCAAGCACTTGGTGTTTTGCCTGTCCTGTAGCAACGGGCCTGTATAGAATGAACACTTTATTAAGATGGGCAGTCAGCAGCTGGAAAATGATGAATAAGCCGCGGCGTGCTGTTAGACAAGGGCAATCCCAGTCCGCCTGGTCCAGCTAACACCCTCCATTGTTCGGAGGAAAGGCAATATTCACATGAGCGGACGCAAAGGCCGGTGTGCCGCAAGACACTGACTCAGCCGGGATTACACCGATCAGTTCCGGTCTGGTAAAGAGATAGATGTACTATTGCGATTAGCCCCAGGGATTTGTAAAGTTATATTACGTTAAGCTTGTGAATGCATCACTCTACAGGCCGATACAAATCCTGACATTATCTCTGCCAGTAACAAGAGACAATTAGAAATTGTTTAAGGCAATTTTCTTTAAGAAGATCTTCAGTCTAATTAGAAGAAAGGATCTTGTATTAAAAAGTTCAAGGCGGCTGAAATCGCTAAGTATTAGCAAATTAGCAAATTTTACATAATTTCATTACAATGGAAGAAACAGCGAGGTATGACGGGTCTACTACTGAAAATCTTGGAAAGCATTCCATCTGTTCATTCCCTTCATGACATGAACCTGATTGTTAACTCACTTTACACACATAAGAGAGCACCTGCTCGAAAGATTGCATTGTATCATCATGGGAGTATGTTAGATACGCTAAATAGGATAAAGAAAATAAGGGGGGTGGGGGGTGGGAGGAGAATGCTCTTTATTGCAGGAGGGGAGTGATGGAGGTAAACTATGTAACACTAGCATATAATAAAAACAACAAGCAGCGGGTTTTATATTGTATGTGGTATTTTCCCCTGTTAATGTACAGCCAACTTAAAGTGGAGTTTCGTTTAAAAAAATAAATACATGAAAAGCCACCAGCTACAAATACTGCAGCTCCTGACTTTTAACAAATGGACACTTACCTGTCCAGGGTGCCCGTGATGTCGGCAGCCGAAGCCGAGCAATACTCGGCTCTCAGCTGCCTTCGCCGCCATCCTCGGTGAGGGAATCAGGAAGTGAAGCGTCGCGGCTTCACTTCCCGGTTTGGAGATCACTAGGGGATTTAGTTAGTCATGTGCATGTAAAGGCAGGTGTCCCAATACTTTTGACAATATCTGCCCAGATTCACAGACATCGGCGCACATTTATGCCGCCGTAGCGTATCTCTTTTAAGCTACGCCGACGCAGCGCAGAGAGACAAGCATGGAATTCACAAAGCAAATGCTTCCAACGTTGCATCAGCGTGGCATATATTTTGTAGGCGTAAGCCGGCGTAAGTGGAAGTGGGCGTGATCCATGCTAATGAAGCGTGACCTCATGCAAATGATGGGCCGGGCGCCAGACAAGTACTTAAAATGAACTGCGCATGCGTCGAGATGTGGACGTATCCCCTTGCGCATGCGCACAACCACATCGGAACAACTGCCTAAGATACGCCGGATCACTGTGTACGCCCTTAACGTAACCTACGCCCAGCCAGACCCACGTCAGCCCATATTCACAGACGTCCAACGTACAATACGTAGGCTTGTGTTCCCTGGTCCATACCTTTGCATGGGTTGCGCCTCATCTATGAGGAATAACTATATGCCAGACATAAAACTTACACAAACTCCGTATATCATGCGCCGGGCGCAAGTACGTTCGTGAATCACCGTATTTCCCTCATTTGCATATTTGAATAGAAAATCAATCTTAGTTTGTGGGTCCGGTGCACAGATACGACGGCGCATATTTGCACTTACGCGGCGTATCTGGAGATACGTTGGCGCAAGTGCTTTGTGAATCCGGGCCATAGTGTATATGGCCCGTTTTTTGTTGGGGAATGCATCAGTTTCTGAAGAACGAGGTGTAAAATGTGTGTGTGATAAGCAGTTAAATTGATATTTTTGACACATTGATATTTTTACTTGGAAAAATGTGCTAAATGTGCAATAAATGTGTTATGTGCAGCAGCAGCAGCACTCACAACATTTTGACATGTGTCTGCTATAGGAAAGGGATTTCAAGCCCGTTGTGTCATCCTATATCCGTGTCTTCCTGACAGGCTCTGCTCACACAGAAACATCGGATCAGACATCTCAGGCGGCAATCCGTTCCTGAGTCTGGGCTGCATGTGCGCAAAGGATGCTGGCCAGCCCAGAACATTGGTAGATCTGCAATGATATTAAAGTATCATCGATCGGCGGTGGTGGCTGAACATGAAAACTGTATTTAATGCATAATGGACCTTCACCTTTTTCGGCCGTTTTAAAACGCACTGGATTGAAAGTGGATGAAACAATCTCCGGGCTGCAGCCGGGGTCCAAAAACTTGGTGTCATTTTTTCAGCCGGCAATTGGCCGTTCATTAAAAGTGATTGGGTGGCTCTATAGCAGCCCAGTCACTTTAAATGTCATGAGAAGGAAAGCCTCTCTCATCCCACCACTGCTGTCAGGTCACCTGTGGCCAGATGACAAATGCACCCCATTGGAGTCAGGGGTGCACTGCAAGGTAGTGAACCCTATAGCAGACTGCTGCGGATGAACAGCAAACGTGAGCCTAAGATTCCCCAGGGCGTGGAGTCTAAGGTCCATCAGGTGTTCACCAGAGCCTCTAGTGGTGAGGATGGCCTTCGCTGCAACTGAACCCAGGTCGCGGCCCCTGGAGTCCCCCAGGTCACGCTCCGAAGGGAGAGAGGGGAAGCAGCCACTCAGGACACAAGGGATAGTGTAGGGTAAGCCAAGGTCGGGGCAACAGGCAGACAAAGATAACCAAAGGACAGGCCAAGGGTCAGGGTCACAGGCAAACAGGAGTAGTCGGGGACGAGCCAAAATCAGTACACAGAGAGATTAACGTAGCACACGGCAAGCAGGAACACAAGCTGGGGTGGAGCCATACAGGGAGGAGAGATGATAAAAGGCAGCCAGAAAGAGAGTCAGGCCTCTAATGAACACAGGGAGGAGAAGGTAAGCTGCCAGACATTATTGCAATACAATGCAATGCAATACAATGCAACTCCAACTCCAATGCAGAGTTTGCAGATTCTTTCATATACCAAGTAGAGAGACTTTATCTGCTCACTCAGCTGTCAAAAGAAAATATCGGGGCAGTCTGTCAAGTTTTTAACAGGAACATTGTAACTAACGCTTCCTTCTTAGATCAAAGGGATACAATTCTATGTGTGTAAAGAAAAAATCCGGGCAGTCTGGCAAGTTTGTAACAACATGAAACATTGTAACATTTCCTTCTAAGAGCCGGTTCCTACAGGGGGCACTGTGGTGATGCCAAGAAGGAGATGCATGGCGAGGACACTGCCGTGATGCCAAGGAGGAGATGCACGGTGAGGACACTGTGGTGATGCCAAGGAGGAGACGCACGGCGAGGACACTGCGGTGATGCCGAGGAGGAGACGCATGGCGAGGACACTGCGATGATGCGGAGGAGGAGATGCATGGCGAGGACACTGCCGTGATGCCGAAGAGGAGACGCACGGCGAGGACACTGCCGTGATGCCAAGGAGGAGATGCATGGCGAGGACACTTCGTGATGCCAAAGAAGGAGACGCACGGCGAGACACTGTGGTGATGCCGAGGAGGAGACGCACGGCGAGGACACTGCGGTGATGCCGAGGAGGAGACGCATGGCGAGGACACTGCCGTGATGCGGAGGAGGTGATGCATGGCGAGGACACTGCCGTGATGCCGAGGAGGAGACGCACAGCGAGGACACTGCGGTTATGCCAAGGAGGAGATGCATGGCGAGGACACTGCGTGATGCCAAAGAAGGAGACGCACGGCGAGACACTGTGGTGATGCCGAGGAGGAGACGCATGGCAAGGACACTGTGGTGATGCCGGGGAGGGGACACCGCAGTGATGCTGAGGAGATGCAGGGGAAGCCGCCTGTCGCACCGGAGAGAAGTGTTGCCCGGGGGGTGGAGGTGCTGTGCACTGTTTGCCGCTCCGCCCAAAAAATATACCACCAGCCGCCACTGTTAAAATCCGTGACATCAGTTTTTTTTTCTCGGAGGCCCTTCAGGTGTGGCTTGATCACCCAGACAAGAATAGCGCCTGATTGTAGCCCTGTAAGTGCTGCGCCATCCCTTTAGGTGGCATTTTATATGCAGCCGGGGGCATGAAGTGCCTTATAATGAAGACACTTATTCTGCCTGGCTACGGCAGATGATCTCTGTACATATAGAAAGACGTGTGGCAAATCTGAATTCTGCGCTACTCCAGAAATGGGGTGTTAGACAAGACAGATGAGTTTGATATCAGAACACACAGAGAACACTTGCAAATAAAGGCGGCGGTTGCATCTCATGAATTACACATGACTGGCAGCTCCGACCTGTCTGTACCCGATAGGAGAGACGTTCTTTGTGCAACTCGCTACACGGTAACTCTCTCTACTCTCACAATGCTGAGATATGATCAATCACTTGAGGATGAATCCTACTTGAAATTGAGATTTTTAGGCAACACTTTCCCATGACGCTCGCTGGCAGTGGAAGATGTTTATTGCAAAATGTGCCAACAGATTGTAGAAAGAGGCCTGTCAAAATGTGTCCGTTCACCCGTATTCCCCGAGCTAAAGACGGGCCCCAGTTGGGTGGAAAAGCAAAATATGTAAAGGATTCTGTGAGTAAAGATTTTCAAGTACAGTATTTTTAATGTCAACGTTTTACTAAACCCAGGAGCTTGCATTCACTATATCTGGTCTCCCCAGTAGTCTGCATTCACTATATCTGGTCTCCCCAGGACCCTGCATTCACTATATCTGGTCTCTCCAGGAGCCTGCATTCACTATATCTGGTCTCCCCAGGAGCCTGCAGTCACTATATCTGGTCTCACCAGGAGCCTGCAGTCACTATATCTGGTCTCCCCAGGAGCCCGCAGTCACTATATCTGGTCTCCCTAGGAGCCTGCAGTCACTATATCTGGTCTCCCCAGGACCCTGCATTCAGTATATCTGCTCTCCACAGGACCCTGCATTCAGTATATCTGGTCTCCCCAGGAGCCTGCATTCACTATATCTGGTCTCCCCAGGACTCTGCATTCACTATATCTGGTCTCCCCAGGACTCTGCATTCACTATATCTGGTCTCCCCAGGACTCTGCATTCACTATATCTGGTCTCCCCAGGACCCTGCATTCACTATATCTGGTCTCCCCAGGACCTTGCATTCACTATATCTGGTCTCCCCGGGAGCCTGCATTCACTATATCTGGTCTCCCCGGGAGCCTGCAGTCACTATATCTGGTCTCCCAGGAGCCTACAGTCACTATATCTGCTCTCCCCAGGAGCCTGCAATCACTATATCTGGTCTCCCCAGGAGCCTGCATTCACTATATCTGGTCTCCCAGGGAGCCTGCAGTCACTATATCTGGTCTTCCCAGGACTCTGCATTCACTATATCTGGTCTCCCCGGGAGCCTGCAATCACTATATCTGGTCTCCCCAGGACCCTGCATTCACTATATCTGGTCTCCCGGGAGCCTGCATTCACTATATCTGGTCTCCCCAGGAGCCTGCAGTCACTATATCTGGTCTCCCCAGGAGCCTGCATTAACTATATCTAGTCTTCCCAGGAGCCTGCAGTCACTATATCTGGTCTCCCCAGGAGCCTGCAGTCACTATATCTGGTCTCCCCAGGAGCCTGCAGTCACTATATCTGGTCTCCCCAGGAGCCTGCAGTCACTATATCTGGTCTCCCCAGGAGCCTGCAGTCACTATATCTGGTCTCCCCAGGAGCCTGCAGTCACTATATCTGGTCTCCCAAGGTGCCTGCAGTCACTATATCTGGTCTCCCAAGGAGCCTGCATTCACTATATCTGGTCTCCCCAGGACTCTGCATTCACTATATCTGGTCTCCCCAGGAGCCTGCAGTCACTATATCTGGTCTCCCCAGGACTCTGCAGTCACTATATCTGGTCTCTCCTATCTGATTTCTCCACTTTGTATTGAGGATCCCTCTGTGTTTTGTTGTAGCGGATTGACTCAGAAGACACTCTTACTGCTTCTCATAATTCCCGCACTGCTTTGGGGTCCTTGCAGGACTTGCAATGCACTGAGCTTCTTATCTCAGCATGCAGAGAGAGTGTAGTGTACAGAGATGGGAATTCTCTCCATCAGTATTCATAGCACTCTTATATGAAAGAACAAGGTTTATTTACATAACTGTAACATTTCCGTCTATTACCAGACAGGATTGTGTTGTTGTATCTTAAATAAGCACCATGAGTGTCTAAACAACTATATAAAAGAACTACATTGTAATGTCAGCAAAACTGAAACAATTTCTATGTCTGCTTGGATTTTGTGTTTTGCTATTAGAAAATATTTCTAAGGCTGGCCATACATGTTCAATTTTCTTGTACAATTTTCTTTTAGATTTACCAAAAACCATATAATATGAGGTCAAACTAAACAACACTTTCAATTGTATGCAATCAGGCAGGCCCTTGCACTACATAGTTGAAGGTAAATCTAAAGAAAATTGTACAGAAAATTGCACAGAAAATTGTATCATGTATGGCCAGCCTAAGAGATTTGTCTATTTATAAGGCTTCTCTGGCTAAACTTCTCAGCCTCCAGGCACAACATTTTTATTTCAATATATTTCTCAATAGCCACAAAGGATATAAATACACATTGGGGTCAGTGGGAATACCATTAAAACTTTTATAGTCTGCAAGTAGGTAACCAAATAAATATTGCACTGGAGATAAAATCGATGTAGCTACATAAACTGTAAAACTGGTGTGAGTAATTCCAAACGGTAGCAAAAGCAGTCATAAAAACATGTAGCCAAGTATGATACTGGTATAAAAATGTGTACAACAATGCCACTGTTGAATCCAGATGAGGAGGCGTTAGCATCAGTCCGTCAGCATGTAGATAGAGGGAAGTGTAACAGCAGATAGTAAGGTCCTGCCGGCATGCAGATATGAAGGTACAGCAAAGGAGCCCTTCAGATGGACACGGCAAGCCCCTCCGGTGTCCATGACGTCACCTGATCTCCGACAGAACTCCCTGAAGGCCCAGAAGCCGGTGGAGAGGTGAGTACCAATCCAAAAAAATGTAATCGATCAAAACGATTTTGATCGATCAAAAAAATTAAAGATTGATCGATTAATTAAAAGTTAATTTGCACAGCCCTAAAAAAAAGTAAAAAAAAAAAGAAACAAAAAATATTTGAACTAATCGTGCCGCCCCTGCCACCCGGTTGCCATTCTCCGTTGATTTGGGGGGGCTTCGGTTGGCGGGGAGGGGGTGCATTGCGGAACCTGGCCTTGGGGCGGCAGGGAGAGCAAATCTGGCCCTGGGCACAGACAGCAATAAAAACCTGTCAGGTTGTAATCCCTCTGCACTTTATTCAAAACGATTTTTTTTTGCCTTAACACTTGATGTCTATAAGCTCAGGTTATAGATTGATAAGAGACACATACATGGTTGCTGTTTGCAGCTCCACGATCTTTGTGTTTTCAGATGAAGGCAGATCAGAATGTCACTATATGGAATAATATGACAGGCCAGGATCATCTTCTTCTCACAGCGAGGGGCTGACAATTAACACTTCCTTGCATATTATATATATTCAGCTGGCAAAGGTTAAACAAGATTAGGTCGGTGTGAAAGGAAAGGTCGCAGATTAACCCCTCGCCCTCCCAGCTGGGCGTCTTTGGGACCTGACAGCCTTCCTCCTTATTATATCCTCTGCCTGATATTTATGCTTTTGATTCATTGACTTAATTAGTTTAGTGGTCTAATGATCGCTTAGATTTCTTATACTTGTGTGATTACGGGGTGACGGAGAATGATTTTCCTCTGGTAATGGATTCGCAGACATTCACCTTGGCAAGAAGATCTATCGCCGCTAAAGGACATGGCGGTATTATGAGAGGACCTGTGTTAGTCCCTTTGCTTTGTTAAACATTATTTCTTTAAAGAATAACTTACTCTAATATGGCCATATAATGTATCCCCCCGGCGATTTTCTCTATTTAAAGATCCACAAAGTAATCGCTTTTCATTTTGCTGTAATACAACTTCTTTAGCTGATATTTTCTCCAATTAAGAAAAAAAAAACGCTGAGAAAATAAAATATGCTGAACAGTAGACAGTTGGTAAAAAAATAATGAAATAAGAAAATAATAAAAAATCATTGTTTTGTTTATGAAGGTACTGGGGGAAGTGACCTCAGTTGTTCAGACTGTATTGAGTGTAATTTAATGTAACCCGATCGCCGTTGGTGTCCCGCAATCGGTCACAGAAGCGCAAGAACGGGGAGAGGAGAGTGTAAACACACCTTCCCTGTTCTTCACAGTGGCAGCAGGGCCGGCCCTACCATGGGACCCGATGGTACCATTGTACCAAGCGGCACTTTCAGGGGGGGTGGCAAATTGCTGCCCGCCCGCCATCCCATTCCGCCATCTCCGCTCTCCACTTCACTGTGGGGCTAATTGCCGCCCCACCGCTCCTCCCGTTTCGCTCTCCGCTCCACTGTGGGGCTAATTGCATGAATAGAGCCATAACAGGTCCTTTTTATACTCCTATACATGTAAACAACCATAACAGTTCCTCTTTATAGTCCTATGTACATGTATAGAGCCATGATAGGTCCACTTTAGTTATCATGATATAAAATAATGGATGTGGGGGCATTTTGATGGGCGTAATTTTTTTTTTGGGGGGGCAGCATTTCATTCTTGGTACCAGGCAGCACAATGTTTCGGGCCGGCACTGAGTGGCAGTGTCATTGATCGTCTGTTTCCTGATATAGGAAAAGACGATCAATGACGTCACAAGTCCAGCCCCGCCCCCTACAGTTAGAAACACACATGAGGTGGCACTTAACCCCTACAGCGTCACCTAGTGGTTAACTCCTAAACTGCAATTGTCATTTTCACAGTAATCAGTGCATTTTTATAGCACTTTTTGCTGTGAAAATGACAATGGTCCTAAAAATTTGTCAAAATTGTCCGATGTGTCCGCCATAATGTTGCAATCACAAAAAAAAAAAAAAAACGCTGATCGCCTCCATTACTAGTAAAAAATAAAAATTTATAAAAAAGCCATAAAACTATCCCCTATTTTGTAAACGCTATAACTTTTGCGCAAACCAATTAGAAAACGCTTATTGCGATTTTTTTTAAATTAAAAATAAGTAGAAGAATACGTATCGGCCTAAACTGAGGAAAAAAATAGTTTTTTTAATATACTTTTGGGGGATATTTATTAGGGTTGTCCAGATACCGATACTAGTATCGGTATCGGGACCGATACCAAGTATTTGCGGGAGTACTTGTACTCGCGCAAATGCTCCCGATACCTAAATAGAATACTTTTTTTGTATTTATCAACATGTTCTGTGAAAATTCTTTGAGTTTTTTACTACTGCGTGACAAGAAAATAAAACATTTTTATTCATTTTTACTAATTTTTATTCTTTTATAAAGTCTTGAGTTAGAGTTCTTTATAATTCTAAAGAAAATATCCTTAGTCTGTATTGTGGTTTGAAAACTGTCACATGACATTTAAAAAAAGTATCGGCATTCGGTATCGGCAAGTACATGAAAAAAAGTATCGGTACTTGTACTCGGTCCTAAAAAAGTGGTATCGGGACAACCCTAATATTTATCATAGCAAAAAGTAAAAAATATTGCATTTTTTTCTAAATTGTCGCTCTATTTTTGTTTATAGCGCAAAAAATAAAAGGATAAGAGGTGATCAAATACAACCAAAAGAAAGTTCTATTTGTGGGAAAAAAACGGTGTCAATTTTGTTTGGGTACAACGTCGCACGACCACGCAATTGTCAGTTAAAGCAACGCAGTGCCGAATTTTTTCAATTTTGGATAGATTAAAGAAGCTTTGGATACAGTGGATTTGCACCTGTTGGGAATATTTCACTTCCCTTCATTTACCAATCCAACACACTAAAGCCCTGTACACACGGCAGAGAACCTCGACGGGCGGAACACATCGTTCCGCCCGTTGAGGTTCTCTGCCGGCCATCAGAATGGGCGACCCGCCCGTCGGGAAAGGCAACCGGCCATTCATCCCGACGGGCCGTCGAGCAAATAGAGAACCTGTTCTCTATTTGCTCGACGGGTTTCCCGACGGGCGGGGCTCGCCGAGAGCGTACACACGGCCGAGGTTCTCGGCAGAATGCGGCTCCCAGCGAGGTTCTCGCTGGTTTCTGCCGAGAACCTCGGCCGTGTGTACGGGGCTTTACTGTTGGTCTCTGAAGTTGATGCACTACGCGCAGGGGTCTCCATACTTTTCAAGCAAAGGGCCAGTTTTTTGTCTGTCAGACTTCAGTGGGGGTAGAAAATGCCCCAAGGGCGGAGCATCAGTGAGAATAAACACAGCCCCAGTGTTGGTGGGCAGTAGGAGGAGGAATAGTGCTCCATCATTGCTATTAGTGGAAGAAATAGTGGCCCATGTCATGTTGGTGTCATTATGAGGAATAGTGCCTAATATCGTTGGGAGCATTACTGCCCCAAGGGCCAGATGAAGGCTAGAAAAGGGCCACATCCGGCCCTCAGGCTGCAGTTTGGAAACCCTTGCACTACAGGGATCTGAGGAAGAGGAATGTCTGGATATAAACGTATACACTGCGTAAAATTGGATTTGGAGACTCCGGAGCCAAAGCACAGCAGGGTTTTTTACAAACCAGCAATATCTCCAGGCACATGGACTGTGTGGATGGATTTACTATTTAGCTTTGCTTTTTTTATGACAGGTTCTCTTACACACTCAGTCCAGAGCTCACTGTTATGATAGTGGATCAGCCTGGCAGAATTCCAGGGCTGAGGCCTTGAGCTCTCTTCCCTCTTATTACATGCTTACATTGCTCAGCACGATTACATGTCATGAGTTAACAGTATTGACAGAAGCAGCCACTGACATGACACTCGCGGCATAGATGGGATTACACAAGGATTATGTTTTAATGGGATAGAAAGCCAGTCTGTGAATGGAGGAAAAAATAAATAAAAAATCTTGAGGTTTAGTGAAAAAAAAGCTCATTATTATGTAGAACTGTCCAGAATCTGCAGTGCGGCAATCCACCAATGAGTCCTCGCCATGGATTAAAAAAAAAAAAATTAGTACTGCTCTTCAATAAATTTATTTTGAAAATTAAAAATAAAAAATTAAATCTTTATTTATTCTTTAACTTTAATGTAACGTTTAAAGAACTTCATGCAAACATAAAAAATGGAAAAAAAAAAAAACATTTTGTAGTCCTTGTGTGTTTATTCCTTTAAAAAGTAATTCCAATTTTCCAGAAAACCCCACTATATGATCTATATGTGTTGCTACCTGCTATATCTGCTACTGGACCTCGGCTTGCTCACCTCCTGGGGGGGGGGGGGGGGGGGGCGATCCTGAGGAATGTGACCTGTTACGAACACTCAGCAAAACCCATCTCCACCATTAGAAGGTCTGGTGAATGCCGGTTAGTAGTTATGCCACGTACACAGGATCACTTTTTGTGATGTAAAACGTTGTTTTACCTCACGAAACAAAACAACGTTTTTCAAACTTCATTTTAAAAAACGACGTTGCCTACACACCATCGTTTTCTGAAAATGCTCTTGCAAAGTGAGGTTACGTACACCACGTTCGACGCCACTTTGTTCCATTCAAGCTTGCGTCATAACTTGCTTCTGAGCATGCGCGGGTTTTAAAACGTCCTTTTAAACGTCGTTTTAGCCCACACAAGACATAAAACAACGTTTTGCCCACACACGACCATTTTAAATGAAGTTTTTTAAAACGTCGTTTTATTTGATCACAAAAAACGACAGTGTGTACGCGGCATTAGACTCCGCACCTCGGATGAGCCCTCATCATCCTCCAGGGTGAACTGTTTGTTTGCCTATTCTGCTCGGATGCACTTGGAAACCCCCATAAGGGCTTGAAAACACTGGGGAACAGAGTTTTTCCGAACGGCTTTGAGTGTGACCGGTCCCCCGCATCTCTGGCCAAATGCGGTATTACACACCACAGGGGCTTGAATCTTGCTCGTTTTGCGAGACAACACTCGCAAACCGAGTCAGGATTTGAAAAAAAATAAAAAATTTGCTCGTATTGTGAAACGTTCGTTAACCGCGTTACTCGCAATACGAGGTTCCACTGTAAGTAAAAAATAGCACACCTGGAATTATTCTTTAACCTCTTACCAAAAGATGGCTACAATTCAGTTGTCCAGTTCTAGGAGGGCGTCCATGTGTCCTTCAGATCACAGATCAGGGTAAAGGGCCAATCACATCGGCCCTTTATCACGTGATCAGCTGTGTCCAATCACATGTAAACAAACTTGCGCTGTCACAAAGTGAGGAGAGGAGAGCCAGTAACCAGCAAGTGTGACAGGGGACATTTACATGGATAATCAGGGCACTGATCATCAGTGTCCTGATTATAAATGCCAGCCCAACAGTGCTAATCAGTGTCCATTAGTGCTGCCTATCAGTGCCCATCAGTGCTGCCTATTAGTGCCCATCAGTGCTGCCTATCATTGTCCAATAGTGCTGCCTATCAGTGCCCATCAGTGCTGCCTATCACTGTTCAATAGTGCTGCCTATCAGTGCCCATCAGTACTGTCTATCAGTGCCCATCAGTTCTACCTATCAATGTCCAATATTGCTGCCTATCAGTGCTCATCATTACTGCCTATCAGTGCTGCCTATCAGTGCCCATCAGTACTGCCTATCATTGCCCATAAGTGCTGCTTATCTGTGCATATCAGTTCAGCCTCATAAGAACCGCCTCATCAGTGCCCATCAGTGCAGTCTCATCAGCCTTCATTTATTTAGCAAAAAACAAACAAACAAACCCAGAGGTGATTAAATACCACAAAAAAAAAAAAAAAGCCCTATCGGTTTCAAAAAAGTGATAAAAATGTCATAAGTGTACAGTGTTGCATGACTGTGCAATTGTGATTCAAAGTGGCCTGGGCAGGAAGTATTGAAGTGGCTAAAGTGGTTCTAAAAAGGGGACCGAGCAGCAATATATGTGTCAATAGACACCATATGCGTGCGCACAGGGTGTGCCAGGTGTGCCTGGGCACACCCTAATCACTGTGTGCAGTGCAGATTGCCCTTACTACCCTGGCTCATTCCTCTTCTCCCCCAGGCTGCTGTGGCTGCCGGCACACATGGGAAGTTTTAAAAGGAGTGGGGGAAGGGGCCGGTAAATATATAATTTACCAGCTCCTTCCCTTTGTGAATCAGCACTGTAAGTGATCGGAACCATGTATTTGAGTTTTGGAGTGTACACCCTAATGAAATAGGCTGCGCACACTTATGATAGACACACACAGTGCTGCTCGGAAAACGAACCCACACGATTACGCCCTATAGCAGTGATGGTGAACCTTGGCACCCCAGATGTTTTGGAACTACATTTTTTCCCATGATGCTCCACTATGCTGCAGAGTGCATGAGCATCATGGGAAATGTAGTTCCAAAACATCTGGGGTGCCAAGGTTCACCTTCACTGCCCTATAGCAAGCACCTTGCTGGGGGGGGGGGGGGTAAACACAGGGGGAAGGAACAGGGAGCCAGGGTCGCCATCAGGAATTATGGGGGCCCCTTACACAGCTTCAGGCATGGGCCCCCTGGAGCGGGGGGGGTTCTGCCACCTCAAAATGAGAAGAGGATGAGTGCCGCCGCTAATTGAGAAGTGGGGGGGGGGGGGGGCCTTTACAAAAAAACGAAATAAAAAAATATTTATAAAAAGGGGGGTTGCCCCCTGGGGACCTCTGGGCCCTTTAATAAATAAATATATATATATATATATATATATATTTAAAAAAAAAGGAAAAAAAAAGAAAAAGAAAAAAGTAAAAAAGAGAAATGTAAAATAATATAAAAAAAAAAATTTATATAAAAAAAGGGGGGTTGCCACCTGGGGCCCTTGGGGACCTCCGGGTGCTTTAATAAATAATAATGAAAAAAAATAAATATATATATATATATATAAAATAAATATTTTTTGTTATAAAAAAGAAATAAAAAAGGGGGTTGCCATCTGGGCCCCTTACAGGTGTACGCCTGTACCTCCTGATGGCGGCCCTGCAGGGAGCACTGGGGAGGACCCAAGAAGAGGAGGATTGGGGCTGGTCTGTGTAAAACCACTGCACAGAGCAGCTAAGTATAACATATATATATATATATATATATATATATATATATATATATATATATATATATATTTGTAAATAACTAGGCTGTAGCTGCTGTTTGCTAGGCACTGTGGCTATCTGACTTCAGGGAATCACCCAGCCCCGGCTTATGGTGACCTTTACGGCTTACAAAACTAAATAGAAAAATGTGTTGAGGAATAAAAGTCAGTAGGGAACACAAAATCCAGCCACCTAAATGAAAGCGGAGTTCCGGCCACAATTTCACTTTTTAAATATAAATACCCCTGTAATACACAAGCTTAATGTATTCTAGTAATGTTAGTCTGTAAACTAAGGTCCGTTTTGTTAGGTTGTTACAGCATTTAGATACTTTATAAAACAGGAATTGATCGGGGCCATCTTAAGTGTGGGAATCCATGAAGCCAGACTGTATGACTTCCTGGATTTCAGCCTTGCAGATCTTGCACATGCTCAGTGCTGCACAAGCAATGTAATAGGTTTCAGATCAGGTTTCAATAGCAACGGGAGTGTCAGAGGAAGTTGCCGCCCCTTATCTATGCAAACCTGTCCTTCCAGGAACCAGTAAATATACTAAATAATTTGTTCCTGTGCAGATATATCTACATAACACGAAATTATATTTATATATATATATATATATATATATAATCATGTTATATATGTAGTGTGTATACATATACTAGACATGTGCACTGTCAATAAATTCATTTTGTTTAGTTCCGTTTCGCTTTAGCCGGTATTTTGTGCCCGAAACTCATCCCATCCCTGTGCTGACTTCCTGGAAACCCCTCATAATGAGCACAGCAGGAGTACAAACCCAGGAAGTCAGCACAGCACAGGGATGGTGGGAACCGCTCAAAATGAGCACAGCACAGGGATGGTGGGAACCCCTCAAAATGAGCACAGCACAGGGATGGTGGGAACCCCTCAAAATGAGCACAGCACAGGGATGGTGGGAACCCCTCAAAATGAGCACAGCACAGGGATGGTGGGAACCCCTCAAAATGAGCACAGCACAGGGATGGTGGGAACCCCTCAAAATGAGCACAGCACAGGGATGGTGGGAACGCTTCAAAATGAGCACAGCACAGAGATGGTGGGAGCCCCTCATAATGACAACAGCAGGAGTACAAACCCAGGAAGTCAGCACAGCACAGGGATGGTGGGAACCGCTCATGAAGGGTTCCCACCATCCCTGCGCTGTGCCGACTTCCTGGGGCTGTACTTCTGCTGTGCTCATTATGAGGGGTTCCCACCATCCCTGTGCAAATTCCATCACATCAGCACATTACATTACCCCCACCAAATCGCATCGCCCAAGCACATTGCATTGCAGCCCGCCAAATCGCATCACATCGCCCCACCACCAAATCGAATCACCCCAGCACATCGCATTGCCAATTTGCATTGCACATTGCATCGCCCTCCACCAAATTGCATCGCCCAAGCACATTGCATTGCCCCACGCCAAATCGTATAACATCAGCACATTGCATTGCCCCCCCGCCAAATCGCATCACATCAGCACATTGCATCACCCCCACCAAATCACATCGCCCAAGCACATTGCATTGGCCCTGACAAAAATGATCACATTGCATCACCCCAGCACACTGCATTGCCCCCACCAAATCGCATCACATCAGCACATAGCATCGCCCCCCCCCAAAAAAAAAAAAATCACATTGCCCCCCCAGACAAATTGCATCGCACCAGCACATTGCATTGCCCCCACCAAATCACATCACCCAAGCACAGTGCATTGTCCCCCGCCACATCGCATCACCCCGCCACCAAATCGCATCGCCTCAACACATTACATCCCCCCCAGCGCATCGCATTGCCCCGACAAATTCCATCACATCAGCACATTACATTACCCCCACCAAATCGCATCGCCCAAGCACATTGCATTGCAGCCCGCCAAATCGCATCACATCGCCCCACCACCAAATCGAATCACCCCAGCACATCGCATTGCCAATTTGCATTGCATCGCCCTCCACCAAATCGCATCGCCCAAGCACATTGCATTGCCCCCACGCCAAATCGTATAACATCAGCACATTGCATTGCCCCCCCGGCCAAATCGCATCACATCAGCACATTGCATCACCCCCACCAAATCGCATCACATCAGCACATTGCATCACCCCCACCAAATCGCATCACATCAGCACATTGCATCACCCCCACCAAATCGCATCACATCAGCACATTGCATCACCCCCACCAAATCGCATCACATCAGCACATTGCATCACCCCCACCAAATCGCATCACATCAGCACATTGCATCACCCCCACCAAATCGCATCACATCAGCACATTGCATCACCCCCACCAAATCGCATCACATCAGCACATTGCATCACCCCCACCAAATCGCATCACATCAGCACATTGCATCACCCCCACCAAATCGCATCGCCCAAGCACATTGCATTGGCCCTGACAAAAATTATCACATTGCATCACCCCACCACCAAATTGCATCACCCCAGCACACTGCATTGCCCCCACCAAATCGCATCACATCAGCACATAGCATCGCCCCCCCCCCAAAAAAAATCACATTGCCCCCCCAGACAAATTGCATCGCACCAGCACATTGCATTGCCCCCACCAAATCACATCACCCAAGCACAGTGCATTGTCCCCCGCCACATCGCATCACCCCGCCACCAAATCGCATCGCCTCAACACATTACATCGAATTGCATCCCCCCCAGAGCATCGCATTGCCCCCAGCACATCGAATGGCATTGCCCCCAAGCACGTCTCATCAAATTGCATCGCCCCAGCACATTGCATTGAATCGCATCAGCACATTGCATGTCCCCACTGGTGACACTGGAAGTTTCACACTGAGCCAATTTGTCTGCTTCAGTTACACTATATGTAAATGAATGCAGAGACCAGGTGGGTATAAAGAGGAGAGAGGGGGAGAGAGGCTGGGTATACAGAGAGAGGGGAGAGAGGCTGGGTATACAGAGAGAGGGGGGAGAGGCTGGGTATACAGAGAGAGGGGGGAAAGGCTGGGTATACAGAGAGAGGGGGAGAGAGGCTGGGTATACAGAGAGAGGGGGGGAGAGGCTGGGTATACAGAGAGAGGGGGGAGAGGCTGGGTATACAGAGAGAGGGGGGAGAGGCTGGGTATACAGAGAGAGGGGGGAGAGGCTGGGTATACAGAGAGAGGGGAGAGAGGCTGGGTATACAGAGAGAGGGGAGAGCCTGGGTATACAGAGAGAGGGGGGAGAGAGCCTGGGTATACAGAGAGAGGGGGGAGAGAGGCTGGGTATACAGAGAGAGGGGGGAGAGGCTGGGTATACAGAGAGAGGGGGAGAGAGGCTGGGTATACAGAGAGAGGGGGGAGAGGCTGGGTATACAGAGAGAGGGGGGAGGCTGGGTATACAGAGAGAGGGGGGAAAGGCTGGGTATACAGAGAAAGGGGGGAGAGGCTGGGTATACAGAGAGAGGGGAGAGAGGCTGGGTATACAGCGAGAGGGGAGAGAGGCTGGGTATACAGAGAGAGGGGGGAGAGAGCTGGGTATACAGAGAGAGGGGGAGAGGCTGGGTATACAGAGAGAGGGGGGAGAGGCTGGGTATACAGAGAGAGGGGGGAGAGGCTGGGTATACAGAGAGAGGGGAGAGAGGCTGGGTATACAGAGAGAGGGGGAGAGAGGCTGGGTATACAGAGAGAGGGGGGAGAGAGCCTGGGTATACAGAGAGAGGGGGAGAGAGGCTGGGTATACAGAGAGAGGGGGGAGAGGCTGGGTATACAGAGAGAGGGGGGAGAGGCTGGGTATACAGAGAGAGGGGGGAGAGGCTGGGTATACAGAGAGAGAGGGGGAGAGAGGCTGGGTATACAGAGAGAGGGGGGAGAGGCTGGGTATACAGAGAGAGGGGGGAGAGAGGCTGGGTATACAGAGAGAGGGGGGAGAGGCTGGGTATACAGAGAGAGGGGGGAGAGGCTGGGTATACAGAGAGAGGGGGGAGAGGCTGGGTATACAGAGAGAGGGGGGAGAGGCTGGGTATACAGAGAGAGGGGGGAGAGAGGCTGGGTATACAGAGAGAGGGGAGAGAGGCTGGGTATACAGAGAGAGGGGGAGAGAGGCTGGGTATACAGAGAGAGGGGGGAGAGGCTGGGTATACAGAGAGAGGGGGGAGAGGCTGGGTATACAGAGAGAGGGGGGAGAGGCTGGGTATACAGAGAGAGAGAGGGGGAGAGAGGCTGGGTATACAGAGAGAGGGGGAGAGAGGCTGGGTATACAGAGAGAGGGGGAGAGAGGCTGGGTATACAGAGAGAGGGGGGAGAGGCTGGGTATACAGAGAGAGGGGGGAGAGGCTGGGTATACAGAGAGAGGGGAGAGAGGCTGGGTATACAGAGAGAGGGGGAGAGAGGCTGGGTATACAGAGAGAGGGGAGAGAGGCTGGGTATACAGAGGGGGAGAGAGGCTGGGTATACAGAGAGAGGGGGGAGAGGCTGGGTATACAGAGAGAGGGGGGAGAGGCTGGGTATACAGAGAGAGGGGAGAGAGGCTGGGTATACAGAGAGAGGGGAGAGAGGCTGGGTATACAGAGAGAGGGGGGAGAGGCTGGGTATACAGAGAGAGGGGGGAGAGGCTGGGTATACAGAGAGAGGGGGGAGAGGCTGGGTATACAGAGAGAGAGGCTGGGGGGAGGGGGGAGAGGCTGGGTATACAGAGAGAGGGGGGAGAGGCTGGGTATACAGAGAGAGGGGGAGAGAGGCTGGGTATACAGAGAGAGGGGGGAGAGGCTGGGTATACAGAGAGAGGGGGAGAGAGGCTGGGTATACAGAGAGAGGGGGGAGAGGCTGGGTATACAGAGAGAGGGGGAGAGAGGCTGGGTATACAGAGAGAGGGGGAGAGAGGCTGGGTATACAGAGAGAGGGGGGAAAGGCTGGGTATACAGAGAGAGGGGGGAGAGGCTGGGTATACAGAGAGAGGGGGGAGAGGCTGGGTATACAGAGAGAGGGGAGAGAGGCTGGGTATACAGAGAGAGGGGGAGAGGCTGGGTATACAGAGAGAGGGGGAGAGGCTGGGTATACAGAGAGAGGGGGAGAGAGGCTGGGTATACAGAGAGAGGGGGAGAGAGGCTGGGTATACAGAGAGAGGGGGGAGAGGCTGGGTATACAGAGAGAGGGGGGAGAGGCTGGGTATACAGAGAGAGGGGGGAGAGGCTGGGTATACAGAGAGAGGGGGGAGAGGCTGGGTATACAGAGAGAGGGGGGAGAGGCTGGGTATACAGAGAGAGGGGAGAGAGGCTGGGTATACAGAGAGAGGGGGAGAGAGGCTGGGTATACAGAGAGAGGGGGGAGAGGCTGGGTATACAGAGAGAGGGGGGAGAGGCTGGGTATACAGAGAGAGGGGAGAGAGGCTGGGTATACAGAGAGAGGGGGAGAGAGGCTGGGTATACAGAGAGAGAGAGGCTGGGTATACAGAGGGGGGAGAGGCTGGGTATACAGAGAGAGGGGGGAGAGAGAGAGGGGGAGAGAGGCTGGGTATACAGAGAGAGGGGGAGAGGCTGGGTATACAGAGAGAGGGGGGAGAGGCTGGGTATACAGAGAGAGGGGGGAGAGAGGCTGGGTATACAGAGAGGGGGAGAGGCTGGGTATACAGGGAGGGGGGAGAGGCTGGGTATACAGAGAGAGGGGAGAGAGGCTGGGTATACAGAGAGGGGGAGAGAGGCTGGGTATACAGAGAGAGGGGGGAGAGGCTGGGTATACAGAGAGAGGGGGGAGAGGCTGGGTATACAGAGAGAGGGGGGAGAGAGAGAGGGGGGAAAGGCTGGGTATACAGAGAGAGGGGGGAGAGGCTGGGTATACAGAGAGAGGGGGGAGAGGCTGGGTATACAGAGAGAGGGGGGAGAGGCTGGGTATACAGAGAGAGGCGAGAGAGGCTGGGTATACAGAGAGAGGGGGAGAGGCTGGGTATACAGAGAGGGGGAGAGAGGCTGGGTATACAGAGAGAGGGGGAGAGAGGCTGGGTATACAGAGAGAGGGGGGAGAGGCTGGGTATACAGAGAGAGGGGAGAGAGGCTGGGTATACAGAGAGGGGGAGAGGCTGGGTAATAGTATACAGAGAGGAGACAGGCTGGTGTAGTACAGTTCCCCCCTCCCCTCAGTCTGCACTCTGCTCTGACCTGCTCGGGATCTTACTGAGAGAAAGTTCTTTCCGACTATGATATGGGCGGGGCCAGGAGGAGACTCACTCTCACACTGATTTCCCTTCTCAGACTGTCAGTGAACCACGAGTGCGATGCTACGGCCCAGGGCCTCCTGGGATTGATGACAGACATCTCCCAGGAGGCATAGCGGTACATAGATGAGGAGACAAGGCTGCTGCCGCCGCGGCCGGAGGAATACAAAGATAAGAATACAACAGTGAGTTTTTAAAATAAGATAAAAATATATGCCAAATATATTTAAGGGGGCAGAACCAAAGAGGATGCAAGAAAGTAGTAAAAGAGGGTGGAGCTCCACTTGAAGTAATTTCCCAGCTTCAGCGGTATGAAGCCTTATTTGCATTGCTCTGTATCTGAATTTAATTCCCTCTGATATTTCTTCTTGCAAATGACCGTCCGCCCTCCCTTCATAGCGCCGGGGCTCCTCGCTGAGAAGCATCCAGCGAACGTGTAATTTCCTGCAGGACCTGAACTGCTATTAGGATGTAATATTCCCACTGTAAATCTCCTAAGACATTCACTTCCACCTACAAGACCCGCAGGTTCAATCGTAATTCACTTCAATGGGCCTCTTCCTGCCTTCGCAAGTGATCAATGCCGGCACCAACCGGTAAATTGCTCCGGGTTCTGGTTCTCTGAGCAGCTTATTTCCATAGAAGAGGAAATATTTGTCCATTTGTGTAAAGCAGTCCTCAGGTCAGCGAAGCCTTTTATAGAGGACACGGCGAGCCACCGACCCCATGTATAGATTGGAAAAGGGAAGAGAAGGTGTTACCTCTGCATATAGAGCTGCACGATTCTGGCTGAAATTAGAATTATTTTGCTTAGGAGGTAGATCACGATTCTCGCTATGTAATATCATCTTTCACATTAACCACTTGAGGACCGCCACATGATGATATGCGTTGACAAAATGGCACGACTGGGCACAAGGGCATACATGTACGTGGATTGCGCAGCATGCTGCCGACGGCGCGCTGCCGACCGGTCCTCTCCCCAGTGACCGTCCCCATGGGAACAGCGGACCCGATCGCCGCCGGTGTCCCGCGATCGGGTCACAGAGAGGAAGAATGGGGAAAGGTAAGTGTAAACAAACCTTCCCTGTGCTTCCTAAACAGCAGCTGTGTAAAAAAAAAAGTGCACAGGGTGTACACATGGTCCTCCAAAGAGAAAGGACCTTGGCCCTGATCCCCTGGGGCATTCGTGGTCAACCTAGCCAAAAACCAAGCGGACCCCTGTCTTCGGGTACTTCCAAGTACCAAGTACTAGGTGGGGCTCCCCAGAAGGGAGTCCTCCCCCCAAGTTCAAAGGAAGCCAGCCTTCCTCCTCCCGAAAACTGATAAGAACAGATACTACATTTTATCTTCGCCAAAAGGACGAGAAGGCCTTACCTGGCAGGGGAGACACCATGATCATGAAGGTGGTTCTCCCAGGGCGAGGCTCGGCCATTGCACTCCGGCTGAGCTGATCGTGGTGTCATCCCTGCCACTGCTCGGCCTTTTGGCTAAGATCAGGTGTGGTATCCGTTCTCATCAGTTGCTAGAGGAGCGCTGAAGCACCTCCTATTTGTGGAGGGTGGATGCAATCTAATAGCGTCATTGCACCTGGAAGGGTGGTTTCAGCAGGGACTACGCCGTGCTGCCCGACAGATACTGGGGGCCGGCCAATGGTTGCGTCTGAGCCACCTGGAAGGGTGCTTCTGGTGGGGATGGGTGGCTGCGCCTGGTCTGGTCTTTTTGCCGGGTTCTAGTCTGGCCTTCTGGCTGGCTGGTGCAAGTGCTGTCCCTGTCAGAGATCTGGTAGGAGGAGCTGGAACTGCCCTGATGGAAAGACGGGGTAGGACCATGCAAATCCTGCTGGGTTGACAGGGAGTCTGGAAGGGTTAGTATTGGTGGAGGCTGCTAGATGGGGGCAGCTTCTTCCCAAGAAAACCTGGAAAGGCTCTCTTTCTGGCAGGGGTGGAGGGCTGCACTGGCCGGTCGGGGGGTTAGATTTGGAACAGAAAAGCCTATGGTGCATGTGCCCCTGGAGTGGCAGTCCAGGGGTGTCTGAGAATCACTGTGAGTGAGGGTCACTTTGATTTAACGACACCACGGTCACTGCACCAGCTACACGCTTTTTTAGCACCTGCCTCCTGGGCCGGGCCTTTTGGCCAGGACCGGAGGAATTTTTTATTCCTGGCCGGAGGGCCTGGTCATTGTTGATCACAATGACCACTTCTTCACTCTCCTCTTCACTATCCCTTTCCCCCACTTTATTTTATTTATTAGCCTATGTTTGTCACCTTTTTGTCTTTTTTTGTTGTGCACGTTTTGTACACAGTGTGATTAGTAGGGTGCCGGTCCTCGGGCCAGCCCTGAACGTCTTGGGAGTGGGTGGACATGGCCTTTTGGCTTAGTTCACCTGCTCTCATGGGGTCTCCCTTCGGGGGAGTCCCACTTAGTACTTGGAGGGTTCTGTTTCGGCAGTCCCTCCAGGGAAGTTGGGTCCGAGTCGGCTTCGGTTGCTCGGGCCATAGTAACTCAGTCCCCGTCTGGAGCCTAACGCCCCGGGGGATCAGGGTTTGGGTCCCTTCCGCACAGAAGGACCACTTGACGTTGCACCCGTCTGCACGTTTTTGTGAACACTCTTTATGTGTGTGCACATTTTTTCTGCACCGGGTGGAGTTTTTGAGTGTGTTTCACACGCCATAGGCTTTTCAAAAAAAAAAAAAAAAAAAATGCAAGACATAGTAATGTGTTTAAAAACACACACTAAACGCAGCGAAGTACCAAGGGGGGTGCAGCCCGCAGCTGATGCTGACTCACTGGGGGTGCTGTCCGCCTGATATTCTTTTACCAAGGCACCATTTAACACAAAAACAAAACGAAAGTCAGGCAGACAGCACCCGGTAGTCTCCTAACAGCGAGGGGAAGCATTTCTGAACTGCCCCCCCCCCCCCAGGACTGTCTTATTAGCATCATAAGCCCCCTGAGCAAAGTAATGCACTGGGGCCCCATGCCGGTTGTTAGAATTAAACATATAATAAAATCCCAGCCAGGGCAGCTTAGTCCCAGCAAACATGGGACAGTTGGCAAATATGATGTAATGCAATATTATCCTGGGGCCCCCATGCACCTAGGGCCCCTGGGAAGTGCCCAGGTGTGCCAATGCATTAAGACAGCCCTACCCCCCCCTCATCTCCATAACTCCTCTTCATACACAGGAAGAGAGCACAGGAAGTTATCAGCATATAAGATTTCTGGTTAAATTCCACCCGCAAATTCTTTTTTCTTTAAGTCAGCAGCTACTAACACTGTAGCTTCTGACTTTTAATAAGGACACTTACCTGTCTTACTCGCCGGCGCTGATGGCCCCACCGATGCCGATCCCTCGATTGGTGCAGGTCCCGCGCCGCCAACCACATTAAGGGAAACAGGCAGTGAAGCTTTACGGCTTCACTGCGCGTTTCCTACTGCACATGCACGTGTCTCGCGCCGACTTGTGAATGAGAGCTGCTCTCTGGTTTTCACACAGTTCCCAGAAAGCAGCGCGCCCCATTCACTAAAAGAGGATGCAGAAGAAGACAGACCCCGTTTACGGAAGAGGCAGATTACGGACTTCCGCATAGCAACAGTTATTTCGGGTGAGTATATAAAAATAAATCTATTTTTTTTAGGATTTTTTGTGAAACATTTTTTTCCTGTGTGGAACTCCACTTTAATAGCATGCCTCCCAACTTTTGAGATCGGAATGAAAGACACCTATCAGCAAAAGTGAGCAGGCATAGGACACACCCCTTGCCACGCCCCCTTAAAGGAGAATTGTACAAAAAACAACTTAAACCCACAAGTGCTTTTTTTTTATCACTACTATTCCTTTATTTTGGCTTGTAGAATTTACAAATGCAGCAATTTACAAATCAGATGAAAGGTTTAGCGCTGGGAAACATTTTGATAGATAAAAAGTGCATTTTATATACATATATATAGATCAGACCAAAATGAGGGACAAATGAGGAGGAAAGAGGGACATTTCTACAAATCAGGGACAGTCCCTCGAAATCAGGGACAGTTGGGAGGTATACTAATAGGCAATCTTTGCACTTATCAAACAGATATAACAAAACACTTTGGATGGTACACCTAGCAAACCAAAAGGGAACAAATATGAGAATTTGATTGCCAGGGTGTACATATCCTTTAACCACTATACAACCAGCCACCGTCAATT
This sequence comes from Rana kukunoris, assembly GCA_029574335.1. NCBI lineage: Eukaryota > Metazoa > Chordata > Amphibia > Anura > Ranidae > Rana > Rana kukunoris. Next base: position 136,203,740 of record CM056059.1, read on the forward strand.
GACAGCGGCAAGGTAGCTCAGTTATTCTGACAGGACTTCATATGACGTTCTCGTCTTTTAAAGCCGCTAGGGGGCGCACGCACGCATCGCGTTACTGGGAACACGATGCACGTGCCTGGCGACCGCGATGGCCGCCAGGCACCCGCGATTGTCCAGTAACTGAGCAGGACCGTGGATCTCTGTGTGTAAACACACAGATCAACGTCCTGTCAAGGAGAGGAGACCGATGCAGTGTCCCTTGTACATAGGGACACAGATTTCTCACCTCCCCAGTCAGTCCCCTCCCCCTACAGTTAGAATCACTCACTAGGCTACACATTTAACCCCTTCCTCGCCCCCTAATGTTAACCCCTTCCCTGCCAGTCACATTTATACAGTAATCAGTGCATATTTATAGCACTGTTCATGTATAAATGTGAATGGTCCCAAAAATGTGTCAAAAGTTTCCGATGTGTCCGCTATAATGTCGCAGTCCCAATAAAAATTGCAGATTGCTGCCATTCCTAGTAAAAAAAAAAATAATAAGAAAAAAAATCATAATTATGTCCACTATTTTGTAGGCGCTATAACTTTTGCGCAAACCACTTACTATACGGTTATTGCGTTTTTTTTTTTAACAAAAATATGTAGAAGAATACGTATCGCCCTAAACTGAGAATTTTTTATTTCTTTTTTAAATGGGATATTTATTATACCAAAAAATAAAATATGTTTTTTTTTTCAAAATTGACGCTCTTTTTTTGTTTATAGCCCAAAAAATAAAAACCGCACAGGCGATCAAATACCACCAAAAGAAAGCTCTATTTGTGGGAAAAAAAGGATGCCAATTTTGTTTGTTTCGCCTGGGCAGGAAGGGGGTATATATGCCCAGTAAGCAATGGTTAAATTTACTTGTGTCTTATATTTATATTATAACTTTACATGAATCAGGCCATCTAGAAGATTAGAAATACACAGAGAGATGGAGAGGGAAATGCAGAGACAAAAAGTGTGTGTGTGTGTGTGTGTGGGGGGGGGGGGGGGGGTTATGGTAGAGGAGTTGGGAAGAAGCGCTTCCTTGCATACATTAATGCTATTATATTACATTTATCTTGACTGTCTTCATCGGCATGAAATACAAATCATGTCATACAATTACAATAAATCAATTACAAGCAATGAAGTGAAATCTAGAGCTTCCAGTCCTTCTGGGGAGCGATATATTCATAGATGCTAAAAGATATAAGAATCATACAAGATAAAAAAAAGGAGGAATCAAACAGTGCATGTGTGGGGGAGGGAGGGAGGGCGGCCAGCAGGGACGAGGCTGGAAAGAGCACCCTGTAAATTAAACATGCCGATTTAGGCTCTGTGCATGGGAGCGTTACATCCTTCATCTCTCCCTCTATCAGAGCTTTCCCAATACAGAACTGAGGAGAACGCTGGCTCTTTTAAGATGGCCATACACATCGTGACCTGTCATCAATTGAGCATTTTTTTTTTTATTGATCAACCTTGAGTACTTTTTTTGGCGGGGGGCATGGAACGGGTACCTGGTTTTGACAAGTACCCGCTCCCAGTATTGCCCGGATCACTTAAGCGATCTGAGTGGAAGTTTAGGCCCCACTCTTCTCTGCCCACAGCCTTTTAGGACACTTCACAGGTCCCAGGAGACTGCGGGACCATTCACAGGGTGTGTGCAGCTTACATATGCGCAGTGGGGAACCAGCTGTGAAGCTGCAAGGAGTGGCAGCCAATTGCCCCTTACATCAGGGTCCCCAGAGAGCCTCCACCTTGCATTAGGATCCCCAGAGTGCCCCCCACTTACACCATGGCCCCCAGAAAGCCTCCCCCTTACACCAGGGTCCCCAGAAAGCCCCTCCTTACATTACATCCTCAGAGAGCCCCCCACTTACATCAGAGAGCCTCCCGCTTGCATCAGGGTCTCCAGAGAGCCCCCCTTAGATCAGGGTCCCCAGAGAGCCTCCACCTTGCACCATGGCCCCCAGAGAGCCCCCCACTTACACCATGGCCCCCAGAGAGCCTCCCCCTTACACCAGGGTCCCCAGAAAGCCCCTCCTTACATCAGGGCCCTCAGAGAGCCCCCCACTTACATCAGAGATCCCAGAGAGCCTCCCGCTTGCATCAGGGTGCCCAAAGAGCCCCCCTTAGATCAGGGTTCCCAGAGAGCCTCCACCTTGCATCAGGATCACCAGAGAGCCCCCCCTTACACCAGGGTCCCCAGAAAGCCCCTCCTTACATCAGGGCCCTCAGAGAGCCCCCCACTTACATCAGAGATCCCAGAGAACCTCCCACTTGCATCAGGGTCCCCAGAGAGCCTCCTCTTAAAACAGAGTTCCCAGATAGCCTCCACCTTGCATCAGGATCCCCAGAGAGCCCCCCACTTACACCATAGCCACCAGAGATCCTTCCCCTTACACCAGGGTCCCCAGAAACCCCCTACTTACATCAGGGCCCTCAGAGAGCCCCCCACTTACATCAGAGATCCCAGAGAGCCTCCCGCTTGCATCAGGGTGCCCAAAGAGCCCCCCTTAGATCAGGGTTCCCAGAGAGCCTCCACCTTGCATCAGGATCACCAGAGAGCCCTCCCCCTTACACCAGGGTCCCCAGAAAGCCCCTCCTTACATCAGGGCCCTCAGAGAGCCCCTCAGTTACATCAGAGATCCCAGAGAACCTCCCACTTGCATCAGGGTCCCCAGAGAGCCCCCCTTTAGATCAGAGTTCCCAGATAGCCTCCACCTTGCATCAGGATCCCCAGAGAGCCCCCCCACTTACACCATGGCCCCCAGAGAGCCTCCCCCTTACACCAGGGTCCACAGAGAGCCCCCCACTTACATCAGGGCCCCAGAGAGCCCCCCCACTTACATCAGGGTCTCCAGAGAGCCCCTCCTTACATCAGGGTCACCAGAGAGAGGGTGGGCATTGAAAGATGATGTCATCTTTCTGCTCTCTCACCCACCTGCCTGGCTCTTTCGTGCTGCCCGCCCGTTCTCCTGCTCTTCCGTGCTGCTCGCCGCACTCACGGCCCGGCTGCAGAGAGACCACGGCTCAGTAGTGGGCTGCAGACCTGTGGTTGGGGACCCCTGCAAAGACTCATGGCTATTGGCCCCAGATTCAGGGTTAGAGCCCCAAATGCCACACCCTAGCAATACCAGGTATTATAGAGCCATGTGCTACCTGATTAAGTCTCAGAGACATTGATTTGAAAAGTCAACGTTTGGGCAGGTTTAATAAATCGCTTGTGTATCGCTGTGTAGTATATGCATACTCTTTGCAATTCCAACCCTGTTTACATTTTTGATTCTACTTTACGGGTCCGAAGCTCCCGCGATCAGTCCCCGGAGCTGAAGAAGCTCAAGAACGGGGAGAGCTGTGTGTAAACACAGCTTTCTCCATTCTTCACTGCGGTGCCGTCATTGATCGTGTGTTCCCTTTTATAGGGAAACACAATCAATGACGTCACACCTACAGCCACACCCACCTACAGTTAGAAACACATATGAGGTCACACTTAACCCCTTCAGCGCCCCCTAGTGGTTAACTCCCAAACTGCAATTGGCATTTTCACAGTAATCAGTGCATTTTTGATGCATTTTTGGTCCCAAAAATATGTCAAAATTGTCCGAAGTGTCCGCCATAATGTCGCAGTCACGAAAAAAAATGCTGATCGCCGCCATTAGTAGTAAAAAAAATAAAATAATAAAAATGCAATAAAACTATCCCCTATTTTGTAAACGCTATAAATTTAGCGCAAACAAACCGATAAACGCTTATTGCGATTTTTTTCCCAAAAATAGGTAGAAGAATACGTATCGGCCTAAACTGAGGAAAAAAATAAATTCTTATATTGAATTTTTTTCAGAATTGTCGCTCTATTTTTGTTTATAGCGCAAAAAAATTAAAAACGCAGAGGTAATCAAATACCACCAAAAGAAAGCTCTATTTATGGTAAAAAAAAGATGCAAATTTTGTGTGGGAACCACGTCGCACGACCACGCAATTGTCTGTTAAAGTGACGCAGTGCGGAATCGCAAAAACTGGCCCCGGTCCTTTAGCTGCCTAAAGGTCCGGGTCTTAAGTGGTTAATGCAACACATGTTAACACAAGAGCAGTAACATTGGAAAAGTGTGAAGGGGCCCCTCGGAGCCAGAAAACCGTCATGCCAGCCAGCTAAACTAGCATTTTGACAAGTAGGTCAGCATTGGCAGTTCCCCTTGTGCTTGATTGGATGCTGTTCTTATTTATCGGTTTTCCCCGACCTGTAAACATGACACATTTTTCTGTAAATTAAGAATGACCCAGTTTTTTCTTTGCCTCTTGTTTTCCTTGTTGTCTGGTGACATTTGTATTACAAGATAATGTCACAGCGAAGAACGCGTTCTTTTCTTCTGATTTATCGATCGTCACTTGTCTCTGCTTGAAGCCTAATTTTATGTCACTCTCCACAATCCAACATTGTTTGTGTCCTAAAGAGAGTGTTACACAAATTACAAAATATACACAAAACATTTTGATTTAACCATTTGAGTACCAGCCTGTAACATTACCAGCCCATTTTTCAGTTTTGAGCGCTGTGATAACTTGATTGACAATTACTCCGTCATGCAGCGTTATACCCAAATACATTTTATGTCATTTGAGACCTTACCTTTGGTGGCATTTAACCACTAAAGAACCGGGCCCCTTTTTGCGATTCGGCACTGCGTCTCTTTAACTGACAATTGCGCAGTCATCCAACGTGGCTCCCAAACAAACTTGATGTCCTTTTTTCCCCACAAATATAGCTTTATTTTGGTGGTATTTGATCACCTCTGCGGTTTTTATTAAATTTTTTGAGCTATAAACAAAAATAGAGCGACATTTTTGAAAAAAATATATATATTTTTAACTTTTTGCTATAATAAATTTCCCCAAAAAATATATAAATATTTTTTTTCCTCAGTTTAGGCCGAAACGTATTCTTCTACATATTTTTTGTAAAAAAAAAATTATTGATTGGTTTGCGCAAAAGTTATAGCGTCTACAAAATAGGGGATAGTTTTATGGCATTTTTATTAATATTTTTTTTTTTACTACTAATGGCGGCTATCAGCTTTGTCTTTCATGACTGCGACATTATGGCGGACACATCGGACACTTTTGACACATTTTTGGGACCATAGTCATTTTTACAGCGAACAGTGCTATAAAAATGCACTGATTAGTGTAAAAATTACACTGGAAGTGAAGGGGTTAACCACTAGGGGGCACTGAAGGGGCTAATATGTTCCCTAAAGTGTGTTCTAACTGTAGGGGGAGGGGACTCACAAGGGGAGGAGACCGATGTGGGTTCCTCTGTACTGGGAACACAGCGCCGGTGACTTGTCAGCCTTGTTCCACTATGAGATTTGTTCCAGAACTAACTGCGCATGCGCAGTTACCAACTGCGCATGCGCAGTAATAGTCTACGGAAATAGCCGAACGCAACAGCTGATCGTCAGCTGTCTATGCTCTCGGCCACGGCGGCTGTTTAACAGATTAGTTAGCAATAAAAAAAAAAAAAATACATTCCTCCCCTCATTCCTCCCCTTTCTGCCGAGCGGCAGCGTGCATTACCTGCCATCCGCACGATCGGGAGCGAGCGCATCTGGCAGCTAACACACAGCTGTTCGCGCTCGGCAGTTTCCGTCGGATGGGCGTACTCAGCTGGAACAAAACAGATAGGTGGAACCAGACTGGCAGATCACCGGTCTCCTCACCTCTGACAGGACATGGATCTGTGTGTTTACACCCCATCATTACACACACTGGGCCAGATTCAGGTAGATGAGAGCATCTTTGCTCTGGAGTAACGCATCTCATTTACGTTACGCTGCAGAAATTTTAGGAGCAAGTGCTGTTATTCATGAAGCACTTGCTCCTAAAGTTGCGGCAGCGCATCGCAAATGAGCCAGCGGAATTCAAATTGGGCGGGTACGGGGCGTGTAGTATTCAAACTATGCGCGATCCCGCGGCGAACGTACTGTGCATGTGTCGAGTGTCAATGCATCCCAGTGCGCATGCTCCAAGTTCTGTCAGTGAACGTCAATGACGTCACGTCCCCATTCATGAATGTTTTATGCAAACGACGCGATTTGTTTTTTTTCCGACGCGATGACGACGGCTATACCTAACATAGGATATTCCACTAGGGGGCTGCTTTATCTTTACGCCGCGTATCGCTTCCGGAAACGTCGTAAAGTCACTGCGTCGCGCCCGAAAACGATCGTGAATTTCCGACTCCCGCTGATTAACATATTTTTTCAGCGTTAATCAGCGGGAACGCCCCCGGCGCCATTTTTAAGTTGAAGTAACGATGCGATGGCGAAATTCAATTACGCCGATCGCATCGGAACTCCAACCCGGCGTTTCTTGTTTTCTGGTTATAGAAAACAGAAACGCCGGCTTAAAGTGACAGTTAGGCTGGCGGTTTACTGGATCCGCCAGCCTAACTCTTCATGAATCTGGCCCACAGATTCACACTCCTGCTGTGACCACTGGCAATCGTGGGCGCCGGGTCATGAGCGATGCCGTAGGTGCGCGCGTGCGCCCTAGATTGTCGGGAAGAAAGGACATCATATGACGTCCACCCAGATCGAGAGAGGGTTCCTGCCGGCGTCATTTTATAATGGCGCGGTAAGGAAGAGGTTAATCATATACGATGAAAACATTTTTTTGGCAGAATAATCTGTTATTGTAACCATTATTGGATCTGTGTGTAAAAATCTGAGATTTGCAGAGATCTGATCTTTGTTACTATTAATCACATCAGGGTGTTTATAACATTGTATTGTCTTCTTTGAAAACATAATTTTTAATATGCAAACCAGGCATGTGATGTTTTTTTTTTTTTGCCCCAAAAAAAAAGAAAGACATTTTCCACCTTTTTCACAGATTAATGTGCGTTTCATCTAACCTTTAAAGTGACAGCTCAGGAGCCCGACGACCTGAATTATTCATGAGGATGAGAGATTAGTGGGTTGGCGGGAACGCTGCGCGCTCTTATTGATCTCCGCCGTCTCACCGTTCTCCTGCTCCACGTGAAACCGGCCAAGTTTAATCACAACATTCATTCTCAATTATAAAACCTGGTATTTCTGAGGAGGATTTATAAAAACCGGTGGTGGATAACCGCAGAAAAATGTCTTTATATCCATAATTGTTATTATTATTTGCTGGGCCGCCTGAATTTACTTACTGGAATAAGTGTTCAGTTTATTTACCAGGAGCAGTAAGATTAGTTAAAGTGAAGTCTATTGGGGATTAATAAATAGGCCAGATTACTGCTTTTAGTTAAAGTGGTATTAAACCCAAAAACAAAATTTTAAATATGCAAATGAGTAAGATACGCCGCTTCACGAACGCAGATGCGCCCTGCCACTTCATATACGCGATTTGCGTAAGGCTTACGTCCGGCATAGAGTTACCCCTCATATAGCAGGCGCAGGTAATGCAAAGGTATGGGCCAGGGAACGATGCCGTCAAGCTTTACGTCGCGTACGCCGTTTACGTAGAAATACGTGAAAAGGGCTGTGCGTAGGTTACGTTCACGCCGTAGGCATTGAGCCGTCATATCTTAGGGAGTATATGCGACGTGATTCTGAGAATGCGCATGCGCTGTTCGATCAGCCATTCATTTGCATGGGGTCACGCTTAATTTAACCACTTAAGACCCGGACCAAAATGCAGGTAAAGGACCAGGCCCCTTTTTGCAATTCGGCACTGCGTCGCTTTAACTGACAATTGCGCGGTCGTGCAACGTGGCTCCCAAACAAAATCTGCATCCTTTTCTTCCCACAAATAGAGCTTTCTTTTGGTGGTATTTGATCGCCTCTGCGATTTTTATTTTTTGCGCTATATACAAAAATAGAGCAACATTTTTGGGAAAAAAAACAATATTTTTTACTTTTTGCTATAAGAAAAATCAAACTAAATTTTAGTCAAACATTTAGGCCAAAATGTATTTAGCCACATGTCTTTAGTAAAAAAAAATCACAATAAAAAAAAAAATAGCTACCTATCGGAAACAGCGACACTAATACAGCGATCAGAAAAATGATCGCTTAGTGACGCTGGCAATAGGGAGTGAAGGGGTTAACTAGGGCGGTGATCAAGGGGTTAAAACTTTATTAGGGGGGGGGGTAAGGGGGCTACCCTGAACCTAACACTAAGGCGGCGTACACACGAACGAGGTTCTCGCTGGAAACCAGCGAGAACCTCGCTGGAAGCTGCATTCCAGCGAGGACCTCAGCCGTGTGTACGCTTTTGGCTCGCCCCGCCCGTCGGGAATCCCGTCGAGCGAAAAGAGAGCACGCTCTCTTTTTGCTCGACGGCTCGCCTGGATGAATGGCTGGTTGCCATTCCCGACGGGCGGGTCACCGATTTCGACGGCCGGCAGAGAACCTCGACGGGCGTAACGATGTGTTCTGCCCGTCGAGGTTCTCTGCCGTGTGTACACGGCCTCACTGACTGTCACACTGACACTGTGTTTACACAGGAGGAGGAAGTGACACACGGGGAGCGCGCGGATTGGCTGGGAGCGATCCGGAGAGGGCGGACAAAAACGAACAGCCGCCCCCTCATCCCGGATCGCTCGCACAGCAAACTGGACCGCCGCATGTACCGGGGGGGGGGGGGGGGTCCCGATCGGACCCCTGACCCACGTCAAGGCAGCAACAGGGCCGTTTGAAGGAATTTGGGGGCCCCAAGCAAAATGGACATAGAGGCCCCCCAAACCCCAGAAACCCCGAACCCCCCCCTGCACGCACGCAAAGCCTACAGGAACCACAGCATAGGGATACAGTTTAAGTTCACCTGTACGTTATATAAATAAAAAAAGGTTTACAGTGCCAATACTGCTGTTGCATAGAATGTGCGTAAAACTTGAACAATTTCAACAATTGAACATTTGCCTAAAACCTCACTGCACCATAAAAATAATTAATATACATAAAAAAAGTGCACAATACCTAAATCAAACATATTTCTTACTCCCCCTCCCACCCCACAGCAGGTGTCCCCATCAGAGTCCCCCCCCCCCCCCACAGCAGGTGTCCCCATCAGAGCCCCCCCCCCCCCACAGCAGGTGTCCACATCTAGGGTGACCACATTTCCAAACTGCCATTCAGGGACAATTTTGCCAAGGACCAGGGGGGTCGTGTTGAATGTAGTTTCAGGGTTGGCGGGATTTCGGAGTGTTTTGTCAGGTGAATGGCTGGTTATAGCACTTATATCATCCCAATACCATGCTTGGAATATAATTCTATTATTACATTGTAATAATAGACCCCCCTCTCCACTAAGTATAGGCCCCCTACCTCAGTACGGACCCCCCATCTCCACTAAGTATAGGCCCCCCTACCTCAGTACGGACCCCCCTCTCCACTAAGTATAGGCCCCCCTACCTCAGTACGGACCCCCCCTCCAATAAGTATATACCCCGCAGATATCATACAAGAGGTGGTCAGAGACTGCAGACATGATACAGTAAATGCTGAGAGACCAGTGTGCCACTTTCTACCTGTAGCCTGCCTCCAAATGTCAGGGGTCCATGCTGGGACCTGTAGTCCTTCAATATGGGGGGGGGATAACATTCCTAGATGTCAGGGGTTCATGCTTGGACCTGTAGTTCTTCACTTTTGGGGGGGGGGGGTCACATCCCAAAGGTGAAGGACTACAAGTCCCAGCATGAACCCCTGACATCTAGGAATGTGATCCCCCCCCCCCATATTGAAGGACTACAAGTCCCAGCAGGAACCCCTGACATCTAGGAATGTGATCCCCCCCCATATTGAAGGACTACAGGTCCCAGCATGGACCGCTGACATCTAGGAATGTGACCCCCCCCCATATTGAAGGACTACAGGTCCCAGCATGGACCCCTGACATCTAGGAATGTGACCCCCCCATATTGAAGGACTACAGGTCCCAGCATGGACCGCTGACATCTAGGAATGTGAACCCCCCCCCCATATTGAAGGACTACAGGTCCCAGCATGGACCCCTAAAAATTAAGGGTGTGAGCTCATAGATTTCACATGCTAATGCTGGGACCTGTAGTTCTTCACTGATTGAGGGGGGCATCTTCAGTTCTGGGGGGTTCATGCTGGGACCTGTAGTCCTTCACTTTGGGTGGGTCACATCCCAGCATAAAATGAACTGCGCATGCGTCGAGACATGGACGTATCCCCGTGCGCACAACCACGTCGGAACAACTGCCTAAGATACGCTGGATCACTGTGTACGCCATGAACCTACGCCTAGCCAGACCCACGTCGGCCCATATTCACAGACGTCCAACGTACAATACGTAGGCTTGTGTTCCCTGGTCCATACCTTTTGCATGGGTTGCGCCTCATCTATGGGGAATAACTTTACGCCGGACGTAAAACTTACGCAAACCGCGTAAATCATGCGCCGGGGCGCAAGTATGTTCGTGAATCGGCGTATTTCCCTCATTTGCATATTTGAATCGAAAATCAATGGAAGCGCCACATGCGTCCAGCGTAAATATGCGCCCACTCTATGCCGGTGTAGGCAAGTTGCGTCGGTGGGATGAAGTCTGTTTTTAGGCGTATCTAAGTTTGTGGGTTCAGCGCACAGATACGACGGCGCATATTTGTACTTACGCGGCGTATCTGGAGATACGTCGGCTAAGTGCTTTGTGAATCCGGGCCGTAATCTTTTACTTGTTTAGTGGGTGGAACTATATTTAGCAACTTTTAAGTAAACGGACAATCTGTTTGTCAGATCACTTGTCTTTGCTACGCCTGGTTAATTAAAAATAAAGGCAGTTCTGTGTTGTGCAAAATTTTACTTTGGGAATTAGTAATCTGCGTAGCAAGCATATAATTAGATCTATATTTGCATATTATTCATCCATTATTCATCCCCCGTATAGCAGTTTCCTTCTTTGATCATGATGCTTGATGATTCATAAACACCTCGCCATTACCATAAAATATTGCCTCTCTAACGTGTGATATATATATATATAGGTTACCCGCTGAGTCGGGAAAGAACATGTCTTGTGTATAGAAGACAGAATCCAACAACTGACAGGCAGCACCTTGAATTACTGGGGTGATTAATTATCTTGTTGTAGGAGTCATGACTTCACAGCACCCCCCTATTGTCTTTACGAATCATAAAACAACATTTATGGGTGACAACTTAAAGAGGAACTTCGCCTTTGTTTAAAAAAAAAAAAAGAAATGCTGGCAGCTACAAATACTGTGGATGCTGACTTTATAAAATAAGACATCAATGTCTTCTCACAGCCCACAGATGTTCTTCTCCCTGCTAGGGGGGCCCCAGTGACGCCATCTTGTATTTGAGTAATAGATCACATCATCAGTCAACTGGACCTATTAGTCAACAACAGCCATTATGTACCTAGGGCAGGCCCAGACTGGCCATAGGGCATACCGGGCATATGCCAGGTGGGTCGTGGAGGCCTACAGGCTGAGGTGGCCCGCGATGGCCCGCAGCGGGCCACATGTCACGTCTCCCTCCAGTGTAACATGCAGGGGGTCCAGAGGTGCAGGGTGCTGTGTAATGTAAAGGGGTCCAGAGGTGCAGTGCTAAGTAATGTAAAGGCGTCCAGGGTGCTATTTAATGTAAAGGGGTCAAGGGTGCTGTGTAATGTAAAGGGGACCAGAGGTGCAGGGTGCTGTGTAATGTAAATGGGTCCAGAGGTTACAGGGGGCTGTGTAATGTAAAGGGGTCCAGAGGTTCAGGGTGCTGTGTAATGTAAAGGGGTCCAGAGGTACAGGGTGCTGTGTAATGTAAAGGGGTCCAGAGGTGCAAGGTGCTGTGTAATGTAAAGGGGTCCAGAGGTACAGGGTGCTGTGTAATGTAAAAGGGTCCAGAGGTGCAGGTTGCTGTTCAATGTAACGGGGTCCAGAGGTACAGGGTGCTGTGTAATGTAAAGGGGTCCAGAGGTGCAGGGTGCTGTGTAATGTAAAGGGGTCCAGAGGTGCAGGGTGCTGTGTAATGTAAAGGGGTCCAGAGGTGCAGGGGGCTGTGTAATGTAAAGGGGTCCAGAGGTACAGGGTGCTGTGTAATGTAAAGGGGTCCAGAGGTGCAGGGTGCTGTGTAATGTAAAGGGGTCCAGAGGTGCAGGGTGCTGTGTAATGTAAAGGGGTCCAGAGGTGCAAGGTGTTGTGTAATGTAAAGGGGTCCAGAGGTTACAGGGGGCAGTGTAATGTAAAGGGGTCCAGAGGTTACAGGGGGATGTGTAATGTAAAGGGGTCCAAAGGTGCAGGGTGCTGTGTAATGTAAAGGGGTCCAGAGGTGCAGGGTGCTGTGTAATGTAAAGGGGTCCAGAGGTTCAGGGTGCTGTGTGATGTAAAGGGGTCCAGAGGTACAGGGTGCTGTGTAATGTAAAGGGGTCCAGAGGTGCAAGGTGCTGTGTAATGTAAAGGGGTCCAGAGGTACAGGGTGCTGTGTAATGTAAATGGGTCCAGAGGTGCAGGGTGCTGTGTAATGTAAAGGGGAACAGAGGTGCAGGGTGCTGTGTAATGTAAAGGGGTCCAGAGGTGCAGGGTGCTGTGTAATGTAAAGGGGTCCAGAGGTGCAGGGTGCTGTGTAATGTAAAGGGGTCCAGAGGTACAGGGTGCTGTGTAATGTAAAGGGGTCCAGAGGTACAGGGTGCTGTGTAATGTAAATGGGTCCAGAGGTGCAGGGTGCTGTGTAATGTAAAGGGGAACAGAGGTGCAGGGTGCTGTGTAATGTAAAGGGGTCCAGAGGTGCAGGGTGCTGTGTAATGTAAAGGGGTCCAGAGGTGCAGGGGGCTGTGTAATGTAAAGGGGTCCAGAGGTGCAGGGGGCTGTGTAATGTAAAGGGGTCCAAAGGTGCAAGGTGCTGGAACCCCACATTCCATCATTAACCACCGCCGCCCTCTTAAATGAGAGTTCCCATCAGAGTGCCCTCTTACATAAGAGTTCCCATCAGAGTCCATTCCTCACCTTACATCAGAATCCCCATATCCAGATCAGAGTCCCTCCTTACATCATATATCCCATCAGTGCCCTCCTTTACATTACAGTCGTCACCAGAAACCCCCTTATGTCAGAGTTCCCATCAGAGTCCTCCCTTCCCCTTTACAACAGAGTCCAGATTAGGTTCCCCCCTTACATGAGAGTCCCCATCAGGATCCTGATGTAAGGGGGTCTCTTATGGGGACCCTGATGTAAGAAGAGGGAGGGGCTTTGATGGGCTCAAGTTTATTTGGATATTCCTAAATGACTGTAATTCTGAAGTACTTTCTCTGTTGTTCTAAATCATATCATGCTGATTACAAAAAAATCTTCAGATAAAACATATTCATTCCTTAAAATTTTATTAATTCGTTCATCAAACTTGATTTTTAGTGGCCAACAAATATTTGTAAAACGTATGGTGTGGCTCTTATACTGGAAAAATTGGCAACCCTTTGAGTTACAGCTTCAGATTTCTGGGCATTGATTTAATATCAAATAAGTGAAAATGACACCAAATAGTTGCTTTTTTCAAAAACAAGACTCGGGGTCTTAATTAATATAAATCCCCGCTCTAAATGTCAGGAGAGGAGAGGATGCCCCCTTCATTCTATTCTTCGGAGATCAGATAGGAAAGGCCCTTTTGCATGCATCACTGTTTTCCTTCATTAGCCGTCTGACATTTCAGTAAGTTACTGTCATGATAATGAGTTCAGGACCGCAGTTTTCTGATGCATACACAGACCTTAACATTCAATACAAAGGGATTATACGCTTAGAAAAAGATTGTTTATAAAATAATTGTTATCTTTCTCTTTTGCAGTGGGATGGTTGTTAACCACTTCAGCCCCGGACCATATTGCTGGTCAATGACCGGGCCCCTTTTTGCGATTCGGCATCGCTTTAACTGACAATTGCGCGGTCGTGCGACGTGGCACCCAAACAAATTCGGCGTCCTTTTTTCCCCACAAATAGAGCTTTCTTTTGGTGGTATTTGATCACCTCTGTGGTTTTTATTTTTTGCGCTATAAACAAAAGTAGAGCAACAATTTTGAAAAAAAATGAATATTTTTTACCTTTTGCTATAACAAATATCCCCAAAATATATATATATATAAAAAACTTTTTTTTTTCCTCAGTTTAGGCCGATACATATTCTTCTACATATTTTGCATTAAAAAAATCGCAATAAGCGTTTATTAATTGGTTTGCGCAAAAGTTATGGCGTCTACAAAATAGGGGATAGTTTTATGGCATTTTTATTAATATTTTTTTTTTTTACTAGTAATGGCGGTGATCAGCGATTTTTATCGGTACTGCGACCTTATGGCGGACACTTCGGACACTTTTGACACATTTTTGGGACCATTCACATTTATACAGCGAATAGTGCTATAAAACTGCACTGATTACTGTATAAATGTGACTGGCAGGTAAGGGATTAACACCAGGGGGCGAGGAAGGGGTTAAATGTGTACCCTGGGAGTGATTCTTACTGTGGGGGAAGGGGACTGACTGGGGGAGGTGACCGATCGGTGTCGCTATGGGACACAGCATCGGTCTCCTCTCTCCCTGACAGGACGTGGAGCTCTGTGTTTACACGTCCTTAGAGCTCCACGTCCTTGCTCTGTCACTGCCGATCGCGGGTACCAGGTAGACATCGTGGCAGCCAGGCATGCGCATCGGCATCACGTGACACGCCGGGCACAGGTTTTCATGGAATGTAAATAGCAGGACGTCCAGGGACGTCCACCCGGCACTTGAGAGCCACGATGTGGACGTCTTTCATCTACAGCGCGGGTCTCAAGTGGTTAAAGAAAAACACTTGGTAGTATTTCCATGTAAACTGGCCATATAACTTAGAGTCATTCCACCTAGACCCCGTTCACACTGGGGCGCTTTTCAGCTCGACACTCAGAAGTGCTCAACAAGCAAAATCCCATTAATTTCAATGACCCCTGTTCACATTTGAGTATTTTGTCAACTGTAGCATAGGGTGACCAGACATCCCCAGTTTCAGGGGACAGTCCCCTGATTGAGGACACTGTCCCCGGACCAAGTCTGTCCCTGGTTTTGTCCCCAGATTGGATTTAATAGGGGGCAGGGTCAATTTCAATGACAGTCAGTGCAGAATTAAAATAATAAAAAAAATAGAATTACACCCCCCTGCTCCGCCGTGCCTACTAGCATAGGGGGGTTGTATTTTTCCCATTATCTGTGCCCATTTCTGATGATCATGTGCTGGTCGGAGCGGAGGGAATATTTCTTTAGCTTTGCACACATGTTCTTCTGCCTTGGCTCAATTCCTGGCCAGCCACCTGCCTATCTTCTTGCCTTTCCTGGCGGAGTGATCTTCCTCTGCTCCCCCATCCAGTAGTAGCCGGGGCCCGAAGAATAAGACTTGAGAGTCTGTGAGGCAGGTGGCGATGGGCAGAGAGTCGCTGATTGCCGCCATTACTAGTAAAGAAAAAATATGTCCCCGGAGTTAATTTTAAAAATCTGGTCACCTTAAAGCACCTGTTGCACAATTAAGTACAGAAGCTGCTTTTCAGGCAGATTTAAGTGTTTTTGTCCCCATAGACTTCAATGGAAAAGCCTGAACAGCGAGAAATTAGTGTTTGTTTTTTTAGGCATTTGAGCTCCAACAGCAGCTCCCTCCCTTTTTCTAGCATCACTTCACACCTAACACAGGTTTCTATTGGCCACAGCAAAAATGGCTAAATAAAAAATGCCTGAAAAACTGCCTATAATATTTGCAAATCTGCTTAAAAAACACGCAAAACGTGTGTTAAAAAAAAAACAAAAACGATTGGAAAAAAAGGGCTAAAATGTTCAGCTCAAGCGTGAATGTAACCTAAAACAGATATTTCATTTGTTAGATGCTGAATATTACATGTCTTGGTGAAATCCATTTACTGACTCATTGGGTCTGTACACCTGCTGTGCCCATTATGAGGGATTCCCACCATCCCTGTGCTGAGTTCCCGGGTCTGTACACATGTAGTTCCCATTATGAGGGGTTCCAACCATCCCTGTGCTGAGTTTCCGGGTCTGTACACCCGATGTGCCCTTTATGAGGGGTTCCCACCATCCCTATGCTGAGTTCCCGGGTCTGTACACCTACTGTGCCCCATTATGAGGGGTTCCCACCATCCTTGTGCTGAGTTCCCGGGTCTGTCCACCTGCTGTTCCCATTATAAGGGGTTCCCACTATTCCTGCGCTGAGTTCCTATGTCTGTACAGCTGCTGTGCTCATTATGAGGGGTTCCCACCATCCCTGTGCTGAGTTCCCGGGGCTGTACACCTGCTGTGCCCATTATGAGGGATTCCCACCATCCCTGTGCTGAGTTCCCAGGTCTGTACACCTGCTGTGCCCATTATGAGGGGTTCCCACCATCCCTGTTCTGAGTTCCCGGGTCTGTACACCTGCTGTGCCCATTATGAGGGGTTCCCACCATCCCTGTTCTGAATTCCCGGGTCTGTACACCTGCTGTGCCCATTATGAGGGGATCCCACCATCCCTGTGCTGGGTTCCCAGGTCTGTACACCCGTTGTGCCCATTATAAGGGGGTCCCACCATGCCTGTGTTGAGTTCCCGGGTCTGTACACCTGTTGTTCCCATTATGAGGGGTTCCCACCATCCCTGTTCTGAATTCCCGGGTCTGTACACCTGCTGTGCCCATTATGAGGGGATCCCACCATCCCTGTGCTGGGTTCCCAGGTCTGTACACCCGCTGTGCCCATTATAAGGGGGTCCCACCATGCCTGTGTTGAGTTCCTGGGTCTGTACACCTGCTGTGCCCATTATGAGGGGTTACCACTATCCCTGGTCTGAGTTCCCAGGTTTGTATACCTGCTGTGCCTATTATGAGGGGGTCCCACTATCCCTGCACTGAGCTCCTGGATCTGTACACCCATTGTGCCCATTATGAAGGGTTCCCACCATACCTGTGTTGGGTTCCCGGGTCTATGCATCTGCTGTGCCCATTATGAGGGGTTCCCACCATTCCTGTGCTAAGTTTCAGATTATGCACATCATCATCATTGTGCTAAGTCTCTGGGGTGCAGACCTGTTGTGCCCATTATAAGGGGTTTCCATCCTCCTTGCACTGAGTTCCCAGCTCTACACACCTGCTGTGCCCATTATAAGGGCCTCCTACCATCCCTGCTAGTATTTATATATATATATATATATATATATATATATATATATATATATATATATATATATATATATATATATATATTGTGATGGTTTGGATCTGTCTTGCCTGATGGATGGCTGGTTTTCGCCATATGTTGGAGAGACAGACACATTGATTGCACAGCTGTGTGGTCAGCTTTTTAAGTCTGACCTGAACAGCATTCAGGGCTCCACCCTCCCGAGGAGTCCAGGTCTGGAAGGGAGAACCCTGAGAGTGCAGGTGTGCACTAAATTAGCTGGAGAAGCTAGAGAAGCTGGAGAGTGCAGGCTGCACTATAATACCCAGAGGCCTGAGTCTGAGGTGGCTGACAGGAGTGAGTCTGGGGTGGCTGACAGGAGTCAGGAAGGCTTCACGAGGGAGCCTGAGCAGTGTGGTGCTACTGCTAAAGATAGCCAGGTGGCTCGGTATTTTCCGTTATACGTGTAAGCCAGGAGGCTGAAGGTATCATTTTGTATGGACTGTGAAAACCCCTGTATGTTTTTCTGTTGGATACAATAAAAACGTGTTTACTTTTACTATTTCGGCTTGAAGACCAGTGACTGTGCAACTCCACATTTATCGCTAGTCTTGCGACTTTATCACAATATATATATATATATATATATATATATATATATATATATATATATATAAATATAGTGACAGGAAGTCAGCTAAATCTGTGGGTGTGTTGTCACAGACGGGAGATACATTTCTGCCTTGTTTAGACAATTCACCAATTACTACCAGGTGTCGGCTGCAGAAATAGCCAGAAAGGTTTAGGGCGTTGGAAAATTCAGCTGTTCAGAATGAGGCAATTAAGGCCTCTATAAGTTATCCAGAGGATGACTACTGATTGCTGCATCCTGAGGCTTTTTGAGTTAAGGAGAGCAGTGAGAAAGACTTCTGACGAGGTGAGGTGGTTGTTGATTTTTCTGTGTGATAAAAATCAAAAATACTATTGTTTCTCTGCTGTATGACCAGCAGTGTCTGCCCAGCAGTGGGCTGTGCCAGACTCCATAGATAGGTTCCTTTGTTGGGAAGGTAGACGCCCCAAGTGGCCAGGGCTTATTTTATGTTTTGTTTTGTTTATGCTGTTTGGATGCTTGCACTTGTTTCCAGCAATATGGAAGAATAAACCAAACTATTTGTTTTCAACTGTCTTCGGCTGCCTCTCTGTATAGTTCAGTGTGTAGTGAACCCATCCAGGGGGTCACACACCCCCGCTACCGAGCTAACCCCTTAATATATAGATAGATATAGATATAGATAGATAGATAGATAGATATAGAGAGAGAATATATTATAGAGAGATGGGAGCTGTGGAGGTGGGATCTAATTTATCCAACAAGCCCCACCCACAACACAATTATCTTTATCTAGGTAGATTACTCTTTTAATGTGAATTTCAAAGCCAGAATTAAATGTCTAAAATCATGGATAAAAAAAGAATCTTCTCCCAAGAAACAGGCGCTTTCCTTCTTTTACTTTTAGAAAATGTATAAACTTGGCCTTCCTGAGCATAATTACATTG
This sequence comes from Rana kukunoris, assembly GCA_029574335.1. Classification (NCBI taxonomy): domain Eukaryota; kingdom Metazoa; phylum Chordata; class Amphibia; order Anura; family Ranidae; genus Rana; species Rana kukunoris. Next base: position 136,222,456 of record CM056059.1, read on the forward strand.
CGGCACAAAGATTTAAGCCTTTAATTGAATCGGCACTTTGCAGAGTAAAATTTCCTGGTGCTTTTCATGCGCTCCGTTGTTTCTTTGAAGATCTTAAACGTTAATGATAATATGCAAATCATCTTTATTCCATTGAGGTCCACATTGAGAGTGGAATTGGCTTTTAATGTTTATGGAGCATTAGAAAGCTGTCCCTTATGATAGAGAAATTTACATTTTTTTTTTAAAGACAAAAATTCTATTTTCTTTGCCTTAAATAACTCAAGTCTAATTAAAATTCAGGGAACTGTTACTAAATACAGAGCTGTTGCCAGCGGTTGAATCCTGACAGACAGCACCTGTGGCTATCAGAATACCTGAGCAGTGATGGCAGATGATTGGATGCAGTCATCGTTCGGCTGACAGTTTTCCGCTCGGCTCCTTCCGCTTTCAGGATCCCGACATGGACACTCACTGCTCAGATTTTGGCTGGTTCATCAGGAACTTCACACCATTCATTACCAGGGCATTTTTTTTTTACTATTCAGCACAGTTGCATTCCAGTTCCAAGTTAATGTTACATCACAGGTGTCAAACACAAGGCCCGTGGGCCAAATCTGTCTCTCCAGGCCATTTCATGTGGCCCTCGCATCCTAACCTTCCTGGGGCCCTAAGCAAAATGACATGTCACATTACGGATTAGAATGGGGGGTGCTGTAAATTACATGCCACATTAAAGTTGAGAAGCGGGGGTGCTGACTTCTTACCTCTACTCCCATGCAGCCAGCGAGTTGAGAAGCAGGGTAAGGTGCCGAAAATTTGGGGGGCCCTGCACAGCTTTACAGGTCCCTAAGCGGCATGCATAGTAAACCTATAGGGTGGATCGCCCTGCTCGCACCTCTCCTGCAGTTGCAGGAGAGCTCCAGCTCTTCTTTGGTCAGCAGCAGCATAAGGAAAAGGGGGGTGCACTGTGATGTAAGGGAAAGTGGGGGACTCAACGTCTGATGGTGGGGTGGCTTTTGACATCTAATGTAAAGGTAACGTCCTGCAAGCGCACCGTCCCAGTGTGAAAGAACTTGGGCCTTTACACTGGGGATGCATGGGAGGAGGTTTTCAGGCACGTTACAGACGCTATTACAATCGCTAAAATGCCTAAGAAGCGCTATTTGGTGTGAAAAGAGGCTTAATTTCACCAGCTCTCCCCCTTCCCTTTGGCATCTTGGCTGCTCACTGCTACTCCCCCTCCTTCTGCACTTTCTCCTCTGTTACCCCCCCAGTTTGCATTCTTCCACCAAGAGTTGCATTATTTCGGACACCGAGCACTCCTTCCTTCCAATTTGGTATGTCACCATTCCGAGCAGCGTAGGCTGGCAAAATGTCAGAATGAGACGGAATGAAGTGGAGCCCTCTTTTGTTCTGCTACCATTATTACTGATGGTTCCAATGTCATCTACCTAGAGGCAGGGGTGTGCAACCTGTGGCCCTCCAGCTGTTGTGGAACTACAAGTCCCATGAGGCCTTGCAAGACTGAAGCCTCGTACACACGGCTGGTTTTCCCTGTGAGGAGAGCTTTTGGCCTGGAATCCCGGCAGTGTGTATGCTCCTTTGCAGTTTTTTTTCCGACGGGAAAACTGGCAAAAACCGCCGGACAAAAAGAGAATTAGCTCTCTTTTTCCCCGCAGGGATTCCCGGCTGACTTTTTCCCAGTGGTTTTTGGCAGTTTTTCCATGGGAAAAACCGCAATGGAGCATACATAAGGTCAGGATTCCCAACCAAAGCTCTCATCTGCGTTTTCCCAACGGGAAAACCGGCCGTGTGTAGGGGGAAAAGTTACCAAGCAGATTCTCGGCTTTCCCCTCGGGATTCCCGTTGAAAATCCTGCACGTGTGTACGGGGCATGAAGGTTACAAGCATGACTCCCAAAGCCAGAGGCATGATGGGACTTGTAGTTCTGCAACAGCTGAAGGGCCACAGGTTGAGCACCCATGACCTAGAGAGATCAAGGCTTAGATTCTGACCGCCTATGAGGAGCAACTAGTGGAATTTGTTTTAAAAAGTAGGTGGGGCCAGGGGAAGCGGAGAATATTTTTTTAAATTGATTATAACCAATAAAGCTAAAGTGTAGAATTTATACCAGAAGTGTTAAAAATAACAACATGTTAGAAAAGAAGGTTGTTGATGATCTTTAGGAGAGGTTTGCAGAATAATTAGGTACATTTCAGAGATTTAGTACATGGTAATGAATGTTCCCTGGCAAATTATTAAAGGATCAATAAGAGTTTTAATGAAAGTCGCAGCTCTGTGAAGTGCGATTGGAGGAAGAAGTGGATCATTGCAGAGCACCGGGCTTTCTGCCGTGGCCACCCATTGATTTATGAAACACAATTACTCCACAAGGCCGGGAACGCAGTAATTAAATGGAATCAGCGCAATAAATTGTCAGCAGTGATGTTTACAAACAGCCTCTCTGTTGATATAGGTGCCAGTACTCTGGTAATTGATGTCTTTGTCACTGGCGTGTCGTGCCTGTGGTGCCAATCATAGTTAACGGCATTTCCAAATGCGCCTGGCAAGAGCCGTAGGAATTGGTGGTAAATACGGCAAAAACTTGTGGAAGCGCAAAAATAAACATAAAGTTCTATTGGCACCAGATTTTGCTCTCTCCAGTTTTTGTACATAACCCCTTTAATGGGGAAAAGGTTGATGACCCCTTGATGAAATAGTCAATTTGTAACAAAGTTTGTATTTTAAAGAACATATTTACAGACCTATACTTATTTGTATAAGACAACTGCCTTCAGAGGTGTAAATGTGGTGGGGGAGCTCTGATGTGATGGGGGAGATTCTGATGTAATGAGGGGGGGGGGACTTCTAATATAATAGACAACCTCTAATGTGATGGGGCACTCTGACGTAAAGGGGTTACTCTGATGTGGATGGAGGGCTCTGATGTTATAGGTGTGATGGGTGGACCTATCATGTGATGGGTTAACCTCTGATGTGATGGGGGGGGGGCATCTGATGTGATGTAGGACCTCTGATGTGATGGGGGCATAGGCATGCGCAAGGGGTGTGCCTGGGCACACCCTAATCCTGAGGTTGGCAACGCATCAATCGCAATCTACCTGCCGATCCCTCCATGCCGACCCCCAAATTCTAAACGGGATGGGCAACGGGGTGGAATTTAGTGGAACCAATCTGTATTTTCTTCCTGCAGCAGCTGAAAGTAGGCTTCTCCTCTTTTTCCCCTGCCATTTAGCTGCCACAGGAGCAAAATACTGGGGATCAGTACCAATGTATGCCACCGCCGCTACCCCTCCTGTCCCTTTTCATCTTCTTTCTGCTGCCTGGGTCCCCCTTGCTCCCCCCCCCCATTGTTTCAGGATGGATAGTAAGGAAGAGGCCGGAAAAATATGTCACACGCATATGCATTAGGGTGTGCACCTCAAAGCTCCAACACATATGTGTTGGAGCTTTGAGGTGCACACCCTAATGCAATAGGCTGCGCATTCCTATTGATGAGGGACCTCTGATGTGATGGGGGGGGGGGGGACATCTGATGTAATGGGGACCTCTAATGTGATGGAGGACCTTTGATGTAAAAGGGTAACTCTGATGTGAATAGAGGGCTCTGATGTTATAGGGGGAATTCTGGTGTGATAGGTGGACCTCTGATGTCATGGGGGGGGGGGACCTCTAATGTGATGGAGGACCTTTGATGTAATAGGGGGTCTCTGATGTGAATGGAGGACTCTGATGTTATAGGGGGGAATTCTGATGTGATGGGGTAGGGGGAATTCTGATGTGAAGGGGTGGACCTCTGATGTACTGGGGGGACCTCTGATGTGATGGGGGGACCTCTGATGTGATGGGGAACCTTTCATGTAATGGGGGGAACTCTGATGTGATGGTGGGACTTCTGAAGTGAAGTTAATTTCATCAAGGCAGTTGTGTGCCTTGTCCTAGGCTTAGGTTTTTCATTGTTAAGTAAGAAGGCTGGCCAGGGGCTGAGGGGTACATATCTCTCCTCCTCTGCCTGATCCTGCGCCGACTCGTAATCAGGGTTCCCAATCACCCGTTTCCCCCAAACTTTCATATTATATATATATATATATATATATATATATATATATATATATATATATACTTATACACGTCATACATTTTTCATATTCATACATTCAGGGTATGCCCTCTTTTCAGGCGCACTGACCAGCTAGGCCAAGGCACACCTCAGGCCTTGGTAGTTAGGGTATCGCATTTCCAAGTGAAGACTCTGACTACAAGTAACATTTCATTTTTTTACATTTTAGACGGGGATGCTTTGAGATTTTGCATACTTTCAATGGTACCGTGGCTGAAAAAGGGGTGAGAAAATCTGCCTTTGATGATCTCACACTGGAGATATACAGCTATGCGCCCTATACACAAAGAAGTCCCTAGACACAGGCTCATGTCAGGAAGTGCTCTGCTATTTTTTTAGCAGGTATTCAAGGCTAAAAGTCATTTTTTTAGGGTACTGCTTGGGCACAATAAACTTTTTTCAAGTTTCCTAATAAAATGGAACATTTAAATTTCATGTCCACTTAAGGGCATGCTAAAATGGCCTCGGCACTTATGTCATTTTAGCATGCCTTAAGCATTATTCAGCACTTCTTATGAACCCATTTAAGAATTGTTGCAAATAAATGTAAAATGCAGAAAAATTTGTTTCAAGTCCCAAGTGGAAAACCAATATGGAGCTGGTGTTTCCTCTGTATAGGATGTTGCAGAAGAGTGCAGTCATTAAAAGTGATTTTTACATAAAAAGCTGTGCAGTTTGCCTGGACCTGCCCAGGTCAGAGCCCTCTCCCTTTGTGCCCGTGCAGTATTCATAGACTCCCTTTGTCTGGCAGGAAAATTAGTTGAAGGGGGAGATGGACTCCCATGTTTAGGCGATCCATTATTAATGAAGTTGCTAAGTGGAAGGCGCTGGGGTCGGTGCTGAAGAGGAGGCTCGCTCGGGGATTGTTCTGAGCCTCGGGCCGCTCATGCATGCTGTACAGATGGTGGGGAAGCTCAGTAAGGTGAAATCAGGATTTGTCGAAGTTGATTTCATGCCTGGAGGCTGAAGAAAGGGTGTTTTCCACCAGTGGGACGGAGACAAAGCAGATGGATGAGACCGAGCAATGAGTGTTCAGCTGCCAGACTTTACTGCCTGCATCTGAATCCTCTTCTCCTGACATGATAGGAGTCATCGGAATTAAATCAGAGAGGCCACAAAACTTCCGCTACCATTAGCTGTACATTTACATTCTGCCCTTAAATAACTCCTATCAGTCTGAATTCACCTTACTTCACTTCTCCTTACCCACCTCAAATACCAAGCTTGTGTTCTATTATATAGCCACATGTGCTTCCATTCATCCGCTTAGTTTATTTTAAAGTGAACATGTACCTTACTATGACAGGGCAAAGCAATGGGATTGTACTAAAGCTGAACTACCGTGTTTCCCCAAAAATAAGACCGGGTCTTATATTAATTTTGTCTACAAAAACACACTAGGGCTTATTTTCAGGGTAGGGCTTATTTATTTACGGTATGTACAATGACAATCCTAAAGTAGTTGTAACCATAAAAAAAATCCTGTTCCTTTAAAGCACAATGCTTGTGCTGTGTCATTTACCCCTCTCTACAGTATGTTCTAAAAATCCTGGAATAAAACAATACATTTTTTTTTTTTTAAAGTTCCTGTGTCAACATCAACATCTTTTTAAAAACATCTTGGCTATAGTCCTTTTATAAAACGGATTACATCCATGGAGAGTGAACCCTGAAGTAAGCCCGCCATAATGTGCAATTGTGAAAAGGGTCTTTCCCATCTACATTTGCCGCTGGAGGCCCGGTGCGACAATAAAGTTGCGCAACTGTCAGTCCGATTTTGCCCTTCAACATCGGCCCGACGTCGATCACAATCCTCTGGTTCCACCCCCAATCCACCTTCCAGTATCGCCTCTTTTGGAGAATACAGAACCAAATATAATTTTGTCCTACTAAGTAATTTGTATGAAATGTGTTATTGACAACAAGTTATGCCACATACACACGATCGGAATTCCGCTCAAGCTTGGCTTGCATACACACGGTCACACAAAAGTTCTCGGAACTTTCGACGGGCAAGAACAACACTACAACACTACTACGAGCCCAGAAACTGAAGTTCAATACTTCCGAGCATGCGTCGGAATTTTGCGCATCGCAATTGCTACAGACGATCAGATTTTCATATCCAAATTTTTTCTGTCAGAAATTTTGAGAACCAGCTCTCAAATTTTTGTTGGTGGAAATTCCAACAAGAAAAGTTTGATGGAGCCTACACACAGTCGGAATTTTAGACCAAAAGCTCACATCGGACTTTTCTTGTCGGAAATTCCAACCGTGTGTATACGGCAAAAGACAGTAAAACAGTGAGGAACAATAGACCCTACCCCAGCAGGAATAGACCCCCCTCCAGCAGCAATAGATCCCTCACACAACAATTGACCCCCCCCCAGCAGCCAGCATCAATAGACCTTCAGCATACCCCAGCACTCTTTGCCATTATATACATTCCGTTCTAGAGGTACGGAAATGCGTTCCCCCACGTCCCCACTGAAAAAATGAATTTCTTGGATCATGGTGGGTTGGACAGATCTACATACACATATCCAGGAAAATTGAATCCTGGGCTCCATCTTTGTTTGTGTTTGTTAACCACTTAAGGACCACCTCCTGCACATATACGTCGGCAGAATGGCACGACTGGGCACATGCACATTCAGGTACGTCCCCTTTAAGTGCCCAGCCGTGGGTCGCGCGCCCGCGACCCAGTCTGAAGCTCTGTGACCGCGCTGTCCCGCGATTGGTCACAGGAGCTGAAGAACGGGGAGAGGTGAGTGTAAACACACCTTCCCCATTCTTCATTGTGGCAGTGCCACTGATCGTCTTTTCCCTAATATAGGGAAAGACGATCAATGATGTCACACGTCCAGCCCCGCCCCCCTACAGTTAGACATATGAGGTCACACTTAACCTCTAAAGCGCCCCCTAGTGGTTAACTCCTAAACTGCAATTGTAATTTTCACAGTAGCCAGTGCATTTTTATAGCACTTTTTGCTGTGAAAATGACAATGGACCCAAAAACGCTATCAATTTTGCGCAAACCAATCGTTAAATGCTTATTGCAATTTATTTTTTAACCAAAAATATGTAGAAGAATACGTATCGGCCTAAACTGAGGAAGAAAAATGTTTTTTTATATATATATTTTCGGGATTTTTTTTATAGCAAAAAGTAAAAAATATTGTTTTTTTTTTCAAAATTGTCGCTGTATTTGTGTTTATAGTGAAAAAAATAAAAACCACAGAGGTGATCAAATACCACCAAAAGAAAGCTCTTTTTGTTAGCTAAAAAAGGACGCTAATCTTGTTTGAAAGCCACGTCGCACGACCACGCAATTGTCAGTTAAAGCGACGCAGTGCCGAATCGCACAAAGGGGCAAGGTCCATTGGCTGGATAAGGGTCCGGGTCTTGAGTAGTTAAAAGAAGCCAAAAGTGAAAATATTATCTCCTTTTCGGTAACACTTGAGCTCTCAATGACCAGGCAACATTTTCTTGGCTATCCATGAATTTGGTAAAATGGCATTGCAGGCTGTGTTCACATAGATGTCTTTCACACAGGTTTGGTTACATGCCGATGCCGGTGACAGCCCCTCTTCTAGGGAGGAAACAATGATAGGCTGCGTAGACAGCCTAAAGTGGACTTCCGCTTGAAGGCCCGAATTACAGTTATTTGGCGTCTTCGGACCGTACATATTCCTTCATAGAAGACATTGCTGGAGTCAGAGAACCCCTCCATTGGAAAGGCAGCCTAATGGATTCACAAGCAGCCGTTGTGGGCGAGTCATTTGGCCGATATTGTGGTTTAAATTTTGTCTTCATTTGCTGCATTTTACACATCTCTATTTACTGTGACATTCAAATTCCCTCTGTGACAGAGCTGATATTTACATACAAATCGCGGTGCTCTGGTTTTATGTACTGATGGGCTCCCACGTGGTTTATATATATATATATATCACCCACAATTGTGTTCTGCAAGCTGCATCCCGGGATAAAGCCAGCTTTCACTTCAGGTTACATTTTTGAATGCGTTGGAAGAGATTTATCAAGTTTGGCCTACAGCAATACAGTGCAAACCAGGAGCAGTAATACACGAGACAAATATACTTTAATAGGGCAACCTAAGGGCCCTTTCACACGTCCGTTCCGTTCGTCCGTTTTTTGGACGTTCCGGTAACGGACCTCAATGCTTCCCTATGGGAGCGGATCCGTTAGCGGATGATGCATCCGCTAACGTCCGCTAGATCCGCATCCGTTTTTGCCGACGGAAGAATGTCCTATTTTTCTTCCGTCCGGCCAAACGGATCGGATGCAAACGGACAGACGGTCCGTTTCCATCCGATTCCCCATAGGGGAGGTCCCTGCACATTGTGCGGGGACCGCCCTGTCCGCCCGACAGCTCAGCGGAGACCCCCCCGCTGAGCTGACGGACACACAGAGCGGACCGAAAAACGGACCGCACCCTGATTCATAAATTTCTCCCTCTGTAGTCGAGCTGAACGATTCTGGCTAAAATGAGAATCACGATTTTTTGGCTTAAAAGATAGATCACGATTCTCGCAGCATAACATTATCTTTCACATAAAAAAAAACAAAAAAATTTGGGCTAACTTTACGGTTTCATTTTTTTTATTATTCATTGAAGTGTATTTTTTCCAAAAATATTGCATTTAAAGACAGCTGGGCAATTACAGTACAACATAAAATATTGCAGCAATTGTCATTTTATTCTATAGGGTCTCTGCTAAAATGTATCTAATGTTTGGGGGTTCCAAGTAATTTTCTAGCAAAAATATTGATTTTAACTTAAAGCGGAGGTCCACCCTACAAAAAAAATAAATTGCCAAAAAGGCTCCAAAAATAAAATTTTACTTACCAGAAATGGCTGTTACTAGGCAGATCTTCCTAATCTGCCCCTTCCTTGTCATCCGCGGTGCTCCTCGGTCTCATCCTCCTCGCATTGTCTTCTGGGGAATGGGGCGCGCTGACTTCTGGGAAATGTGTGTCTCCGAAAGTCGGCTGCCTCTTATCAAGGCGCCGCGCGACTCGCGCAGTAGGAAAGGGGCAGTGAAGCCACAAGGCTCCACTACCTGTTTCCCTTAGTGAGGATGGCAATGCCAGTACCTGCCACAATCAACGGATTGGCCTTGGGCGGCCGACATTGAGGGCAACCTGGACAGGTAAATGTGCTTATTAAAAGTCAGCAGCTACAGTGTTTGTTTTTATTTTTTTAAAGGTGGACCTCTGCTTTAAGAAACAAGTGTCAGAAAAAGATTTGGACTTTAAGGGCCAGATTCAGGTAGATGGGAGCATCTTTGCTCTGGAGTAACGCTTCTCATTTACGTTACTCTGACGACCCTTTCAGCGCAAGTACTGTTATTCACATAGCAGTTGCGCGTAAACTTGCGCCAGAGTAACGATAATGCGCTGGCGTAACCCGACGCAAGTGGAAGTGGGTGTGATCACATGTAAATGATGGGCGGAGCCCAGCGCAGAGGCTTACGTTCAGCGCATCATCCGCGGAGCATGCGCAGTGAGTGCGGCTCCACTCGCCCCCTTGTGCACATGCTCACAACTTCCGTCGGCACCACTTCCCGGGAAACGTCAGCGCAATGCCTTCCGTTGGGCGCTTAAAAGCGCAGGCGGAAACGCCATTCCGGCGCAAAAGTATTTCCGTTTCCCCCCACCCCAGGGAAGATACTTTTGTGTTGTGATGGCTGCTCCCGCTACCCCCAGAGAGAGGAGGAACCTCAACTTTAATTCACAGGAGGTGTCTGTGATCATATCCGCTATGGAGACTTTTAATCATTTTCTCCATGGGAAAAAAAGCCGTAAGACCAGCCGGGAGAGGAAGCAGGGCATCCTGGACACCATTGCCAGCAGGGTGAATGTGCTAGGGTACTCCACCCGGACTGCTGGTGACATTAAAAAAAAAAAAAATGATCTGCGGCGCAAGGTCCGTGGCAAGGTGGCCACCATCAGGAGGCATGAGAGGGGCACAGGTGGTGGTCCGGTCACCCTGACCGCGGAGGAGGAGGTGGTCTCTCGCTGCCTGGAGAGGGAGCAGGTGGAGGGGGTCCCTGGCTATGACTCCATGGAGGAAGGCTCCAGGACAGGTAAGTGTTTTTTAGCCCCTATTTGATGTGTTGCATTTGGGGGGGGGGGTACATGTGCCAAGTGTGTGGGACCACCAGCATGTGTCTGCTTTGTGTCATCCACAGATGACGGAGCTGGGCCATCATCTGTCAGCGGCCAGTCCACCCCATCCCCCCAACGCCATCGTGTGGCCGAGCCCCTGGGTGGTGAAGACACCGAGGTGGAGGAGGAGAGTGCCCACACCACACCTGCCGAGGTGGTTGTGGAGGATCCTGCTGTGGCAGAGCAGGACTTTTCTTTAGTGTTGGAGGACTCCTCCCCTTCTCCAGGGCCGTCTGTCATCCCCTCCCCCATCCTTGGAAGCCCCTCAAGGGCGACTCCATCCCCCCGGGGACAACCATCTTCTGGCCCCAGGAAGGCGACCCAGAAGACCAGGGGGGTGTCGGATGTTGTCCAGGGCCAATTGGCGAGGGATCACGCCAGACAGACCCAACAAATGGGGGAACTAGTTGGGCACATGGAGAAAGTGGCTGACAGCCTGGGCTCCGTTGCCCAGATAAGCAACGCAGTGCAGGATGTCAGCTGCAACTGCGCTGCAGTGGTGACCAGTTTGGGGGAGGTGCAGGGGGATATTAGGCACCTCACTGCAGCCGTCCAGGCCAACACTGCTGCCATCCATGGAAACAGTGCTGCCATCCGGGACCAGGGGAGGCTGAGTCGGCGGGCCCAACACTACCAAGTGACCCGGCAGCTCAGGATGCAGGCCCAGCAGCTGAGGATGCAGGGCCAGACAAACAATTTCCTCGGCCGGATAGCCATGGCCTTGGAGGGCATGCAGGCCACACCTGCCAGGAGTGGCCCACCCGGGGATCAGCCACCTCCAGATGCCCCCCCACCCCCACCCACCCCATCCAGGCAGCTGAGGAGCCAGAGAGGTTCGGCAAGAAGGAGCCCCCGGCATCCCCGATGATTTTTTTATTTTTTGTTCTGATTTATACTCAGGTTATGAGATTTTTATTTTTTGTTCTGATTTATACTCAGGTTATGAGATTTTTATTTTTTGTTCTGATTTATACTCAGGTTATGAGATTTTTATTTTTTGATACTGCACACGTTGCAGTGTGAATGGTGTGTGAATGTGAGGGGGTGCCACTCCTGACAGTAAGGGGTGTCACCCTCGGCCGTGGTGGTGAAGTTAACCCCACGGCTGTATGAATGACGTGTGAAAGGTGTATAAATGGACAGTGACATCATTGGGGCCTTGACGCTGGCGTTGCTGCTCCCAAGTCCTACATGCTGGACTTGGGCTAATACAATGCGATGTGCATGTGGTGTGTGTGATCTAGGGACATCAGTGGTGTACACGCGTGCATTGTCTGTGTGATTAATGTTTTGGTTTAGTGTCCAAAGATGCCTACGGCGAGGACCCTCCTGACTGCTCTTCCTGAATGGGTCTCCTCTGGCAGATGGGGACTGTGTGGGTCGGGGGTCAGGTCATCACGTATGTCAATCTGCAGGCCTTTTCTCATAGCAAAGTTGTGCAGAATGCAACATGCACCGATGATCTGACACACAAAGGTAGGGGAATACAATAGTGTCCCCCCGGACTTATCCAGGCAGCGGAAACGGGACTTCAGGAGCCCAAATGTTTGCTCCACCACTGCACGGGTTTTGATGTGGGCTTCATTGTATTTTCTCTCTCCTCTGGTTTGGGGGTTCCGGAAAGGAGTCATTAGATGGGGTCCCAGTCACCTGGAAGGGAAAAGACAGGAGGATGTTAGTCATGCATGTGCCACTTCTGTTGTGCATCACGGGAGGGGATAGTCATGCCTGCCACCCATGTCACTCACCAACCAGCCAGCTGTCCCCATACATGTTCTGGTCGAATTCTGCTGGGATGGGACTCTGATTGTATATGAAGCTGTCATGGCTGGACCCGGGGTGTTTGGCACGGACGTGCCATATGAGGCGTTGGGCATCGGCTATCACCTGTACGTTGATGGAATGCCAATGCTTCCGATTGCGGTATATGTGCTCTGTGGCACTGGGGGGCTGTAGGGCCACATGTGTGCAATCAATGGCCCCCACAGTGCGTGGGAATCCTGCAATGTTGTAGAAATCTGTCATTGCCTTCAGCCGCAGCTCCTCAGTGGTTGGTCTGATGAACTGGTTGGACATGCGTCTGAGGATTGCGGGGACAACCTGGTGCACATATCTGCTCACGGAGGATTGTGACATCCCAGCCACCACTCCACTTGTACGCTGGAATGATCCACTTGCAAGGAAATGAAGTGTTGCCAGTACCTTCACCAGTGGCTGCACTGCTTGTGAGCGGTGTGTCTTGCTGGTGATGTCATCCTGCAGGGTTGTGGTTAGTTCAAGTATTGCATCAGGGCTGAATCTGAAGAGGCGATACACCTCCTCATCCCCCATGCCAAAGAGGCTCATGCGTGTGCGGTATATCCTCTCACGTGCCCGCCTCCTTCGTTCCGGGGGACCCATCAGTAGTTCTAGGACCACGATTGCCCCTGGCATGTTGGCACACAGAGGTGTTGTCCTTGCAAGTGTGGTTGGTCAGCTAGCTCTTACCGTCGGTAACGCTGCTGTAGCTGCTCTCCTGCTGACCTGTGACCGTCTGGAGTAAAGATAAAGCAGCCTTTTGTAGAAATAACTTTGCGCCGGACGGACGAGATACGCGCGGCGCATGTAGCCAGCGTATGGTGCTAATCCGTTCGTGAATTGGGAAATCTCCCTCATTTGCATATTTGCAGGGGAAATCAATAGGCGCGACTGATGCGCCAAACGAAATTATGCTCTGACGGGACTCTGGCGCCGGAAAGTTAAGCCGATCGGAAATGGCCCGTTTTCGGGCGCATCTAGTTTGGTGGGTTCGGCCACATAGAAACGAAGGCGCATGTTCACAGTTACGCAGCGCATATCGAAATACTCCAGCGCAAGTCTTGCTGAATCTGGCCCTAAGTGGTTAAACTTCCAGCATTTACACACAGAAGTTTTATCTAAGAAGGAAGTTAATTTCAATGATTTATGTTGTTACAAACTTGGCAGACTACGGATTTTTTCTTTACACACATAGAAGTTTATCCCTTTGATCTGAAACTGTTTCAGCAGACAAATCCGATCGTGTGTATGGGCTAGCGCCTAGCGGACATGTTTGTCCAGCGGACAAATTTCAAAGCATGCTTTAAAATTTGTCTGCCGGACACATGTCCGTCGGATATGTCCGCTGGTTAGTACACTAACCAGCGAACATATCTGCCCGCACATGCGTCGAATGGATTCGACGCATGCGTGGAAGTTTTTCACTTCCTGGTTCGGTGACGTGGCGGCGTCAACGTCACCGTCACGTCACCGCCACGTCACCGCGCTGTCTGCCGGCGGGGATTTTGATCCGATGGTGTGTACACGCCATCGGACCAAAATCAGGAGGAGACATGTGCGGACATGGAAACGGTCCGTCGGACATGTTTCAGCGGACATGTCCCTCCGTGTGTACGCGGCCTAAGAAGGAAGCGTTAGTTACAATGTTTCCTGTTAAGAACTTGGCAGACTGCCCAGATATTTTCTTTTGACAGCTGAAAGTCTCTCCACTTGTTATATGAAAGAATCGGCAAACTCTGCACTGGAGATCATCAGGGGGGTTGAATCGAGATCACGATTTTTAAATGATTAATTGTGCAGCTCTACTCTGTAGCCCTGAATTATCACTTCACCAATAAAACCATGCCCCTGACCACTTCCTAGGTGTATGAGTTTTAGGTGGAAAACTGATGCAAGTCTAGTTATAAATCTTGTATATAAATGATAAAGCCAGCTGTGCGGACTTGCAGGCACAGGGCTCCAAATAAACGCAAAATTATCCGTGCGTTTACACTGCTTTCTGATCTGTGCATTGCAACCACCTGGGTGTACACTTCGGAACATGTTTGGAGATCTGTGTAGGTCTGTGCAGTAGCCACCTGTCAGTGATTTAAAGGAGCTGCCTGCTTGGGGACACCTGTTCTTCCTGCATGGCTGAAAATTACCCTTCACACATGCCATTTTGAATGGGGCCTAAGGGAGTGCAGAGTTCAGGATTACACTATGTACAGAGTTCAGGAGTGCATTATGTACAGAGAGCAGGGTTAAATGGTGCTCTATGTACAGAGTGCAGGGTTTAGGAGTGAATTATGTACAGAGTGCAGAATTCAGGAGAACGCTACATACAGAGTGCAGAGTTCAGGAATGCGTTATGTGCAGAGTCCAGAATTCAGGAAAATGCTACATACAGAGTGCAGAGTTCAGGATTACAATATGTGCACATTTCAGAAGTGCATTATGTACAGAGAGCAGGGTTCAAGGGTGTGCTATGTACAGGGTTTAGGAGTGAATAACGTACAGAATGCAGTGTTCAGGAGTGTGTTAAGTGCAGAATTCAAGAGAAAACTACATACAGAGTGCACAATTCAGGATTACACTGAGTTCAGGAGTGCATTGTGTACAGAGAGCAGGGTTCAAGGGTGTGCTATGTACAGAGTGCAGGGTTTAGGAGTGAATTATCTACAGAGTGCAGAATTCAGGAGAATGCTACATACAGAGTGCAGAGTTCAGGAGTACACTACGTACAGAGTTGTGTACAGAGTGCAGGGTTTAGGGGTGCGCTATACACAACCCCCCCCCCCCCTAAGCTTCCTTGCATCTCTACTCTCTCTTACCTGGCCAGACTCTAGTACTTCTCTGTGTAGGCAGAGCTCTCTCCCCTTGCAGGGAAATTGTTTTCTCTTTCAGATTTTGGAGGTCTGTCCCCGCTGTGAGTGTGTGTGAGGGATCTGTTAGATCCAGAAGCTGCTGAGAGCAAAGCTGTCCCTTGTACACTCAGAAGACTTCTGTGTTTACAAGTGATAGCAGGGAGCAGAGGGTGAGAGCCGGAGGTGGCGGAATAGAATTCCGGCTACAAAACTGGGTGTGAGGGCCACATGACAAGGTCCGGTGGGCTGAATTTGGCCCGCAGGCCTTGTGTTTGACATATGTGATCTATCGTGTCTGAACACTACAGTAATTTGGCAGCTTCTGTACTCCAAAGGGCTTCCAAATTCATCCTTGGCTGTGACTGGAATGAGTAAATTTAGAACAGAAGGGTCACATCGTGAGGTTATAGTCTAGATCAGGGGTATCCAAACATTTTAAACAAAGGGCCGGTTTATTGTCCTTTAGACTCTTGGAGGGCCGGACTTTAGCCAGCGGGGAGTAGAAATTGTTAGTAAACATCTGGTATTAGGGCGAGGAATAGTGCCCCATTGCTGGTATCATAGGGAGAATAGTGCTCTATTAGTTGTGTCAGATGGCAGAATAGTGTCTCATATCAGTGGGATGGATAGTGCCCCAAGGGCCGGATAAAAGCAAGCAAAGGGCCACATCTGGCCCTCGGGCCACAGTTTGGAGACCACTGGTCTAGATCCAAGCTTATTCTAATGTAAAATCAGATTCAGTACTCTACAGCAAGTGTATGAGAATGTGTTTTGGGGGCCGACATTGTGGCCTGCTACAACCAACTGCTGACGCTGCGACGCACATTGTGCCAAATAAAGCTGACATTATACCAACAATCCATTTACTGCCAAATCTGCAACATTGTTCCCTGTTTCTCAAGCCCTGATGAAGTGGGTAAGGTTTCCACCATGAAACGCATTGTCTTTCTGTACCATCTTCTCTCCGATTTTACATTGGGGAAAAATGTGTATCTGGACTACAACTATCACATGGAGACATAATCCTCTGTTATCCTTATCAATCCACAGCAACAATGTGAAACTTTGCACAACACAGGCGGCTGGCGAGTTTTTCTTATGGGAGGGAGGCAAACAGCCACCCCCTTTGTTGGTCAGCGGCGGCAACCCCCCCACCCAGAAGGACAAACGGGACATCAAAGCCCCGCACTTACCCCATCTAGAAAGTGAGTGGGCAGCATGTCTGTCAGCTTTCTTCCTTCTCCTTCTAGGTGTCCAGTAGGATCACCTGACCTTTCAGCCAGTCGAAAAACGGGTATCAGACCTGATTGGTGGCGTGGCCATTCAGTGTTAGAAAAGCGAATATTCATTCGCTTTTCTAATACACCTGGGTAGGCTCCGAGCGCAATGTTCTGCACTCAGAGCCCACCCTATTTTGAAGCTTATTAGAGTCTATGGCTCTTATCAGGTTCTTCAAAAAACACTACCGCCGCTGTAATTCATGCGTCCAGAAAAGGGGTGGGGCGCATGAAAAAGTGGGTGGCTTAGGCGGGGTGGAATGGATAGAGGGGGGTGGCAGATCCCCCTGGTACTTTCTGTAATAAAGACCAGTCACTGCTGTTCTCTCTCTTTGTGCAGGGTGACTGGTCTTGTCCCCCCCCTGTTGTTTTCGGCAGGCAGTCTGTGGTGGGTGGAGCCTGCTGGGCCCCTCCCACAGTTCTGCTCTCTCCCCTTGTGCAGCATGACTGGTCGTGTCTTCACCCCCTCCTGTTGTTTTCTGCAGGCAGCCTGTAATAGGTGGAGCCTGCTGGGGACCCTCCCACAGTTCTGATCTCTCCCCTTGTGCAGAGTGACTGGTCTTGTCTCAGCCCCCTCCTATAATTTTCTGCAGGCAGCCTCTAGTGCAGGGGTGTCAAACTCAATTTTTTGTGGGGACGCATCAGCATTATGTTTGCCCTCAAAAGGGTCGGTTGTATCTGTAAGATTAGATGTCCAGCCCATCCCCTCCCCTTACATTGGATGTCAAGAGCTACCCCCACCATCAGAAGTTGAGTCCCCCACTCTCCCTTAGATCACAGTGCTCCCCCCTTTCCTTATGCTGCTGCTGGGAAGAAGCTGGATGCATTGTTTGAAAGCAGAAAGTACAGGGTCTGGAGTAGGACCAGAGGAGGGCTGGAGCTCTTCTGCAGCTGCAGGAGAGGTGGGGAGGGCCACATGAAATGGCCTGAAGGGCCGGATTCGGCCTGTGGGCCTTGTGTTTGACACCTATGCTCTAGTGCACAGGCGTCAAACACAAGGCCCACGGGCCGAATCCGGCCCTCCAGGCCATTTCATGTGGCCCTTGCACCTCTTGGGTTAGGGTCGGAGAGCTCCAGACTCTATACTTTCTGCTTTCAAGCAATGCATCCAACTTCTTCCCAGCAACAGCATAAGGAAGGGGGGGGCACTGTGATGTAAGGGAGAGGGGGGACACAACTTCTGATGGTTGGAGGGGCCCTTGACATCTAATGTAAGGGGGAGGGGATGCTCTGGACATCTAATCTTACAGATACAAGCGGCCCTTTTGAGGGCCATCATAATGCTGATGCATTAAAAACGATTGTGTGTGGGCTCCAGAGCATTTTTTTTTTACGATGTAAAAAGTGGCCATTAAAAATTTCGAACATGCTCAAAAACTGAGGCAAGTTATGAGACGGGAGCGCTCGTTCTGGTAAAACTAGCGTTCGTAATTGAGTAAGCACATTCATTACGCTGTAACAGACAGAAAAGCGCAAATCGTCTTTTACTAACACAAAATCAGCTAAAGCAGCCCAAAGGGTGGCACCATCCGCATGGAACTTCCCCTTTATAGTGCCGTCGTTGCACGTCACTGCGCTTTGCATTTTTTTTTCACGATCGTGTGATCGTTTTAATGATCGGGTTAAAAAAAACTTTGTTTTTTCTAGACCCGAAAAACGGTCGTGTGTACGCGGCATTACAGGCAATATCTTCAACGCGTTTATTTGGCCACTCAATGTAATTTTTTTTAAATATGTAGAACCAATGTGTACATGGTGCTCCTCGGGGCATGATCATATCCCTGGAAATATGTATTCTATCCTGACGTTTTTCTGCATGAGATGATTTAAAATTAGCACTTTTAATCCACGCCACATGCATATAAAATGTGAGCGCAGAAGCTGTGCGCTGGCAGACACCGGGGAGCTGAGGGGAATGGCGTCCTGACACCCAGATAAAATATGCCAGTTTACACAACACATTTTATTCACACATACGATTTCTGCAGTGTGCGGATCTTATAAATCATAGAAAACTCTGCTTGGGTAGAATAACTGCCAGCTCTGCCTTCCAGAGGATTTCTATTTGTATGGAGGAAAGTCACAATAAAAGCGCAGGAAATGATTTGATGTTCTGTATGGGAAGCACGCTGGCACTTCTAGTTCCTCAACTAATTAAAAGGTGGCTGATTCAAATGTTTTTCTTTAATGAATACAGCTGTTGTTAAAGTGGAGTTCCACCCTGATCCCCACCCAAAAAAATATTATTTTTTACATTTTTTTAATACTCATCAGAAAGAGCGGTTGCTATGCGGAACTAGCTTTTCTGCCTCTTCCTCCACTGCGGTGGTCTTCTTCCTCATCCTCCGTCGCTGTGTTTTCCGGTGAATGGGGCGCGCTGCCTTCTGGGAACTGTGTGTATCCCAAGAGGCCATTCACAAAGCACTGCGCAAAACGCGTATGCTCAGTAGGAGACGGGCAGTGAAGCTGTAAGTGAGGATGGAGGCACCAGGACCAAGCGATCGCCGTCGGGGGGCCGACATTGTGGGCGCCTAGGACAGGTAGGTGTCCTTATTAAAAGTCAGCAGCTACAGTGTTAGTAGCTGCTGACTTTAAAAAAAAAAAATCATGGGTGGAATCCCGCTTTAAATAAAAACATTTATTTTAAATATATTATTGCTACATTCTGTCATTCTGTGATTAAACACTTGTCCACGGGAAGGTTTTACCCACTTCATGAGCAGGGCATTTTCTGCTGTTCAGCACTGTCCTACCTTAACTACTTCAGCCCCAGGACCATTTGGCTGGCCAACGACCAGAGCGCTTTTTGCGATTCGGCACTGCGTCGATTTAACTGAAAATTGCGTGGTCGTGTGACGTGGCTCAAATACAGACAGGTATCTGCTCCCCCCTCCCCCCTGAAAGGTGCCAAATGTGACACCAAAGGGGGGGGGGGGAATCCGGACAGCGGGGTTACATTTTTGTGTGGACCTCCGCTTTAAATCAACCTCCATGTATAGGAATGAAGCCCGTGCTTCGAGAAAATTGTTTTTATTGTTCAGTGCCTCATCTTTTCTAATTCATTAATTGCGGTGTGATGGCCATCCCACATCATCCAATTAAACTGTCTGAGTCTCTTAAAATGTTTATGACCTTTCTGAACCCCCCCCCCCCCCATCTAATAATCCGTTCATTCTGTAGTGCCTGTGGCCCCTGTAATCCGGTCACTGATTGACTTGGTGGAATCTTGTTACTTCATCGAAGGCAATTAGCATGTCCTGTTATTTGGTTGCAAATTGCCTATTCTGCTCACTGCTGTAAAAACATTGTTGCTCCTTATAATGTATACAGATTTTGTATTTCTCTTGTGTTACCTTTAGTTTTATCTTTATCTGTCTTTCCTATGTGGTGGCAATAGTCTTACTTTGAGAAAAAATTATATTTCAAGCAGAATACAAGTAACGAACATGGCAAGGGAAGGTGTCTATAGCTTTCCACAAAGTGCTTGTTTGTATAATCGATACATTTTATTGTAAAGAGAACCTCAATATTTATTTGATATTTTTGCAACAGGATACATGCTGTACATTTTTGTTTTGTATAGTGTGCCCTCTTCTGGCCATCCAAAGAAGTACATGCCTATATTTTCCAAATCTGAATTATATAGCCCGGATTCACAGAGCACTTATGCCGACGTAATACAAGTTACGCCGACGTAAGTGCAAATGTGCGCCGTCGTATCTGTGCGCCAGACCCACTAACAGAGATACGCCTAAAACCAGGCGACACCCCGCCGACGTAACTTGCTTACGCCGGCGTAGGGTGGGCGTACATTTAGGCTGGGTGCATGGTGCCGCTCCCATTGATTAGCCATTCAAACATGCAAATTAGGTAAATACGGCGATTCACGAGCGTACGTGCGCCCGACGCAGGTTTCGCGCGGTGCTGGTAAGTTGTACGTCCGGCGTAAAGTTATTCCCCATAAAGGAGGTGTAACTCAGCAACAGACATGCTCAGGTCTGGACCAGGGAACACAAGCCAGCATATTTTACGTTGGACGTGTGTCTGGCTGGGCGTAGGTTACGTTAACGGCGTACACAGTGATCCGGCGTATCTTAGGCAGTTGTTCCGACGTGGTTGTGAGCATGCGCGGCGCATTCGCAGTTTGTTATACATACTTGTCTGGCGCTCAGCCCATCATTTGCATGGATCACGCCCACTTCCACTTACGCTGGCTTACACCTTCGAAAATACGCTACGCTGCTGGCGCATCTTGGTGAGCAATGGCTTGCTGAATGCAGTGCTTTCCTCTCCGCGCTGCGCAGCGTAGCTTACTGTGTGTGCTTTACGCCAGCGTAAATGTGCGCCCGCTCTCTGAGAATCCGGGCCTATATCTATATCTGTGTACTACTTTGCATTTTAGTAAATTGTAATTTCTTCAGTGTTGTCACATGAAAAGATAAAATATTTACATAAATGTGAGGTGTGTACTTACTTTTGTGAGATACTGCGTGTGTGTATATATATATATATATATAGATAGATATGTCTACAGTTGCAATAAAAAGTATGTGAACTCTTTGGAATGATATGGATTTCTGCACAAATTGTCATAAAATGTGATCTGATCTTCATCTAAGTCACAATATAGACAATCACAGTCGGCTTAAACTAATAACACACAAAGAATTATGTTACCATGTTTTTATTGCACACCATTCACAGTGCAGGTGGAAAAAGTATGTGAACCCTTGGATTTAATAACTGGTTGAACCTTCTTTTGGCAGCAATAACTTCAACCAAACGGTTCCTGTAGTTGCCGATCAGACGTGCACAACGGTCTTCACCATTCCTCTTTACAGAAATGTTTCCATTCAGCAATATTCTTGGGATGTCTGGTGTGAATCGCATTCTTGAAGTCATGCCACAGCATCTCAATCGGGTTGAGGTCAGGACTCTGACTGGGCCACTCCAGAAGGTGTATTTTCTTCTGTTTAAGCCATTCTGTTGTTGATTTACTTCTACGCTTTGGGTTGTTGTCCTGTTGCAACACTCATCTTCTGTTGAGCTTCAGCTGATGGACAGATGGCCTTAAGTTCTCCTGCAAAGTGTTTTGATAAACTTGGCAATTCATTTTTCTTTTGATGATAGCAATCCGTCTAGGCCCTGATGCAGCAAAGCAGCCCCAAACCATGATGCCCCCACCACCATACTTCACAGTTGTGATGAGGTTTTGATGTTGGTGTGCTGTGCCTCTTTTTCTCCACGTGTAGTGTTGTGTGTTTCTTCCAAACAACTTAACTTTGGTTTCATCTGTCCACAGAATATTTTACCAGTACTGCTGTGGAACATCCAGGTGCTCCTCTGTGGTATCCTCCCATGAAATCCATTCTTGTTTAGTGTTTTACGTATCGTAGATTCGCTAACAGGGATGTTAGCATATGCCAGAGGCTTTTCTAAGTCTTTAGCTGACACTCTAGGATTCTTCTTTACCTCATTGAGCAGTCTGCGCTGTGCTCTTGCAGTCATCTTTACAGGACGACCTCTCCTAGGGAGAGTAGCAGCAGTGCTGAACTTTCTCCATTTATAGACAATTTGTCTTACCATGGACTGATGAACAGAATGGCTTTTGGAGATACCTGTATAACCCTTTCCAGCTTTATGCAAGTCAACAATTCTTAGTCACAGGTCTTCTGAGAGCTCTTTTGTGAGAGGCATCATTCACATCAGGCAATGCTTCTTGTGAAAAGCAAACCCAAAACTGTTGTGTGTTTTTTTATATGGCAGGGAAGCTGTAACCAACACCTCCCATCTCATCTCATTGATTGGACTCCAGTTGGCTGACACCTCACTCCAATTAGCTCTTGGAGATGTAATTAGTCTAGGGGTTCACATACTTTATCCACATGCACTGTGAATGTTTACATGGTGTGTTCAATAAAAACATGGTAACATTTAATTCTTTGTGTGTTATTAGTTTAAGCAGACTGTGATTGTCTATTGTTGTGACTTAATGAAGATCAGATCACATTTTATGACCAATTTGTGCAGAAATACATATCATTCCAAAAGGGTTCACATACTTTTTATTTCAAATATATATATATATATATACACATACAGTATCTCACAAAAGTAAGTACAACCCTCACATTTTTGTAAATCTTTTCTTCTATCTTTTCATGTGACAACACTGAAGAAATGACGCTTTGTATCTACAATGTTGTGTAGTGAGTGTACAGCTTGTATAAGACCGCGTACACACGATCAAATCTATCTGCTGGAAACGGTGGCCCGACCGTCCCAGCAGACAGATTTAATCGTTTGTACGGGCGAGCCGACGGATTTGGCCACCCGACAGATTTCAAAGCATGCTTTGAAATCTGTCGGCTGGGAACCCGTCGGCCCAATATGTCTGCTGGTTAGTACGCTAACCAGCAGACATATTTTCTCGCACATGCTTCGAATGGATTTGACGCATGCGCGGAAGTAATTCACTTCCTGGTGCGGTGACGTGGCGGCGTCAACGTCACCGACACGTCAGCGCGCCGTCTGCCGGCGGGGATTTTGGTTTGATCGTGTGTACACGATCAAACCAATACATCCCAGCAGACAGATCTGTCTGCTCGTGTGTACGGGACCTTACAGTGTAAATTTGCCGTCCCCTCAAAATAACACAACACACAGCCATTAATGTCTAAACCGCTGGCAACAAAAGTGAGTACACCCCTAAGTAAAAATTTCCAAATTGGGCCCAAAGTATCAATATTTTGTGTAGCTGCCATTATTTTCCAGCACTGCCTAAAAAAAAGATATATTTTTTATTTTTTCATTTTAGATTCACACTTGCCTAGGTGGCTGTTGCATCCGACCAATCCTGCAGCTGTCCCCCCACCGTCTCTGCACTGAGAACCGAGCCACTGAACATCGCAAATAGCTTGGTTTTTACAGATTCCCGAGAGTAGAGCTCCTGACTATCAGTCAGCATCTCTCCTCTCTGCTCCTCCACGCACATTGGAGCACTGAGCTGTGGAGGGGCGGGAAGAGGCCGTTTCGGCGGCTTGCTGAGACTGCCATCAGTCAAGGCAGCTGGCAGATCCAGACTTGGACTGATGGTAAACTTCAGCCCGCTCTCCGCTGAAAACAGGTCACATGAGTGCAAAATTAATTGCACTCCTGTGACCCAGAGTAGAAGCCCAACCTAAAAAGCCCAAGCTGTTGTGGGCAACTGCAATGTCATTGTTGCCTAGATGAGAATCCAGGAAGAGTGGGTTTCATTTTACTTAACCACTTAATCACCGGGCCTATTCTGGCACTTTTCTCCTTCATGTAAAAATCACAATTTTTTTGCTAAAAAAATAATCAGAACCCCCAAACATTATGTATATTTTTTTAGCAGACACCCTAAGGAATAAAATGGCGGTCATTGCAACTTTTTTTCTTGCACGGTATTTGCGCAATAATTTTTCAAACGCCTTTTTTTAGGGAAAAAATTGTTTCATGAATTAAAAAATATCAAAACAGTAAAGTTAGCCCAATTTTTTGTATAATGTGAAAGACGATGTTACGCCGAGTAAACAGATAACTAACATGTCACGCTTTAAAATTGCGCACACTCATGGAATGGCACCAAACTTCGGTACTTAAAAATCTCCATAGGCGACGCTTTAATTTTTTTTACAGGTTACTATTTTTGAGTTACAGAGGAGATCTAGTGCTAGAATTGTTGCTGACACTCTTAACGCACGCAATGATACCTTACATGTGGGGTTTGAACGGTGCTGACATATGTGGGCGGGGCTTGCATGCGTGTTTGCTTTTGCACACGAGCGACCAGGACAGGGGTGTTTTAAAAAAAAAATGTTTTATTTTTTTACTTATTTTTTTTATAAAACATTTTTGATCACTTTTATTCCTATTACAAGGAATGTAAACATCCCTTGTAATAGGAATAGTGTGCGACAGGTCCTCTTTATGGAGAGATGTGGGGTCAATAAGACCCGCGACTGGGGCTGTGTTTACATTCCGGGTACCGGGCGTGACGTCGCTTTGATCATTCTTATGGTGCACAGAATCGGCGGCTGCAGGCATCACTCAGATATCCCCGCACAAAGTGGAGGACGTCCTATGACGTCCTAAGGTGAGCAAGTGGTTAAAGGCGAAGTCTAGCCAATGCTTGTTTGGCTGGAATTCTCCTATGGGTCACGGGGGGGGGGGGGAGGGCAGTCAGTTTTGCACTCCTGTGACCCGTTTTCAGCAGAGAGCAGGCTGAAGTCTGCTCTCTTCTGACTTGACAGATGTCAGATTGACACCTGGCTCAGCCTCTCAGCGAGCTGCTGAGAGACTAAGCTGGCAGCCCTGCCCCATACACATAGTAGAACCTATTTAGAGAGGAGCCAATTGACCTACCAGCATGTCTTTGGAGGAAACCGAAGTACCCAGAGGATATAGCCACGCAAGCACAGGTTAAAGCCTAACTCCAGTTTGATACAATTTTTTTTTAAATATTATTAGCCCTGTGCTATGTAACATAACAAAACAACTTGTGCTGCAATACTCACCTTATCTCTGGCACTGTCCCCAGCAGACTCACTTTGCAATCTAGCGTCCATCTTCTTGTAGGATTTTATAGCTGTGATTTTTTATTTATTTTTTGGGCCTCAGGTGTTATTTCATCTCTTTCTCATGTCATTTCTGGTTTATAGCCCAGGTGTATTATTTAGCCTCTATTAGCTGTTACATGGCCATATACACAGGTCACCATTCCCAGGATATAACTTAATCAATAATAATTTATTCCTACAGCTCTCTGGTCACCACTTTGCTTCCATAGACCGGCTTGGACCGCTTTAATGACACCTTTAGCGGCAGTAACACAGATTAGCATGCAAATTAGAACATGTGGGCTAATTCATTATTCATGCCCTTCCCTAAATATTGATGCCTAATTGTGAGAGACACATAAATGCCAATTGGAACCATGACCCCCCCCCCCAGGCGTATCTAGCAGTAAATTAGCTTACAATTTGGACGGCTCTGATTTAGTTTTGGTGACAGAGCTTTGCTAAATTTGATTTGTCTGGTACATCTAAACTCTTAAATGGATGCCAAAAAATAGAACACCACTCCAGAAGCCACATCCATATAGGATCGAGCAGCGTTGCCAACCGTGCGTATTTTTACGGACAGTTCGTAAAAACTTGCACTTTTCCACCCTGTTCGTAAATGTCCATGGTTGCGGGAATGTGCCAGTAAAAATAGCCGAGATCGGTTCGGCTTGGAACTGCGCATGGAGATTGGAGGCAGGGGGTGATTGGAGGCAGGGGGTGTTGATGGAACCACAGAGGGGGATGGTGGCACCGCAGAGGGTGGGGGATGAAGACGGGTTGTTGGCACCGCAGAGGGGGATGGAGGCAGGGGACAATGGAGGCAGGGTGTGATGGTGACTGTGGTGGCACTGCAAAGGGAGGCAGGGGGCAATTGGAGGCAGGGGGTGTTAGTGGCAGGGGGAGATCGGAGGCAGGGGGTGTTGATGGCGCCTCAGAGGGTGGGGGACGGAGACAGGGGTTGATTGGCACCGCAGAGGGGGATGGAGGCAGGGGACGATGGAGGCAGGGGGTGATTGGAGGTAGGGGGCCTGGGGGGAGATTGGAGGCAGGGAGAGATTGGAGGCAGGGAGAGATTGGAGGCAGGGGGAGATTGGAGGCAAGGGGTGATTGGAGGCAGGGGGAGATTTGAGGCAAGGGGTGATTGGAGGCAGGGGGAGATTGGAGGCAGAGGGAGTTTGTTGAAGGCAGGGGGTGTTGGTGGCAGAGGGGGATGGAGGCAGGGGGTGATGTAACTAAATAAATTGCCCTTATTATATCGAAAATAACAAAAATATGTTTTTCTGCCTTAATATCTCCCTTAAATCACATTTCTATTTGCCTAGTGTACTTGTTTGAAGCCTAAATACTGAAATTTGTACCTAAAAATGTAATTTAGTAACTTTTGTGAAATGCCAGTAAAACCGTAGCTGCGCCAGTAAATTTCGGGTGTCGTGCCAGTAAATTTCAATCCGGTAGGACTACAAAGTCCGACCCAGAGTCTTTGACTCTTCATTTTTTTCACAAACTCTAACTGGATGCCAGTTTGCTCTGTTCTCTGTATATCAGGGGTGGGCAACCTGGGGCTCTCAAGCTGTTGCAGAACTACAAGTCCCATCATGCCTCTGGGAGTAATTGCAACTGCCAGCCTTGCAATGCCTCATGGGAAATGTAGTTCAACAACAGCCAGAGGGCCCCAGGTTGCCTATCCCTGCTGTATATCATCAACAATTACGATTACTTATTTTCACCTTTTTTTCTGTATTTGCAACTCAGCTTTGCTCATCCCCTGCCACCTATTCCAGCCACTTACCATCTACTTGCACTCGCTTCAACATTGACTCAGCATAATTTCTGTGGACTCGGCTCCTAATAGTTACAAGATGACCATGCCTGCACTTAGTCACCTGTAGTCTCAGTCAGGGATGTTTGTGACAAGGTGACAATGCAACAGCACAACCAGGACAGAGTTGTCACACTAAAACAGGAAATGCCTCAACAAGGACATGCATGGAAACTCCAGATTTTTAAGAGTAACTCCATTTTTGTTGAGAAAAAAACCCCTCCCCCTCTGGGAGATCTCTTTACATTGCAGGGATTTTAACAAACCGTGTTGCAGATTCCAACCTTTTATTATTCTGAAGAAATAGCTGTTTGTTTCTCTGTGTCCATGTGTACGGTGAATGTGAATTGGAGTGACCAGAAATCAGTGAGCCAATCACACAAGCAGGAAATTACATTTCAGGGGGCGTTCCGTGCACCATCTGTGTATAGAGCGCCTCCAGGTGGCCATATTACATTTTACAGAGCTGCAGATTTAAAAGGAAAGGTCTTTTTCAATAACTTTAAATTACAATTTGTCTTGTGTTGCAGTTATATAAACTATAATATCAATTTTTTTTTGTTATTTTAACTTAGTCCCCCCCCTCCACATCAGGGTCCCCATCAGAGCCCGCCCTAACATCAGGATTCCCATCAAAGTCCCTCCTTGCATCAGGATTCCAATCGGAGTCCCTCCTTACATCAGGGTTGCTGTTAAAGTCCCCCCTTACATTAGTGTTCCCATCAGAGTCCCCATTATATAAAGTATCCCACCAGAGTTCCCCCTACCAGGGTCCCCATCAAAGTCCCTCCTTACATCAGGGTCCCTCGCATTTCACCCTTACATTAGGGTCCCCATTAGAATGCCCTGTTAAATTAGGGTCCCCATTAGAGTTCCCTGTTACATCAGGGTCCCCATCAGAATGCCCCCTTACATCAAGGTCCCCATCAGAATCCCCCTTACATCTGGGTCCCCCATCAGAGTCTCCCCTTACATCTGGGTCCCCCATCAGAGTCCCCCCTTACATCTGGGTCCCCCATCAGAGTCCCCCCTTACATCTGGGTCCCCCATCAGAGTCCCCCCTTACATCTGGGTCCCCCATCAGAGTCCCCCCTTACATCTGGGTCCCCCATCAGAGTCCCCCCTTACATCTGGGTCCCCCATCAGAGTCCCCCCTTACATCTGGGTCCCCCATCAGAGTCCCCCCTTACATCTGGGTCCCCCATCAGAGTCCCCCCTTACATCTGGGTCCCCCATCAGAGTCCCCCCTTACATCTGGGTCCCCCATCAGAGTCCCCCCTTACATCTGGGTCCCCCATCAGAGTCCCCCCTTACATCTGGGTCCCCCATCAGAGTCCCCCCTTACATCTGGGTCCCCCATCAGAGTCCCCCCTTACATCTGGGTCCCCCATCAGAGTCCCCCCTTACATCTGGGTCCCCCATCAGAGTCCCCCCTTACATCTGGGTCCCCCATCAGAGTCCCCCCTTACATCTGGGTCCCCCATCAGAGTCCCCCCTTACATCTGGGTCCCCCATCAGAGTCCCCCCTTACATCTGGGTCCCCCATCAGAGTCCCCCCTTACATCTGGGTCCCCCATCAGAGTCCCCCCTTACATCTGGGTCCCCCATCAGAGTCCCCCCTTACATCTGGGTCCCCCATCAGAGTCCCCCCTTACATCTGGGTCCCCCATCAGAGTCCCCCCTTACATCT
The DNA here is from genome assembly GCA_029574335.1 of Rana kukunoris. Taxonomy (NCBI): domain Eukaryota; kingdom Metazoa; phylum Chordata; class Amphibia; order Anura; family Ranidae; genus Rana; species Rana kukunoris. The sequence goes on from CM056059.1 coordinate 136,250,791, forward strand.
GGGTCTGGTCCCCCCTTACATCTGGGTCCCCCATCAGTCCCCCCTTACAGTCCCCCATCAGAGTCCCCCCTTACATCTGGTTCCCCCATCAGAGTTCCCCCTTACATCTGGTTCCCCCATCAGAGTTCCCCCTTACATCTGGTTCCCCCATCAGAGTTCCCCCTTACATCTGGTTCCCCCATCAGAGTTCCCCCTTACATCTGGGTCCCCCATCAGAGTTCCCCCTTACATCTGGGTCCCCCATCAGAGTTCCCCCTTACATCTGGGTCCCCCATCAGAGTTCCCCCTTACATCTGGGTCCCCAATCAGAGTTCCCCCTTACATCTGGGTCCCCAATCAGAGTTCCCCCTTACATCTGGGTCCCCAATCAGAGTTCCCCCTTACATCTGGGTCCCCAATCAGAGTTCCCCCTTACATCTGGGTCCCCAATCAGAGTTCCCCCTTACATCTGGGTCCCCAATCAGAGTTCCCCCTTACATCTGGGTCCCCAATCAGAGTTCCCCCTTGCATCTGGGTCCCCCATCAGAGTTCTTCCTTGCATCTGGGTCCCCCATCAGAGTTCTTCCTTGCATCTGGGTCCCCCATCAGAGTTCTTCCTTGCATCTGGGTCCCCCATCAGAGTTCTTCCTTGCATCAGGGTCCCCCATCAGAGTTCCCCTTACATTAGGGTCAACATCAGAGTTCCCCCTATACATCTGGGTCCCCTCTTACATCAGGGTCTCCATCAGAGTTCCCCCTTACATCTGGATTCCCATCAGAGACGCTCTTACTTTGAAACAGAGACCATAGGCAGCCTCTGCTGACGCTAATCTATAATCTGTGCACATTGTGGACATGCCACTGACTCTTGCTGTGGGCCAGGTGGAATCTTGTAGCTGGCCAGATGTGGCCCCCACAGGACATACTTCGGAGCCCCCTGATCTATATTCTATATCTCGCTTTGCTGAGATTTTCGTCTGTCTGTATATGTACTAGCAGTTCGTGCCAGTAGGGGGCAGAATGACAGCAAAAATGCTGCGACTGTCGCCTTGCTGAGTTGATTGCTTTGTGCAGCATTTGTATAATGTTTGTTCTGCGTTGTGTGATGTGGGTGTCGGCTGTCTTAAAATCTGTTTATTGGGTGTTTATTTTAATCCCGCCACCCATCGTGGGGCTGGCTCCCGCATCTTTTCCGTTGTGCCAGATTGGATGGCGTTGAATAATCTTGGCCCGCTTTTAGCTTTATGTGCTTTTTCCATCCACTATGCAGGTATTTTATACAGAGTAGAATTAGTGCCAGTTAAAGGTCAACTGTAATAGGAGTCCAATTGGAGTAATATAATAGAAAGAGGTCCGTATATAGAATGTAAGGTGGCACTGGGTACAGCAATAATAATAATAATAATATGCAATACTGTATTACCATTTTAGAGGGAAGTGATAGTCTTTTGAAATTTTTTAGATATAGATTATCAACATTGTTAAAGCCCAAATGAACTTCAGTTTTACTACTTGCCGACCAGCCGCAGTTATATGGCGGCAGGTCGGCTCGGCTGCGCGAGATCACGTAGCTAAACGTCATCTCGCGATTTAGCCAATAGGGGCGCGCTCGCTCCCCGCTCGCCCCTGGTGCCGACGTGCGTGCCCGGCGGGCGTGATCACCGCTGGACACCCACGATCGCTCTTTACAGAGCGAGAACCGGGAGCTGTGTGTGTAAACACACAGCTCCAGGTCCTGTCAGGGGGAGAAATTACTGATCGTCTGTTCATACAATGTATGAACAGCGATCTGTCATTTCCCTCAGTCAGTCCCACCCCCCCCTTCAGTTAAAACACACCCAGGGAACATAATTAACCCCTTCCTCTCCCCCTAGTGTTAACCCCTTCCCTGCCAGTGGCATTTTTATAGTAATCAATGCATTTTTATAGCACTAATCGTTATAAAAATTAAAATGGTCCCAAAAATGTGTCAAAAGTGTCCGAAGTGTCCGCCATAATGTCGCAGTACCAATAAAAATCGCTGATCATCGCCATAAGTAGTAAAAAAAAATATTAATAAAAATGCCATAAAACTATCCCCTATTTTGTAGACGCTATAACTTTTGCGCAAACCAATCAATAAATGCTTATTGCGTTTTTTTTACGAAAAAATAGGTAGAAAAATACGTATCGGCCTAAACTTATATATTTTTGGGGATATTTATTATAGCAAAAAGTAAAAAAATATTCATTTTTTTTCAAAATTGTCGCTCTATTTTTGTTTATAGCGCAAAAAATAAAAACCGCAGAGGTGATCAAATACCACCAAAAGAAAGCTCTATTTGTGGGAAAAAAAGGACATCAATATTGTTTGGGAGCCACGTCCCACCACCACGCAATTGTCAGTTAAAGCGACGCAGTGCCGAATCGCAAAAAGTGACCAGCAATATGGTCCGGGGCTGAAGTGGTTAAAGTCCTACTTGGTGCAAAATATGACCCCCCCTCACCAGCGCTGAAATTTCTCCCAAGGCTGCTGGTCCCCAACAGTTCCCTCACACTGATATCGCTTCTGAATGGGCCCTGCTGCTAAACATCCAAAAGAAAGGGTCCACATTAGTGGCGGTGCGTCCATAGGCTCTAATAGGTGTCCAAAAAGGTGGCCTGTGGGCGCCATGCTTGGCGCTCGCAGTTCACCCAGGTGTGTTAGAACAACAAATGAATATTCGCTTTCTTAACACTGAACCGCCTCTCCACCAATCAGGTGCTCGGGTCTGTTACCTGTCACCTGATTGGCTGAAACCACAGGCGCTGTGATTGGGCGCCTGATTGGAGGAGAGGACGGGAGGAGACGTATGGAGGACACTGCTCGCCATTATCCACTGCCCCACCTAGACAGGGTAAGTGCCAGACGTTCAAGAATCAGAACATCTGAAAAATCAAAAGAACGAAAATTTGTAAATTAGGAAACCCAAAAATGTGAGCACTGCAAGAATATATTTCTTTCTTATTCCTTGGGTTGTAAGAGGAAAGGCTAATCAATTTCAGAATTTGCAGATAACCACTAGAGGGAGCACATGCAAAAATGAAATATGCAAACAGCAAGTAAAAATGGGAGCCACCCAAAATGTAATTATAAATTATGAAATAATACAATAATAGCTTAAACTGTGTAATCACTAAAATACACCACTTAAAGGATCACTAAAGGATTTTTTTTTTTTTACCTTAATGCAGTGCTGTGTTCATGTTCTCATTGTTCGTTTTTGCTTTGAAGTAGCTGTAATACTTCTCTGATCTCCACACTTCCTGCTTGTCTGGCTCCTTATGAAAAAACTCATGGCAGATTTTCACTGTGGTCTAAGCTGTGTGTCTAAAACTCCTCAGAACCAATCAGATTCATTTTAAAAACAAAACACTGCCATGGATTTGTTTGTTTTTGTTCTGTGTGTCTTTTTTACTTCACAGAAACATGAAATCATTTTAAAAACGAAAGTGAAACTAGAGGCATAATATATGATTGATTTTTATCTATTGTTAATCATTTTTAAAAGGAATCAGTTAACTTTTATGTCTCTATACCCTGTAAACAGTCATTTCAGCAAAAACATTTTTTCCTTTAGTGACCCTTTAAGGTCCGAGCCTCTTTTTTAGACTTGGTGTTTACAAGTAAAAAACTTTTTTTTTTTTTTGCTAGAAAATTACTTAGAACCCCCAAACATTATACATTTATAACACCCTAGAGAATAAAATGGCGGTCATTGCAATACTTTTTGTCACACCGTATTTGCGCAGCGGTCTTACAAGCTCAAGCTTTAATCTAATTAAAAAATAAGTCAACAGTAAAATTAGCCCAATTTTTTTTATATTGTGAAAGAAAATGTTACGCCGAGTAAATTGATACTCAACATGTCACGCTTCAAAATTGCGCCCATTTGTCGAATGGCCTCAAACTTTTACCCTTCAAAATCTCCATAGGCGGTGTTTAAAAAATTCTACAGGTTGCATATTTAGAGTTACAGAGGAGGTCTAGGGCTAGAATTATTGCTCTCGCTCTAACGATCGTGATGATACCTCACATGTGTGGTTTAAACACCGTTTTCATATGCAGGTGCTGCTCACGTATGCGCTCGCTTCTGCGCACAAGCTGGGCAGGACGGGGCGCTTTAAAAAACACTTTTTCTTATTTATTTTACTTAATTTTCTTTATTTTAACACTGTTTAAAAAAAAAAATACAATTGGGTCACTTTTATTCCTATTACAAGGAATGTAAACATCCCTTGTACGAGAAAAAAGCATGACAGGTCCTCTTAAATATAAGAGCTGGGATCAAAAAGATGTCACATCTCATATTTACACTAAGGGCCAGATTCAGGTAGATGGGAGCATCTTTGCTCCAGAGTAACGCTTCTCATTTACGTTACTCTGCCGAAATTTTAGCAGCAAGTGCTGTCATTCACGAAGCACTTGCTCCTAAAGTTGCGGCAGCGTAACGAAAATGAGCCGGCAGAATTCAAATTGGGCGGGTACGGGGCGTGTAGTATTTAAACTAAGCGCGATCCCGCCGCGAACGTACTGCGCATGCGTCGAGTGTCAAAGCATCCCCGTGCGCATGCTCCAAATTCTGTGAATGAACGTCAATGACGTCACATTCCCATTCATGATCTTTTTACGCAAGCGACGTGAATTTTTTTTTTCCCGACGTGATGACGACGCCTATACCTAACATAGGATACTCCAACCCCATGTAGGTATATCTTCGCACCGCGTATCGCTTCCGGAAACATCGTACCGTCATTGCGTCGCGCCGGAATTCGCTTGTGAATTGCCGATTTCCGCTCATTAACATATTTTTTGAGCGGAAATCGGCGCCATTTTTAAGTTGAAGTAACGATGCGATGGCGAAACTCAGTTACGCTGATCGCATCGGAGCTTCAACCCGGCGTTTCTTGTTTTCTGGTTACAGAAAACAAAAACGCCGGCTCAAAGTGACAGTTAGGCTGGCGGATCACTGGATCCGCCAGCCTAACTGTTCCTGAATCTGGCCCTAAGATTCAATAACAAAATATATATTTTTCTTTGTGTCATTCTAACACACAAAAAAAATGAAGACAAAGAAAAATAGTGCGGCTATCCATTTTTCTTTGTCTTCATTTTGCTTAGTGCACCGCCAGCACCCTCGGTATCCTGCACCACCTGTAACCATTTAGTGATCCCACCTGGAGCGGTGACTCCTTTCTCTCTATCGTTTCTGGATTTTACACAAAAAAAAATTTCCCTTTAAGAGCATTGGGCGGAAGTGACGTTTTGGCGTCGCTTCCGCCCTGCAGTGATTTGGAGATGGGTAGGGTGCCATCTTCCCCTCACTCATCTCTATACCCATGCAACAACAGAATCTGATTGTCTCCGCTACTGCCGACGGCTCCAGTAAGCGGCGGGAGGGCCCTCTCCCACTGCCGATAAAAGTGATATCGCCCACAGAGACCACTTTTATCTTGTAGCGGACCGCCCGCTGAAGGAGAGGATACCGGGGTTATGGTAGCTAGTAGTGGTGGAACGGATCGTCATTGATCTGTGATCCGTACAGATCAACATCCTCGGTTCAGCACCTTCCATAAGAAAGGACGCGGTTTCGGCCTAGCTCCCGGAGCGGCGGCCATCTTGGTCCACCCGGCGGTGGCTGCTTCCTGATTGCCTGAAGTTCGCTCCCCTCCTGGATCAGCCTTCGGAGTGCCTGAGAGCGCTCCCGCAGCACATCCACAGCCTACACCTGCCTTGCGACAGGCCGTGGCATCAGCCTACCTCCTGGAGCGGCGGCCATATTGCTCCACCCGGCAGCGGCCTAGGTGAGCTCCCCTGTCTTCCCTGACCAGCCCAGTGGTCCGTCCTCCCCTGGAACGGCCTCCAGGCTGCCTGTGACGGCTACCGAAGCGCCTCCACATCCTGCCTCTACTTTTTTTGCTGATCTGAAAAATGATCCAATCCGTGACTCTGATGCACGAAACGATCCGAACCGTGAGTTTTTTGATTCGTTGCTCCACTAGTAGCTAGCTGCTACCATAATAGCGGTATTCCTCTTCAAACAGCCGACGTATTCCTGCGGCGGGCGGCCTGTAAGTGGTTAATCAAAATATGCAAACAGCAAGTAAAAATGTCAAAGCCACCCAAAATGCAATAATAGATAAATGATACAATAATAGCTTAAACTGTAATCACTTAAAATACACCTTTAAGGATCCCGCCAAGAGCGCATTATGACTAGAAAATCTCCTGACAGACACGTTAGTAGGGTAGCTGAGGTGTCGCACTCCCGGGAACTTGCAGCAAAGGCTTCTCAGGTGACTTGGAATACATTTGTCAGTGAAGCGTCTGCCCGTTTTTACCCCCCCTCCCCTTTTATGTTCTTAGAGTATTGTGACCTGATTCAGCTTGGCATTGCTCCCGGCCTCTCTGCAGCCAGGCTCTGCGTGAAACCAGCAGAAGAGTCTATAATGGCTCAGTGTCCTCCGATGTGAGTTCAAAGTCAGGTAGACCTAATTGTCCCTCTGCTCTTTCCATGTCTGATATTGTGATTCTCTGTCCGGATTCCGCTCACAGCACTTAAGACAACCGTCTACATTGGGATACAGGAGAAGATTCAATAAAATGGGAGAAAAGGAAATTGCTAATAGCTGCCAACTAACTTTCACCTTTCATGGAAAAATTACTTTATTTTGTGAAGCATCTCAGCTCCAGTGTCTTTAAAGCAAAACTCCAGCCAAAAAAAAAAAGATAAAAACGTATTGTCTTTACCCGCTCTGTGTAATGGTTTTGCACAGAGCAGCCAGAATCCTCCTCTTCTCGGGACTGATGCCGGCGGTCCTGGATCCTCCCTCCTGCCGAGTGCTTTCAAGCTGCTTGCTCTTGGGGCAACCAAGCAGGGACCCTCCCAACCTTGCGGCTCTGTGTCCATTCACAAACAGAGTTGTGGCTCGGCCCTGCCCCTGCCCCCGCCCTCCATCTCCTGATTGGCTAACTGGCTGTGATTGACAGAAAACCTTGTGTCATGGACCATGAAATACTGAAGTGTTTCTACGTGAAATCCTAATTCATGTATTACAGAAGATGGGAACATTACGGATAGTTCATATTCCAGGATGTCTTGAGATTACAGGAGATTTTATTCTGAACCCCAGCCAGGTCAATAGACTCAGAAGAGATACTCATTGTCCATTGTGTGATAACCCTAAAGCCTTTTGATTATCAGGTGTAAATGTCTTCTGCCCTGTCTCAACTCTCCAGACGGTTCCATTGTTCTGTGGCTGGCTATTGTGTACATTGATTGCCCCCCTGGGGCTTTTGTCTGAATACACATAGCAGTCTTTCTGTTCAAACCTTTCTGACCAATCTCTGCTGTGTCATTTTCAAGTCCTCATTTGCATGGTTAGGGAGGACCTGATGGGAGACTGCCTGGACTTTGAAAGGGACCAATAGGAAAGCGGTTGTTGGGGGGGGGGGATGTTCCAAATCCTGTATAAAAGTGTGCTGTGTACTTTCAATAAAGTGTGTCCTGTTTACATCCAGCATTAAGCTTTGGCTCATGTGTGGATTATTCGGCGATTCCAGGGATATTCCTACTTGTGGAATATTGGGTGATCTTCTTTTAATTCAGAAGCAGGGAATGGATGACGGGGATATGTTCTACTACCGTCACCGTCACACCTTGTGCCTTTACAATCACTTTAACACTGATGGCAAGCATACAACCCCACCTGGCTGCCTTTGCAGCCTAAGCTCAGCCACCTTTTTCTTTTACTGTCCCCCAACCTCATATTGTGACTCGACTACTCCACGCAATTTACCTCCATTTGGTTACCTTTATCATTTGCATCAATTTGGTTTAAAACATATTTACCTATCTTGGAGGTAAACTTAGTCTTGGTGAAATCCTGACATGGACCCGAAAACATGATCCAGGCTGTAAGTCCCCCCCAATCAGGTGACCTCCCTTTCTATTATTCTCTGACAGTGAAGGTCCATCCTGTAGGGGCTCTGGAGAACTGTCCCTCTATCCAGGGCCGTCTCCCCCATGCTCTAGCCACGGCCTCCATTTTCACAGGACACCACCACCCCCTCTTCATGCGTCCGATCTCTTTCAGGATGCCGGGTGCGTGAATTACAGTGGCGGGGGTGTTTTTTTTTTAAGCACCTGATTGGAGCCAGAGGCTATAACAGGCTATCCAATAGGGCGGGCTTGTGACGCAGAGCATTGCGCCAGGAGCCCACACAGGTGTTAAATCCATGAATGAATATTCACTATTGAAACACTGATCCTCAATCTGGCCAATCAGAAGCAGGCCTGAGACCCATTTTTCGTGTGGACAAAAAGAGAAGAGTCCCAATTGGCCACCGAGGAGGAGGGAGTAAATAGAAGCCGCTGTGATGCCCATGGAGAGCAGGGGAAGGAAAAGCCATCGCCGTCGAGCAAGGGAAGGCGCCGTAGAAGCCCTGGAGATGCGTTGCGATGGGGTAAGTGCACCAGACCCACCTGACTGACCAACCGGGGGGGGTGTTATTATTTGCCACCCCCCCCCCCCCCCCAAAAAAAAATTACCTCTGGCCACCACTGTTCTCTGGGTTTCAATTATCAAAATAGGGAACAGAAAATCAAAGATGAAGGTCATGTTATACTTGGCCATCAGACATCACAATTAATGTGTATTCATTAAAAATTCCAGGGACGATGCTCGCCTATATGTGTGATCCATATTATATTATATCTGGAACTTGGAAGCTTCCAGTGTTGGGTGCCCTGGTCTCTAGGTTTGTAGAACGTGTCCACTGAAGGGTTAAACTCCACACAATCGTGCTGCGTGATGCCGCGCCATTGTAGAGATTATTCCACGTCTCTGCCACTATGTCATGACTACTACTACTTGACAGCCACTTGCATTAATGTCAGGCGAGTTCTTGCCGTGTGACAAGTAGGCCTGGAGATGTTTGTGCATACATTAAACTGGAAGCCTGCACTGCACCATCACACAGGGAGGAAACGGCAGCTCCGGCTGCCATGGCAACTGCTGGCGCCAAAGTGTGTGTGTGTGGCGTTAACTACTTCAAAGCTTTATCCATCAGTCCAGGTGACTGGTGGCATTATAGAGATCTCTTCACTATGGGGCAATGACAGGCTTCTGTGCATAGTAGGAATGGATACATCGGGATACAGAAGAGGAAGGGTTACAATGTTGCAAATTTGCTTGGCTACATTGTATCCAGGCTGCTTTTATACACAGATTTGTATTCAGAACACGGAAAAGCCTTCAGAAATGAGAAAGCTTTTACCTGCCTCACCGCATCACATATCCCAAAAAATAAGAGGATTATTTCTCATTATATGACAGTAGGCGGAGCTTTATATCCTATTGGCCATATGCAGATCCAGAACCCAAGACCGATATGGGTTTTTCTCTGGCCCATGCCGATATTTAGAAATCGGGGCGGCCGAAGGCCGATATATGATGCCGATTTTTGCGACCGATATTTAAGGCCGATTTTTTTGGCAGGTGACACTGACAGCCTATTGTGTGTACAAATTTATATTGTGTGTACAAATTCCGACACCCTAAATTCCGACGCATGCTCGGAAACAAATCGACACATGCTCGGAAGCATAGAACTTCATTTTTCGGCTCGTCCTAGTCTTTTACATCACCGCGTTCTTGGCAGTCAAAAGTTCACCATTTTGTGTGACCCGTGTGTATGCAAGGCAGGCTTGAGCAGAGTTTTTTCTGACGGTAATTCCACTCATGTGTACGGGGCATTAAACTAAAACACTTCCGATGATTTATACCCCTTTCAGGCGTTTTGACGCTGGAAATAGCCTCTGCTAAGCCTCTGAAAACCGCCTCCCATTCATTCAGTGTGGCTTTTTTCACACCGGGCGGTGCGCTTGCGGGACGTCCCGAAAAGTCCTGCAAGCAGCATGTTTGGGAGCACTGTATTTAGAGCTCCCAAAACGCCCTGCCCATTGGATAGAATGGGCAGCACTTCGGGAAGCGCCTGAAAAACTCTTCGGAAGCACCGCAACACGGGAATTTTTAACCCCTTCTTTGGCATTGAAAGCACCCCGCTAGTGCCCAAAAAGCGCCGCTTAAACAGCATTAAAGAGTGCTAAAACTAGCAATGCTTTAGCGCTAACGCAGCCACGGCCCCAGTGTGAAAGGGTTCTAAAATATGACTAAGACTAAAATGGCATTTTAGTAAAAAGACAATGACCCGGATTCACAGAGATGGACGCATATTTACGCTGGAGTAGCGCACACATAGTACGCTACGCCAGCGCAGTGCGGAGAGGCATGCACTGAATTCAGCAAGCTATTGCTCCCAACTCTGCGCTGGCGTAGCGTACATTTCGAAGGCGCAGGCTGGCGTAAGTGGAAGTAGGTGGAAGTGTGCGTGATCCATGGTAATGAAACGTGACCCCATGCAAATGATGGGCCGGGCGCCAGACATGTACTTAAAACGAACTGCGCATGCGTCGAGACGTGGACATATCCCTGTGCGCATGCGCACAACCACGACGGAAAAACTCGCCTAAGATACGCCGGATCACTGTGTACGCCATTATCGTAACCTACGCCCAGTGAGACCCACGTTGGCCCATATTCACAGACGTCCAACGTACAATATGTAGGCTTGTGTTCCCTGGCCAATACCTTTGCATGGGTTGTGCCTCATCTATGGGGAATAACTTTACGCCGGACGTAAAACTTACGCAAACCCGCGTATATCATGCGCCGGGCGCAAGTACGTTCGTGAATCGCCGTATTTCCCTCATTTGCATATGTGAATGCCTAATCAATGGTAGAAGCAACATACGTCTAGACCATATTTGCGCCCACGCCACGCCGGCGTAAGTAAGATAGGTCGGGGTAGGATGGCCTATTTTTAGGCGTATCTTGGTTTGTGACTCTGGCTGGGCGCATATTTACGCTACGCCGAGAAAAGGTAAGTTACGTCGGCGTAAGTGCTTTGTGAATCCGGGTCTATGACTAAAACTAAAACTAAATTGAAATTTGAAATCAAAATGAACACTGTTGTACGTATAGTGAGACTATAGCCTAAAATTATAGAGCCTTTTATTACAAACTGCATACCGCAGTTTTAGGGCTCATTAACACTTGCTTTGCCTTCAACACACATTAAAGCTCCTACCTCTTCAACATGCTTCTATTATGTGTTTTTCATGCGTCGATGGTGCTACGATGAAGCATCGGTGATGCTTCCATGATGCTCTTTTGAAGCATGACAGATACCCTGTGTGCGGATATATCATACCTGCAATTACTCCAAAACAAAGCGAAGCTAAAGCCTCTCAAAAGCCGCAGGTGCTTCAAGCGAGCTTCGTTGTGGAAGAATTGCAGGTATGATATATCTTCTATGGAGGCTTTGAAGCACCACTAAAGTGACATATGGTATCATTTTTGAAGCAAAGCAAAAGCAAGGTGTAAACAGGACTGTAAGCAAATTATATTATTTAGTGACAGGGGCTTTGACTGCCATACAGAAAGCTTTTGTACTAGCCCTTAGGCCTCATGCACACAGAGCTTAAAGAATATGTAAGCCTAACATTTCATATTCCTGATACACCGCCTTGAAAAAGTATTCAGACCCCCTTGACATTTTCCACATTTTGTAATGTTACAACCAAAGGCGTAAATGTATTTTATTGGGATTTTATGTGATAGACCAACACAAAGTTGTAGGAAAATTATAAATGTTTATTTTTTTTTTACAAAAAAAATGGGGGGACATTTGTATGGCACCCCCCGGAGTCAATACTTAGTAGAACCGCCTTTCACTGCAATTACAGCTGCAAGTATTTTTGGGGATGTCTCTACCAGCTTTGCACATCTAGAGAGGACATTTCTGCCCATTCTTCTTTGTAAAATATCTCAAGCTCTGTCAGATTGGATGGAGAGCGTCTGTGATCAGCAATTTTCAAGTCTTGTCACAGATTCTCAGTGTGATTTAGGTCTGGACTATGACTGGGCCATTCTAACACATGAATGTGCTTTGATCTACGCCAGTGGTCTCCAAACTGTGGCCCGAAGGCCGGATGTGGCCCTTTGCTAACCTTTATCAGGCCCTTGGGGCACTATCCCTCCCACTGATACGAGACACTATTCTGCCACCTGACACCGACAATGGAGCACCATTTCTCCCACTGACACAACTAATAGAGCACTTTTCCTCCCTATGATACCAGCAATGGGGCTATATTCCTCCCTATGATACCAGCAATGGGGCACTATTCCTCCCTATGATACCAGCAATGGGGCTATATTCCTCCCTATGATACCAGCAATGGGGCTATATTCCTCCGTATGATACCAGCAATGGGGCACTATTCCTCCCCCTAATACCAGATGTTTACTAATAATGATGCCAGGAAAATTTCTACTCCCGCTGGCCAAAGTCTGGCCCTCCAATAGTATGAAGGACAATAAAACGGCCCTTTGTTTAGAATGTTTGGAGACCCCTGATCTAAACCTTTCCATTGTAGCTCTGGCTGTATGTTTAGGATTGTTGTCCTGCTGGAAGGTGAACATCCGCCCCGGTCTCAAGTCTTTTTCAGACTATAGCAGGTTTTCTTCTAAGATTGTCCTGTATTTGTCTCCATCCATCTTCCCATCACCTCTGACCAGCTTCCCTGTCCCTGCTGGAAAAAAGCCTCCCCACCACATGATGCTGCCACACCATAGGATGCATTAAGGTGATAAAACACAAAGGTTATAGTCCTTTAAAGAAGAATTCAGATATGGATATTTTTGCAAAGTTGCAGCTTGGACCAGTGTAGCTATACATTTACCATACCTATGAGATCCCTCTAGAAGCTGGAAATCACTGTAGTAGATACTAATACTACACCGCTACTACAGTGATCTCCACTAGCTTCTGGGTCCAATACTGAGCAGCTGCTTTGCTGCGTTGTGAACAGGTCAGCTGCTGCACATGGGCACCATTCAGAGAATGCTTTGTATTTTCCAAGTGTATGCAAAAGGTTCTTTGATTGGGAAGAGGGGGAGAGCAGAAGTGGTTATAGCACACTTTCCACCTCATACAATCAGGGAATGCTTTGCATTCATTGAGAAAATGCAAAGCATTCTCTGAATGGAGCCCATGCTCCGCAGCCGACCTCCTGTGTTCATAATGCAGCAGAGCAGCCGCTCAGAATGGGACCCGGATGCTAATGAATGTCATCGGAGTAGCCGTGTCTATACAACTTCCAGCTTCTACAGGAATCCCATAGGGTAGTTAAAGTGGACCAGCTAGACCAAAGTAATTAGGTAAAAATATCTTGACTTTGAATTCTTCCTTAACTCTTTTCCCAGTCTAACCATGTACTTGTTTGTGTCCTTCACCAAAATATTTCAGACCCCCCCCTGGTTATACCTGCGTGGAAAAATGTATAAAAAGCACAGATGTGAATGGACCCTGAAGGCAGGTTTGAACACAAAACTCTGCAATGATATTGGTAAAAAGCAGATGCTGAATGTTTTATCTCATTAGATAAAACATCTGTCATTTTTGAGTAACCTAGGAGAGGACTATTGACTTTACGTGAAAGGTAATCAAACCTTCCCATTTTAAAATAAAAGGATTTAAAAGATTTGCTCAGCCGAGCAATTAAATCCACACATGGGAGGAAGCAGATATGTAGAACCCAACTGTCACTCCAAAAATGTTGTAAAGTGATGCATATTTCCCATGGTTGCCACCTTTTCTACAAACCAAACCCCAACACTTTAGTGGCACAGGGTAATTCATTTTTTCCTGTAGTATACACTATAGTGGGGATATGAATTAGCAGACCTCCAGCTGTTGCAGAACTACAAGTCCCATGAGGCATAGCAAGACTCTGACAGCCACAAGCATGAACACCCTGGAGGTCCGCTGATTTACATCAGGTGTCCCTATCACAAAGCCCCTATACATCAGGTGTCCCCATCGCAAAACCCACACACATCAGGTGTCCCCATCACAATGCCTTCAAACATCAGGTGTCCCCATCACAGTGTCACCATACATTAGGTGTCCCCATTAACAGTGTCACCATACATCAGGTGTCCCCATCACAAAACCCACACACATCAGGTGTCCCTATCACAATGCCTTCAAACATCAGGTGTCCCCATCACAGTGTCACCATACATTAGGTGTCCCCATTAACAGTGTCACCATACATCAGGTGTCCCCATCACAAAACCCACACACATCAGGTGTCCCTATCACAAAACCCACACACATCAGGTGTCCCTATCACAAAACCCACACACATCAGGTGTCCCCATCACAGTGTCACCATACATCAGGGGTCCCCATCACAGTGTCACCATACATCAGGGGTCCCCATCACAGTGTCACCATACATCAGGGGTCCCAATCACAAAACCCACACACATCAGGTGTCCCCATCACAGTGTCACCATACATCAGGGGACCCCATCACAGTGTCACCATACATCAGGGGTCCCCATCACAGTGTCACCATACATCAGGGATCCCCATTACAAAACCCACACACATCAGGTGTCCCCCTCACAAAACCCACACACATCAGGTGTTCCCATCACAATGCCCCCATACATCAGGTGTCCCCATCACAAAACCCACACACATCAGGTATCCCCATCACAAAACCCACACACATCTGGTGTCCCCATCACAAAACCCACACATCAGGGGTCCTCCATCACAGTGTCAACATGCATCAGGTGTCCCCATACATCATGTTCACCATCACATTGTCCCGATACATCAGGTTCCCCATCACAGTGCCCCTATACATCAGATGTCCCCATGAGTGTCCCCTTACATCAGGTGTCCCCATACATCAGGTTCTCCATCACAGTGCCCCTATACTTCAGATGTCCCCCATACATTGTGTCCCCATGAGTGTCCCCTTACATCAGGTGTCCCCATTACAGTGCCCCTATACATCAGATACAATAGAAATATTTGCCAGCACACCATGGAACGACCTACATAGCATCCAAACGGATGTTTTATTGCATGATCACAACACAAAGAGAGTGCAACGTTTCGGAGCCACGTAGGGACCCTTCGCCAGGCATCACATGCTGATGTGTTTGCGTTCTAACCATGTAAGAAATCTGAATCCTCTTTCCTGCAGAAGCCAGCTGCTGTTCCTTCTAACAGGAGTGACACTGCAGTTACTCCCATCAAAGAAGAGTGGCACAAGCAGCCAAATCACCAGTGCACCCCCCCCCCCCACCTTGTCCTGGCTCTGATCATGGGGCCGCCGTGCCCCTGGGCCCAGATGTGCCCATTTATTAGGATAACAATGGTGAGAGTTGGAAAAAAGTGATCTTTTCACTTTGCACTGGATGGCCAAAGGAACGGTAGCTTTAAAGCGGTTGTACACCCAGAATAAAAAAACGAAAAACCTGCAAGACAAAGCCATAATGAGCTAGTATGACTAGCATACTAGCTCACTATGAATTACTTACCTTGGATCGAAGCCCTCAAAGCCATCCTCACTTCCCCCTCCGGCCGTAGACATCTCCCCGGAAGGTTACTTCCAGGTATTGACGCTCCGGCATTGTGACTGGCCGGAGCTGTGATGACGTCACTCTGTGCATGCGCACAGGAGCCGTCAGAGCCAGCCTTAGCCAATGAGAAAACCGGCAATCTCAGTGTGCCTGCGCCGTTGTCTACGCCACGCATGCGTCGTAGACAACTGTGTATTCCTTTTGGCAAATATCCCCTAAACCGTGTAGGTTTAGAAAATATTACAAACACCTACAGGTAAGCTTTAATCTAGGTTTACCTGTAGGGGTAACTTCAAACAGAGGGTTTACAACCACTCTAAAAGCCACTTCTACTTAGGGATTTTGAAGCACACTGAAGCCAATGGGGTTAATTTACTAAAACTGTAGAGTGTAAAATTTGGTGCATGGTAGCCAATCAGCTTCTAACTTCAGCTTGTTCAATTACACTTTGACAATAAAACCTGGAAGCTGATTGGTTTCTATTCAGAAGCTGCACCAGATTTTACACTCTCCATTTTTAGTACGTCTCCCCTTAGTGCCGGTTCACACAGGGGCAACTTGACTTACATCACGACTTTGCAAGGTGACTTCGGCACGACTTCATCGCCACTTGGAGCAACTTACAACGCAACTTAAAGTTGCCTCCAGGACAGGCGACTTTGGCTGTGGCCAATCACAGAATAATCAGCTCTGTGGGAGGGAGGGGTTTGCCTGGGTAAACTATTTTCTTTTCCTGTAAAGTTGCTTCAGTTAAGATGGAGATCTGACTTTGGAGGCGACTTCCATTGAAATCTATGGGTACAAGTCGCCTAGAAGTCGCCTTGAAGTACAGGAACCTTTTCTGAAGTTGGAGCGACTTCAGTAGTGTCCATCCAAGGAGGCTCTCATTGACTAACGTGGGATTTCTGATGTCAAGTGACTTGGGGCGACTTGAGGTCTGACAAGTCGGATCCCAAGTCGCTGTAGTGTGAACCGGCACTTATGCGTACTGACGAGAAGACCACCAACATTTTTATTTTGAATTCTCAGTAGCAGAGATCTAATTGCCGGTGTAACCACACATCACTTTTCGTCACTGCAAGCTTAGTTTCTGCTTTCATCTGGCGTGTGACAGCTCAGTATAAAGACAGATTACAGGTAATTAGAGAGACGGAGCTTATCATATATTTACAATATGTGAACAAATTCAAATGCAAATTTAACACCTTAAGACCTGGACCATTAGGACCTCGCCCTTTTTGTGATTCGGCACTGCGTCGCTTTAACTGACAATTGCGCGGTCGTGCGACGTGGCTCAACGCAATTGGCGTCCTTTTTTTCCCACAAATATAAATTTCTATTGGTGGTATTTGATCACCTCTGCGATTTTTATTTGTTGCGCTATAAACAAAAAAAGAGCGACAATTTCGAAAAAAATGCAATATTTTACAATTTTTGCTATAATAAATATTCCCCAAAAAGATATAAAAAAACATTTTTGCCCTCAGTTTAGGCCGATACATATTCTTCTACATATTTTTGGTAAAATAATCGCAATAAGCGTTTATCGATTGGTTTGCGCAAAATTTGTAGCGTTTACAAAATAGGGGATAGTTTTATGTAATTTTTTTCTTTTCTTTTTTTTTTACTAGTAATGGCGGCGATCAGCAATTTTTTTTTCATGACTGCGACATTATGGCGGACACATCGGACACTTTATACACATTTTTTGGGGCCATTGTAATTTTCACAGCGAAAAGTGCTATAAAAATGCACTGATTACTGTGAAAATGACAATGGCAGTGAAGGGGTTAACCACTAGGGGGCGCTAAAAGGGTTAAGTGTGCCCTAAGAGAGTGATTCTTACTGTAGGGGGTGTGGCTGTAGGCGTGACGTCAGTGATCGTTGTTCCCGATAACAGGGAACAGACGATCAGTGTCACTGCCACACAGAAGAACGGGGAAGGTGTGTTTACACTCGGCTCTTCAGCTTCTGTGACCGATCGCGGGACACCTGACGGCGATCGGGTCCCGCGGGCGCGGTCATGGAGCTTCGGACCTATCTAACGAGCGCACCGGCGGCGGCGTGTGTGCGACCCCACAGGCTGGGCTCTTAAAGGCAACGTACAGGTACGTGCCTGTGCCCAGCCATGCCATTCTGCTGACGTATATCGGGGTGAAGGGGTCCTTAAGTGGTTAAGGATGTATATATGTATTTTTTTGGAGTTCTCCTATAAATGTTGTTTATTATTAAAGAAAATTAATACTTTTCTTTATTTTGATCGACAATATCATTTTCTTTGATGATATATAATTTTGTCACCTTATTGACTCTCTTATCCCTCTCCTTGAAATCCACTCACCTGGATTCTTCTACAGTAATTGTTCCATGTGAGCTTGTCAGCGAGCATTATTTTCCCCTCCACATCTGCGGCAGATTCGGGCTGTCAGAGCGACAGTTGCGTTCATTAATGTGTATGAAAGACATTAATAATATATCTGGCTCATCTATCTCTTTCATGTTGCCGCCGATGCAGAAAGACAATTAGCTAGTTGACAAAGCATGTGAAGTTTGTGTGGCCTCTTCTATAGGAATAGAAAGTTGTTCGTCTTCCACCCGTCACCAGTGATCAGTTATGACATCCTGGCAGATCCATCCGTCTCGTCTTCCAGACAAGCGAGCACCCCAGGAAAGGAGGTTTACATCTCTGCTGATCAGCAATTCAGAAACTGCGCTTCAAGGTTACATGGAAGACGCTGAAAGTCGGAACAGAAGTTTTTATTGACTTTTTCGTCTTTAATGTCAATACAGATTAGCGTCTTTGTTGCGTAAATGAAAGCGGGGTTTGTGGTTAGAGAAATGATACGGTCTTCCCAAGAAGAAAGCGTCAATGCAAGGCAGGGTCAGGCAACGGATGGCGTACCCCGAGGCCTGGGATTTGATGGGGCGATCACAACCTGCTATTGGATGACAAACCACCTGCTGATAAGGCCTGTGCTTGCAAACACACATAAAATAACATAAATCCAGTTCTCTTTAGTCTATTTCAGGGGCCTCAAATCATTGTAAACAAAGGGCTGATTTATTGTCCTTCAGACTCTTGGAGGGCCGGACTTTGGCCAGCGGGAGTGAACATTTTCCTGGCATCAGTGGGAGTAAACATCTGGTATTAGGGGGAGGAACAGTGCCCCATTGCTGGTATCATAGGGAGGAATAGTGCCCCATTAATGGTGTCAGTGGGAGAAATGGTGCTCTATTGTCAGTGTCAGAAGGCAGAAAAGTGACTTGTATCATTGGGAGGGATAGTGCTTCAAGGACCGGATAAAGGCATGTAAAGGGCCGCATTTGGCCCTTGGGCCACAGTTTGGAGACCACTGGTCTATTTAGTGGCATTGCTATGGGGGGTGCAGAGGGGTGCAGACCACACTTAGGCAACACCCGCCAGAGGAGTGACACCAGGACCACCACCCAAACTTTTCACAGTGAGCTCCGTTTAAGAGTAAGGCTGGGTTCACACTACGATTTTCCCGTCCGTCAGCCGCATACGATTTCAGTTTTGAAAACGTACGGGCCCGTACAGGAAAACGCATACATAGACAATGCATTGCAAATCGTATGCACTCAAATGCATCCGGGTGCGTACGATTTGCTGGCAAAACGTTTTTTAACAGTACACAAAACCGTGTTCGACCACGGTTTTGAGTCAGTTTTTGAAACCGTATGGCAAACGCATACGTTTTTTTTTAACATTAAAGTCAATGGAAAACGCACATATGTGCGGTTCCATACGTATAAACCGTATGCGTTTTTCGTCTGCGCATGCGCCTTTTCAAAACAAGAAAATCTTTTTTTATTAAATGACACTAATTCCAAAAACGTATGCGTTTTTTTAATCAAAACCGGATGGAACCGTACGCACTTTTTGAAACCGTATACGTTTTATAAACGCATACGTTTACGTACGGTTCAATCAGTTTCAGCCGCATACGTTTTTTCATATAAATCGTATGCGGCTGACGGATGGGAAAATCGTAGTGTGAACCCAGCCTAACTTGGTTTGAGAGCGTTTTGCAAGACAAGTACATTTTTTAAATACATTTTGACTTGATATACAAGCGATTTTTTGAATATTAGAGTAGCGTCATGTCACAACTTAGTTTAAAAAAGAAGAGAGGAGCCTCTAAGTTTAGCAATATGGTTACATTTAAAGCGGATGGCCCATCAAAAAAATTATTAAAAGCCAGCAGCTACAAATACTGCAGCTGCTGACTTTTAATATTAGGACACTTAACTGTCCTGGAGTCCAGCGCCGTCCACAGCAGAGGACGAGCGTTCGATCGTCACTCTGCTGCTCCACCCTCCATCCACGGTGAGGGAACCAGGAAGTGAAGCGCTCCGTCTTCACTGCCCGGTTCCCTACGGCGCATGCGCCGATTGGCTCCCGCTGTGTGCTTGGAGCCGAGTGTTCCCAGCACACAACGGGGGGGGGGGGGGGGGTGAAGGAAAACCCGTCTTTTGCCCGTCTTTTGCCCGAGAATACTGGGCCGGAAGTGGGTGCAAATACCTGTCTTTAGACAGGTATCTGCACCCCCCTCCCCCTTAAAAAGGTGTCAAATGTGAGGGAGGGTTCCGATCAGCGGAACTTCACTTTAGGGTGGAGCTCCGCTTTAATGAAGGGGAAATTTGCTTTGATATACAAGTGCTTGTAGTTACAAACATGTTTCTGGAACAAATTATGTTCACAATCCAAAGTTTTACTGTACTTTATTATACAGGATAGTAGCTGCTGTAGTCTTAAAGGATGATCCCCCTATTTATCAATCTATAAACAACTGTGCTCACCCATTAAAAAACAGCTTGTTTTTAAAAGGTGTACAATGTGTCCACAAGAGGACGAATAACGTGTAAAGTGTATCCAATAATTAGTTACCTATCAGAAGCAGAAGAACACATTGTTTATCTTTACAGATCGCCGGGTGTCTTCCTGAGAGAGCGTTGTTGTCTCTCATTTGTTTATAGATTGTACATTGTAAGTGAGTGTTCATTGATTGAACGTGTATTGTGTAACAATATCTGAATATACTGTATATACAATATTATGTCATTTGATCAGAGTTCTTCTTTAAAGACCTCACAGTCTGCGGGTGGACGTTGTGTACATTTCTGCCTTTGCTTTCTGGGTGATAAATCTGTGTGTTGCAATGACAGCTGTTACTATTGTTAAACCGACACATTAATCCCATCCACAGAAAGGCGTAGAGTTCAGAATAAAAGACAACCTAATTTGGGTAGATTTTTTTTTTTTTGTAGCTATTTTCTGCTTTGCTTGTAATAGTTTCATTGCCTTGTTGAACTTTTTCCAGCCCAGAACTTTTATGAACTGTTAGTTATACGTGTCTTCTCTAATAAAGCGAATGTTTAAACCAACCAAGTTCTATGTGAAGATTTTTTTTTTTATATCCGCCTCCTCTCCAAATGCTTGATTCGCCTTTTTTTTTAATCAATTATTACTTTCCACCATTGTGTTCAGGGCCGGCATCAGGGGGTTACAGGCAGTACACATGTAAGGGGCCCGGATGGCAACCCCCCTTTTTTACTTACTCCTTTTTTTTGTTTATAGCACAAAAAATAAAAACCGCCGAGGTGATCAAATAGCACCAATCGAAAGCTCTATTTGTGGGAAAGAAAGGACGTTAATTTTGTTTGGGTACAACGTTGCGCAATTATCAGTTAAAGCGACATGGGGGCTGAATCGCAAAAAGTGCTCTGGTCAGGAAGGGGGGTAAATCCGTCTGGGGCTCTAGTGGTTAAAGGATGAAAAAAAAACAAATGAAAACAAAGATGTTCATTTAAAATTGACACTTTTTCTATGAGACATGGTGCTTTAGCAAAGTAAATGTCATTAAAGTGCACGTGTACTGGAGCTGGACTGATATAGATGCTTCATGTTTTCCAAATCTGGGGTGGAAACTCTTTGTCCCTGGCACACATGTTTTATGGTCCCACCTTGCACATCTTTTTCATAAGTTCATTTCCTCTGCCCTCGGCCCTATCTGTCACTCGCACGCCTTCCATCATTCCTGGCTATTTTTATCGCCTTATCGCAGTTATTTCCTCCAGCAAGTGGTTTCCTGGCACTGGAGGGAACTGCAGGAGTCCGCGCTGTGCCTGAGCAGGTGCTGAGCGTGGAATGATTACTGGGGAAATCAGCCGTGTGTCTTTGTGTGATGAATTCATAGAGGCAGAGCGGGGCAGCGGGAGATGCAGAGAGAGCGGGAGAGATGAGTATCTGCTGGGGGGGGGGGGGGGGGGGGGGCGGGAATGCAGGAAGAACTGACTCAGTGGAGCAGATATTGAGAGATAAAAGGCGATACTCATTTCCTGAGAAGCGGCTGCTTCTTTGGGGTAACTTGTTCAGTTAGTAGAGCCTGACATCGACCAGTCACATCCTCTGGCACCCAGAGGTGTGAGCTAGACAGAGGCGACTCTAGGCTTTGTGAGGCCTTAGACAAAACTTGACATGGGGGCCCCACCCTCGCCCATGATGGGAAAAATAATTCAAGGACAAGAGCCTCTTCCCCACAACCCTGGCCGGTGGTTGTGGGGGTCTGCGGGTAGGGGGCTTATCCTGCTCTTTAACAATTAAGGGGCGGGGTGAACCCGTCCCCTTGTGACATCATTGACTGAGGGCATGCTGGGTCATGGACTTCACAAGGGTGGTGTCACCATTCAATATTCACTGGTTGTTAGGTACGCTGGTGGCCCCGCTCCTGAGTCAGAGCTCTTAACGCTGCCTGAGCACAGCAGCGTTAAGGTCCCCTGTCCCTCAAAACTGGGGTAATGCATTGGGTAAGTTAGGCGGCCGCGAGGCCCCTGTGAGTGCAAGGCCTTAGGCAGCCGCCTAATTAAAGAGCCACCGCTGGTGCTAGACTAGTCACTAAATGCAGTTGAATTGTGCATATGGCAGTAGGACAATCCAACTGTCCCCAGCTGTATTGGGTGACTTGCACACTCCCGTGGGTGCTGGAGGGTGTGATTGGCCGATGTCAGGAGACCTTGCGATTGAACGACTTGAAATACTAGTCTCTATCACAACTGTTCGACTCCTTGTGCTGCTCTCCACCTCTACCTAGTATGAGTTCTGCTGTAGAGAGAATTGCAAGAAGATGATACCAAGTCAAATTTCCGGTACTAAAGATGATGTACAAATCTGAATTAAGTGGTATCTTTATATCTGTCTTGAGTTTAGTTTTTAGGGTTCTCAAGCTTGGCCCTTCAGCGTTTGCAAATCTTGCAGCTGAGTTGAGAATTCCTTTAAAAAGATTGGCTGTGTAGGGATTTGGGAGGGTTATATTGCTGAGCACTTTCCTCATCAGAAGCTCCTATTATTGTACAGAGATTTTCCAGAGGATCTCTATTCAAACAGGTACCGATTATACACTTTCCTATAGAGCAGTAGTCTCCAGACTTTCCAGAGGATCTCTATTCAAACAGGTACCGATTATACTCTTTCCTATAGAGCAGTAGTCTCCAGAATTTCCAGAGGATCTCTATTCAAACAGGTACCGATTATACTCTTTCCTATAGAGCAGTAGTCTCCAGAATTTCCAGAGGATCTCTATTCAAACAGGTACCGATTATACTCTTTCCTATAGAGCAGTAGTCTCCAGAATTTCTAAAAGAAGAGCTAATTTATTGTCCTTCAGGTTTGGGGGGGGCGGGGGGGGGGGGTTTCACTGGGAGTAGAAAATTACCCTTGTTGGTTTTAGTGGGAGGAATAGTGCCCCATTGTTGGTGTCTGTTGGAGGAATAGTGCCCCATCGTTGGTGTCAGTGGCAGGAATAGTGCCTCATTGTTTATATCAGTAGAAGGTATAATGTCTTATTATTGGCATCAGTGGGAGGAATAGTGCCCCATTGTTGTCTGTGGGAGGAATAGCGCCCCATCATTGGTGTCAGTGGCAGGAATAGTGCCTCATTGTTTATATCAGTAGAAGGTTTAGTGTCTTATTATTGGAATCAGTGGGAGGAATAGTGCCCCATTGATAGTGTCAATGGAAGGAATAGTGCCCGACTGATGATGTTAGTGGGAGGAATAATGCCTCATTATTGGTATCAGTGGGGGGAATAGTGCCCAATTGTTCAAATCAGTGGAAGGAATATTGCTCCATTGTTTGTCAGTGAAAAGAATAGTTCCCCATTGTTTGTATAAGTCGGAGGAATAGTGCCCCGTTGATAGTGTCAATGGAAGGAATAATGCCCGACTGATGGTGTTAGTGGGAGAAATAATGATGCAATCGTTGGTGTCAGTGGGAGGAATAGTGCCCCATTGATCGTGTTAGTGGGAGGAATAATGCCCAATTGTTGGTGTCAGTGAGAGGAATAGAGCCCCATCATTCGTGTCAGTTGGAAGAAAAGTGCCATATCATTGTGTCAATGGGAAGAATAGGTCCCAATTGTTGGTATCAGTGGGAAGAATAGTGCCCCTCCATTTGTGTCAGTAAGAGGAATAGTGCCCCAATTGTTGGTATCAGTTATAACTGTTAGAGGACTAGAGCCCCATTGTTCGTATCAGCGGGGGGAATAGGGCCCCACCATTGATGTCAGTGGGAGGAATAGTGCCCAATTGTTCGGATCAGTGGGAGAAAGAATGCCCCATCGAGAGTGTCAATGGAAGGAATAGTTCCTGATTGATGATGTCAGTGGGAGGAATAATGCCTCATTATTGGTATTAGTGGGAGGAGGAATAGTGTCCCATCGTTAGTGTCAGTGGTAGGAATAGTGTCCCATCATTAGTGTCAGTGGGTGGAATAGGGTCCCAAGATAAAAGCAAGACAATGGTTACATCTGGCCCACAGGTCAGAGTTTGGAGACCACTGCTATAGAGAAACAGAAAAAACAGGACATTAATGAGTGTTATTCATTCGGACATGGAGTCATAGAGAAGGTTCTCGCAGGTCATGGCTGCCGGTGACATTCCACAACATCTCACTGCCAGTTGTTCTTCTTTCGGATACATCTGTCCATCACCTTCTTATACCCGGAGCTCCTGCTAAATTCATCTACCAGAAAATATTTCCCCTTCCCGTCTCCATCAATCCCCCTCTGCTTGATGTCTGATAAATATCTGATGTTTCCTATTTTTCTACAAACGCTACAAAGTATTTCCAGGATTTCTGCCTGCTTGGCTTCCGTAAGCAACTGGAAGAAAATCAACAACAGCTGAAGGAAAGAGAATAGCGGGTGACAGATTTGTCGTGTTCCCAGCTCCAGGTCTGCCCATGAAATGAGATGACTCCGCTCTTCGCCCGGCCGGCCGGCTCACATGTAAGATCTTCTCCAGGCAGAGAGATATATCAGACCAATAAATCTGTTTCATTACCAGGTTATTGTTTTTTTGTTTTTGCAGTTCTGTCTGTAAAAATGATCACCTCGATTTCAAGAAACATAAATACAAATAATAAAGCAATCCTTCTAACGTATGTCCCCAGTAGGAGCAAAGCCAACAGAGAAGACACAGAGATTCCAAGCCACCCCACTCTATATAAAACTATTATTTTTTACTGAAGTTGCACAATGGGTAAGACGCCAAGCCCAGGTGAAATATTGTTTTTTTAGTTTTCGCTGTAAAATGATGACTGATTATATTGTATACATCATGTAACATTTACTCAAAAATATTATTGAATGTATTTTTTTCAGGTTTCCAGTTCTTAGTTTATTTTTCTGAAGTTGTATACTCCAGGGTTCGACTAGAATTAGTGACTTAGCGCCTGAGGCATCCTGTGTCTCCGTGTGCCCCCACCACCCCCGCCGCACGATCGTGTCGGGCCGTCCCGGCTGGTAATTGAGGCCGCGGCCTTCTGCAGGCCTAGGCTTCCTTCTGTGATCTGGCGCCATCTTGTGGTGATCCTTGGTATGACAAGACAACCAGCAATGCTAATGGGGCTTCCCCTGACTGTTTTCACTGCCATCTCCTTCCCTGTAATTGGAACCCCAAAACATTATATATGTAACAAATGGGACAGGGGTAAACGCTGTTTAAGATATTCCATTCCGAACCAAAGACAGCTTATCGACACTCCACAATCCGGCGCACACGACCCATACGGATTCCCCCAGTAACGAGACACAGCTCTGTTTGAGGTTAAAAACGAATAGACTCTTTAATGAGAAAACCAGGCTCTTATATACAGTCAGTAACCAAAAATGAACAATGACTCAACTCCACCCACGACATGACACAAGGAGCCCCAATAAACATCTTTTGGGTAGACTTTCTGGCACCAGGTCCGACATGATTTACGTGAGCTAATTAACTAATCATTTACCCAGACAAGGTGACTCCAAGATATGACATTCTAAGATAGACATCCCGGCTCCTCTCACCTGCTATACAATACACATTCCTTTAGTATACATGATTTACATGAGCTAATTAACTACGGCTGACAAGTCAGACTGTCTGTTTAACTCACAATACACATTTATCATCAATAGAACTTTACACAATACAGTGTCAATTCGCACAACACAATGAAAGGTTCTTAGAAGCCATACTAAGATTAATTTACATCACAGTAGCAAACAACATTAACACCTAACAGTCTGTGTTCCCACATTCAATGAGTCACTCTTTCAATTAACCTGTTGAGTTCAGAATCAACCACCTGTAAATAGTTCTTACATATATCCTGAAATATATTGTGAATTACCAACCCCATGTTCAAGCAATCCAAGATATGTCCATTATTTCCTGGCTCATACTTTGTAAGAGCTTCTGGGTCCCACAGGCCCTCCCGTTACAATACATATTTTTTATTCTAAAGCCTCGTACACACGATCAGACTTCAAACAAACTTTTCCAAAGGGAGTTGGCCGGGCACACCCATACACACGCTCTGACTTTTCTGAAAACTTTCCTAAAACTTTCCCAACATCACATGGTTTTTCTTCTCTTTTCTGCTCTTTACCGCCACCCTTTGGTCAACTTCTGCTATTGTTGGTTGATTTTAACATTGGTTTTGGGGAATGCATATTTGTACTTCGGACAAAAGTCTGATGGATTTCTGTACACATGATATGACTTTGCACCCAAGGACTTTTGTTGCCAAAAAGTTTGTCCGATGAAAAACGAAAACGTTTGTCCGATGGAGCGTACACACGGTTGGATTTCTTTTTAAAAACTGGGAATTTAGAAGTTTGTTTTCAAAAAGTCCTACCATGTTTATGGGGCTTTACACCCTAGAGAAAAAAATGGTGGTCGTTGCAATACTTTCTGTCACACCGTATTTGCGCAGTGGTCTTACAAGCGCACTTTTTTGGGGGAAAAATACACTTTTTTAAATTAAAAAATAAGACAACAGTAAAGTTAGCCCAACTTTTTTTTTTATATTGTGAAAGATAATGTTACGCCAAGTAAATTGATACCCAACATGTCACGCTTCAAAACACTTGTGGAATGGCGACAAAACTTTTACCTTTTAAAATCTCCATAGGTGACATTTAAAACTTTTACGGGTTGCATGTTTTGAGTTACAGAGGAGGTCTAGGGCTGGAATGATTGCTCTCACTCTAACGATCGCGGCAATGTGTGGTTTGAACACCGCTTTCATATGCGGTCGCTTCTGCGCGTGAGTTTGACGGGTCGGGGCACGTTCCTGGCTCCTAACTTTTTTAGCTGGCTCCTAGATTGCAAGCAAATTTGCAAGTATTTGCCTGGAATACTCTATGGCCAAAAGATTGTGAACTATCACACCTATGTGAGCTTGTTGGACATTCCTTTCAAAACCATGGACAATATAGATTTTTTACCCCCTCCCTTGCGTCTATAACAATCTTTGTACAATATATTTTCAGTGTTTGTTGGAATTTGTGCCCATTTGTGAGGCCAGGGACTGATGTTCAATGAGAAGACCTGGCTCACCATTGGTGTTCCAATTCATCCCAAAGGTGTTCAGTAGGCAGGGCCGGCGCTAGGCATAGGCGAGTCAGGCGGCTGCCTAGAGCGCCAGAGTAGGGGGAGCGGCAAAATACAGATCCCCAGCGAGTGGATCATTAACTTCCTCCTTCACCGGAATTTAAAAAAAAAACATGTTTTATGGCGCCAGCCACCAGGCTAGGAGGTGGTTTTCGCCCTGGAGACATCACCCTTATCACGATATTCCCAGCCTGCAGCGTCAGTGAGATGAGGGGAGAGAGCTGGAAGCCCTGCATGCAAGCCGCGATGTCCGATGCACCCCCGCCTCCCCCCTCCTCCTGGTCACTCGGGGTCGGGATCTGTTGTCAGAGGAGAAGACATACAGGCAGCAGCGCCGTTCTTCAGTAAAGACTTAACCCCTGCTGGCTCAGGTATACAATAGAAGCACAGGCAGGACGCTCAGTGCTGCAGCCTGCACACTATCACAACAAGAAATTATAAAATGTACTCTGCTGTGCTGTAAAGTTTACATTGTGTACAGAGGGGGAACTAGTTTGTGTGTGTGTGTGTGGGGGGGGGGGGGGCAGATATGTGTGTGTGTGTAGGGGGGGTTACAGAGTAGGAACGTGTGTGGGGGGGGCAGATGTGTGTGTAGGGGGGGGTTACAGAGTGGGAACGTGTGTGGGGGGGCAGATATGTGTGTGTAGGGGGGGGTTACAGAGTGGGAACGTGTGTGGGGGGGGGGGGGCAGATTGTGTGTGTGTAGAGGGGGGTTACAGAGTGGGAACGTGTGTAGGGGGGGGGGTTACAGAGTGGGAACGTGTGTGGGGGGGCAGATATGTGTGTGTAGGGGGGGTTACAGAGTGGGAACGTGTGTGGGGGGGCAGATTGTGTGTGTGTGTGTGTAGAGGGGGGTTACAGAGTGGGAACGTGTGTGGGGGGGCAGATGTGTGTGTAGGGGAGGGTTACAGAGTGGGAACGTGTGTGGGGGGGGCAGATTGTGTGTGTGTGTGTAGAGGGGGTTACAGAGTGGGAACGTGTGTGGGGGGGCAGATGTGTGTGTAAGGGGGGTTACAGAGTGGGAACGTGTGTGGGGGGGCAGATGTGCGTGTAGGGGGGTTACAGAGTGGAAACGTGTGTGGGGGGGCAGATATGTGTGTGTAGGGGGGGTTACAGAGTGGAAACGTGTGTGGGGGGGCAGATGTGTGTGTGTGTAGGGGGGGGGGGTTACAGAGTGGGAATGTGTGTGGGGGGGGCAGATGTGTGTGTGTGTAGGGGGGGGGGGTTACAGAGTGGGAATGTGTGTGGGGGGGGCAGATTGTGTGTGTGTGTAGAGGGGGGTTACAGAGTGGGAACGTGTGTGGGGGGGCAGATGTGTGTGTGTGTAGGGGGGGTTACAGAGTGGAAACGTGTGTGGGGGGGCAGATTGTGTGTGTGTGTGTGTAGAGGGGGTTACAGAGTGGGAACGTGTGTGGGGGGCAGATTGTGTGTGTGTGTAGAGGGGGTTACAGAGTGGGAACGTGTGTGGGGGGGCAGATTGTGTGTGTGGTACAGAGTGGGAACTGGTGTGGGCGGAGACAGGTGTGTGTGTCTGTGTGTGGGGGGGGGGGGGGGTACAGAGTGGGACCTGGTGTGTGTGTGTGTGGGGGGATACAGAGTGGGGACTGGGGAGGACAGAGTGGGACCTGGTGTGTGTGTGAGGGGGGTACAGAGTGGGGACTGGGGGGACAGAGTGGGAACTGCTGTGGGGGGGGAGATATGCATGGGTGTACAGAGTGGGAACTGGAGGGGGGACAGAGTGGGAACTGGTGTGGGGGGGGGACATATGTGTGTGTGTGGAGGGGTACAGAGTGGGAACTGGAGTGGGTACAGAGTGGGAACTGGTGTGGGCGGAGACAGGTGTGTGTGTGTGTGGGGGGGGGGTATAGAGTTGGGACTGGGGGGGACAGAGTGGGAACTGCTGTGGGCGGGGGCAGATGTGCATGGAGGTACAGAGTGGGAACTGGAGGGGGGACGTCCGTAGAAAAGAAGAGACATATAGGCGAGAGTGCAGGAACAAAAAGGTCCCAACAAGGTAAACAAGACATGGATCACCCCAGCAAGCGAAAACAAAAGGGGGTAGGCTCTGTTTTGGGAGCTGATGGTGGTGCAGGCCTGGGGGCCAGGACACAACAAAGGACTCAAAAGGCTAAACACCCTGATCCACTGACTCCTCCGACCGCAGTCACCAACGGCCACTTTTTTGAGGTCTGACTAACAGATCTGCATAAATATGAATGCCAAATGAAGCCTTTATATTGCACGTGAAGTGGACCTGTGCATTGTCCAGACAGGGCAGAGCAACAGGTTTCATTTAAAGCAGTATTAAACCCCAAAACAATCATTTATTATATTGAGACTTACCAATTATTAAATGGAATCGCTGCATTTGTTTTCTTTTTTTTGGTTTTCTTTTTGGAATTTCACCTGGTGCTCCTGGTTATTAATCTGTTGTTTTTTAACAGATTAACGAGGCATGATGGCTCAGTGAGGGGCGGAGAAAATGGCACGGGGGGGGGGGGGGGGGGCGTCAAAATGAGGCTACGCCTAGGGTGTCAGAAATCCTTGCACCAGCCCTGTCAGTAGGGCTGAGGTCAGGACACTAAAGTTTCTACACACCAAACCCATTAAATAATGTCTTTATGGAGATGTTGGATGAGAAGACCTGGCTTGTTCCAAAGTTTCCCAAAGATGTTTAGTGGGATTGAGGTCGGGGCTCTGTGCAGGACATTCAAGTTCCACCACACCAAATTGGTCAAACAATTACTTTGTGGAGATGTTGGATGAGAAGACCTGACTTGTTCCAAATAATCTCAAAGGTGGTCAGTATGGTTGAGGTCAGAGCTTTGGTGTGTAGGAACTCAAGTGTCCTACACAAACTCATCAGCCATGCCTTTATGGAGATGTTGGATGAGAAGATTAGATTTGTTCCAGTTCATCCCAAAGATCATCAAGAGGGTTGAGGTCAGGGCACTGTGCGGGATACAAAAGTTTCTCCACACCAAGCAGGTCGACCCATGTCTTTATAGAAATGTTGGATGAAAAAAAACTTTCCAAATGATCTCAAATGTGGTCAGTAGGGTTGAGGTCAGGGCTTTGTTCAGGACACTTGAGTTCCTCCACACCAAACTCAACAACCATGTCTTTATGGAGATGCTGGATGAGAAGATCTGGTTTGTTCCAGTTCATCCCAAAGATCCTCATGAGGGTTGAGGTCAGGTCTCTGTGCAGGATATTAGGGTTCCTCCACACCAAACTGGTCATCCCATGTCTTTATAGAGATTTTGTATGAGAAAACCTGTCTTGTTCCAAATTATACCAAAGGAGTTTGGTAGGGTTGGGGGTCAGGGCTCTGTGCAGGACACTCAAGTTCCTCCACATCAAATTGGTCAACTGATGATTTTATGGAGATGTTGAATGAGAAGACCTGGCTTGTTCCAAATTATCCCAAAGATGTTCAGTAGGGTTGAGGTTAGGGCTTTACGCAGGACACTTGAGTTCCTCCACACCAAACTCGTCAACCATGTCGTTATGATGAGCAGCTCTGGTTCATTCCAGTTCATCCCAAAGATCTGAGGTCAGGGCTCTGTGCAGGATACGAGAGTTCCTCCACATCAAGCTGGGGTACAGTCATGGGACACAGTCATGTTGGAACAGAAGATTCTCTACACCAAACTGTTACTACATGGTCAGAAGTGTACAATTGTGTAAAAAAAAAAAACATATTCTGCCTGGGGTTTACCTTTTACTAAATACTAAGCATAGGGGTGCTGCATTGCATAAAAAAGATGAATACTTGAATCTGAACTATAAAACAAGTAAATAAAAATACAAAAAAAGTAGGAAAATCATCATTCCACAATGCAAGAACTGAGAAAATAAATAAAGTAGAATGCAAAGTGGAAAGTTCCAGAGTAGGAAGTGACTCTGGGGGATACAGGCCATGCACAGTAGACATGAGCGGGAGCGATCGCCCTCTGGGGACCTCTCTGGCCTTATCTTTAGGATTACAGTCACCTTTTTCAAAATTGTTGATGGTACTGATACAATCGCACTCAGTGATATGCGCTTCACTGTGTTTTTTTATGTTTTCAAATTATTGGGCGTGACCGTCATCATTAGCGTGTCTAAACAGTACTGCTGTGCTTTGATAAAATACTGTTGTTAAGTTCTGGCACTTATTTAAAAAGATATTTTTAATTATTGAATTTTTATTTATTTATTACAGGTAATTAATTACATAGCGCTGACAATTTATGCATCACTTTTTATATATGTACATTCACATTCCCTGTCCTCAAGGAGCTTAAAGTTTAAAGCGGAGGTCCGTCAATTTATTTTGATTTTTTTAAGTCAGCAGCTACAAATACTGCAGCTGCTGACTTTTAAAACATGGGCACTTACCTGTCCAGCGCACCCGCCGTGATGACGGCACCCGAGGCCGACCCGTGCCTCGGTCCTCGGATGCTGCCGCCGCCATGTTTGCTATGGGAATCAGGAAATGAAGCCTTGCAGCTTCACTTCCCGGTTCTCTACTGCGCATGGGCTGTCTTCTGTCTCCCAAAAGACAGCGGGGGACGTCAGGATGTGACGTAGACCCCTGCAGATTCTGCGGGGGTCTATGCCCGGAAGTGGGTACAAATACCTGTATTATACCAAAGCGGAGTTGCACCCAAAAATTGACCCTCCTGTGTAATACATATACGTATAATACGTATATGTTATAATACATACATATTTGCACCCACTTCCGGGCAAAGACTCCTGTGGGAGTCACACCACTCCGCCCCGCTGTCTCCTGGTAAACACACTGTTCCCAGGAGAGAGCAGGGACCAGTGAGGACAAGCCACGCCGCTCGTGCATGCACAGTAGGGAACCGGGCGGTGAAGCCACAACGCTTCACTTCCTGATTCCCTCACTGAGGATGCCGGCGGGGGCAGCCGAGAGACGAGTGATTGCTCGGCCTCGGCTGCCGACATCGCGGGCTCGCTGGACAGGTAAGTGTCCATTTTTTAAAAGGCTGCAGTATTTAAAAATAAATAAATAAATTCAGGTGGACCTCCGCTTATGTAGAGTGACCGTTGTGATTGGTCCATGAAGATGGGAGGGGAGGGGCACTACAGTCATACCCGGTCTTAGCTACATGTGATCTGCGCAGTGACACCAGGCGCCATTTAGAGGAAGTAGGACTTCTGCAGCTCGGTTTTCAACGATTAACTTTGTATTAAATTTTTATATAACTTATAAAAGTGACACATTTTAAGCAAGACCCTTTGATCTTGAATTGGGACACCACTCCCCTCCAGGCTATTTTACTTCATCATTCTCTATGTTTTATAAAAAAAGAAACACTTCCTTTTCCTGGAAGTTTGTTAGGCAGTGGGGCAGCCAAGCCAGCAATTTTTAACCAAAACTTTCTTCCCTACTTCATGCTGGAGAACTCTTCATATGCCCTTCGTAACTCACTCTGCATCCTCTTTATTTGGGAGCCAGCAATTGCAGATGAAAGAAAGTTGCAACATCCTTTACTTTTTTATGATGCTTTCTCTCTGAATTTGCTGACTTTGGAAACAATGTATCATTTAGGCCTCATGCTCACTGCTGCTGTTAAACTCACGTTTTTGTGAGGTTTTTTTGTTCTGCCCTTAAAGTGTTACTAAACCCA
This sequence comes from Rana kukunoris, assembly GCA_029574335.1. Taxonomy (NCBI): domain Eukaryota; kingdom Metazoa; phylum Chordata; class Amphibia; order Anura; family Ranidae; genus Rana; species Rana kukunoris. Next base: position 136,283,904 of record CM056059.1, read on the forward strand.
GGAGCCTGCATTCACTATATCTGGTCTCCCACAATACACAGAACATGGAAATGCATTTTCTTTTTTTTTGTAAACATAAACTGCTAAATACCTTTTTTCTTTTCAGCAGTATATAGCAGTTTTGTGACTTCTATCAGTGTATGGTTAAAGCTTGTAGGAGGAGTTTTGAAACTGCATTGGCTGTCCTATGAGGCTGCAGGACCCCTGACCCTCTGTTTGGACAGTGCTGATTTCACCACTCCTAAACCCCCCAAAGATGCTGCCCACAGAACTTTTTTTTAACGTCCCAAAAGCGCACTGCCCCAGCGTGCAAGCCCTAGGGCTTTCACACTGGAGTGACAGGAGAGGTGCTATGGTTTCTTTTGGGGGGGGGGGTGGTATGCCAGTGAAGCAGCACTAGCACAACTGTCAGCTACCACCCCTCCACCACCCGCTGTCCTTACCATGAATGCGGGCGATGAGAGCAGTGGTCGGAGCTGCAGTAGCCATCTCCAAGCATTGCAGGCTCCGGTGTCCTCTCCTGGAGTCCTCTCCTCTCTGCTCCTCCCGGTGATAGGTGTCCAATAGGATTGCCTGACATTTTGGCCAATCGGAAAAAGGATTTCATACCTGCTTCCTGGAGGAGGATCAGTGTTGCAACAGCAAATATTCATTCACTGTTGCAACACACCTGGGCAGTGGCGGACTGACCATTGAGTCACTCGGGCACTGCCCGAGGGCCCCATGCCACTAGGCTCAGTAAAACCAGGGAAAGTATGAAAAAAACTGTGTTTTTTTTACATCTGTCCCTGATATGTCTGAAACCGACATGCTTTTGATCTGAAAATCCAGAGATTTTAGCTTCCCCACCTCTGCACTGCCTCCTGGTGTGGTGGCCATCTGTAAGCCCGGGGGCCCCATAATCTTCTATTGCCTGGGGGCCCCATGATTTGTAAGTCTGCCCCTGCACCTGGGTGTGCTCAGGACTAGGGGTGCAACAGATCAAAAAACTCATGGATCGGATCGATCCTCGGATCAGGAGTCACGGATCGGATCATTTTCGGATCAACACAAAACGGAGCTCATGTGCTTAAATACAGTATTTGGAAATCTGACAGACTGTTTAATGTTAATTTTTAAAAGCTGCAGCAAACCTGCTGACCTCACATGGTTGCTAATGTGACAGAACACGTCTGATATTCACTTTTAATTTAACATTTAACCACTTAAGACCCGGACCAAAATGCAGGTAAAGGACCTTGCCCCTTTTTGCGATTCAGCACTGCGTCGTTTTAACTGACAATTGCGCGATCATGCGACGTGGCTCCCAAACAAAATTGGCGTCCTTTTTTTCCCACAAATAGAGCTTTCTTTTGGTGGTATTTGATTACCTCTGCGGTTTTTATTTTTTGCGCTATAAACAAAAATAGAGCGACAATTTAAAAAAAATGCAATATTTTTTACTTTTTGCTATAATAAATATCCCCCAAAAATATATAAAAAAAATCATTTTTTTTCCTCAGTTTAGGCTGATACGTATTCTTCTACCTATTTTTGGTATAAAAAAAATCGCAATAAGCGTTTATCGGTTAGTTTTCGCAAAATGTATAGCGTTTACAAAATAAGGGATAGTTTTATTGCATTTTCATAATTTTTTTTTTTTTACTACTAATAGCGGCGATCAGCGATTTTTTTCGTGACTGCGACATTATGGCGGACACTTCAGAAAAATTTGACAAATTTTTGGGACAATTGTCATTTTCACAGCAAAAAATGCATTTAAATTGCATTGTTTACTGTGAAAATGACAGTTGCAGTTTGGGAGTTAACCACAAGGGGGCGCTGTGACTTTGAGTGTTCCCTGTGTGCGTTTACAACTGTAGGGGGGTGTGGCTGTAGGTGTGACGTCATCGATCACATCCCCCTATAACAGGGATGACATGATCGATGCTGCGGCCACAGTGAAGCACGGGGAAGCCGTGTTTACACACGGCTCTCCCCGTTCTTCAGCTCCAGGGACGGATCGCCGCACTGCAGCGGCGATCGGGTCCGCGAGTCTCGCGGTCCCGGAGCTTCGGACCGGGTCACGGGAGCGCACCGCGGGCGCGCGCCCGTGACCCACGGCTGGGTACTAAAACCAACGTATATATACGTTGATGTGCCATTCTGCCGACGTATATGTGCAGTAGGCGGTCCTTAAGTGGTTAAACAGTCCGTCGGATTTACAAATACTGGGCCAGATTCACAGAGCCATTACGCCTGTCTAACTGGTGTTAGACTGGAGTAATTTCAAATTACGCGCGTTTTTTTAGCTAGTCGAAAACCTCAAACCATGAATAGATGGCTGCGGGCTTCAATTCGACTGGATTACGTGTTCGTACGCCTTCGGATCTACGCTGCAATAAAATTGCGGCCACTGGGTGGACTTCCTGTCGTTCTCCGCGTCGGGGTATGCTAATGAGCTTTTGCCGGCGATCCCAGAAATTACGATCTTCAATCGCAATCTCTTACGGCACCTTTAGTCATCTTTTTTTTACGTAACACTATACCAGCTTTTTGCTGGTCTAATATTAGACAGCCCATGTTAAGTATGGCCATCGTTCCCGCGTCGAATTTCTACGTTTTCCGACGTCTTATTATTTTTTACGTAAGTCGTCCGGGAATAGGAATGTTCGTAAACGACGCTACTCAAAAAACGAATGACGTAACAACGTGATTTCACGCAATGCACGGTGGGAAATTTCTGAACGGAGCATGCGCAGTTCGATCGCCGCGGGGACGCGCTTAATTTAAATGCTCCCCCCAATCGCGTATTTCGATTACGAGTCGAGAAATAGACTACCCCGCCATAGCGTACGGGCAAAAATCTACCAGGATTCGGTGTAGAGCCTGGTGAAATACGGCAGCGTAGAGTATTTTGATTACGCAGCGCAATATTAAGTGTATGTGAATCTGGCCCACTGTATTTAAGCAAATAAGCTCCGTTTTGTGTTGAAATTACTGCATCCCGCAATCCACCATTGCCCCCAGCCCCCCACTCATCACGTAATGTCCACCATTGCCCCCCACTCGTCATCACCATCACTGTTCCAGTGCAACATTGCCCCACATTAGTAATAATAGCCAGTAGTTTAACATTGCCCCCACATAGTAATAGCCAGTAGTTTTACATTGCCCCCACATAGTAATAGCCAGTAGTTTTTACATTGCCCCCTTATAGTAATAGCCAGTAGTTTTACATTGCACCAGCATAGTAGTAATAGTAGCCATTAGCCAATAGTTTAACTCACTGTACTGCACCGCACTGACTGTCCTGCTTTGCGCGCTCTCTCGTAGAATACAAGATTCACAAGCAGAGGGGTGATGATGTCGGTGCGCACCGCCGCCGTGGGGTGTACCAAGATGGCTGACCACTCCGGAACTAGGCCTTTCTTGCTTAAAAAAATACTGCTGTAATTTATGCGCCCGGTGACCCGAAAGGGGCTAAACACATGAATAGGGGGGCGGCAGTGGCGGCCGTGGATAGATTCATGCTATGCATGAATTTACCAGTATTCACTGCATATAAGGGGGTGGAGAGAAGAGAGGGGCAGCCCCTGGGCGCCCCTAATGGACGGGCCGCCCCTCAAGGGTAGTTCTGTAATCTCAATGAGAGGTAATAAAGATCTGGAAGTATTATGCTGACACATGGCTTAGCATACTTGCGTCTAAGATGAAAAACTACACCTGATATTAGGCCCAGTTTAAAGTTACATAAAAATGACTTTCTGAAGAACAGAACAATTGTGCTGACTGGAGTACAGCGGAGTTTCCCTTTAAGTGAACCTCTTCTCTCTAATAAATCTCACTGCCCCGCTGCTAAAACTGTCACCTGGAGCATCGTGTTCTATGTTTAGCTTGAACACAAGTGTCTTTATCATTTGTCTTTTCTCCAGGAAAATGGAGGGTTGTATAAAGCAGAAAGGAATAGGCAGAGCCTGAATCTGCTGTTCTGTGTGGAATAAAAAGATGATGTCAATGCAGGCGGCAGAATCACTTGCAATAGGATTACATGAGGGGTTGCTGAGTTGGCGGAATACATGGGATTCTCTGCTATAATGGGCAGATTTGGAGCTCTGACAGCATCCGACAAAGTCACATCACAGGAGTGCGGGATATTTCAGCTGTCATACTGACATGAGATTTTCTCTCGGATCAAGAGGAGGAGAGGAATAAAGAAAGTGACACGGGGATGACGGAGAATATATGAAAATGATCTAAGCTGAATGATGGGAAATATAAAGGGCGTGTGGGGTGTGATGGCAATGACAGAGAGAAGATGGGAAATAAGAGAGAGTAATCTGGGAAGGGGGGGGGGGGGGTAGGAGTGTAACAGAGGCAATGATAGGTGGATGATGGGAGTTGTAGGAGGATAAGAGTAAAAGTGACAGGTGGATGATGGGAAATGTAGTAAGGGAATAGAATGTGTGACAGGTGGATGATGGGAAACGAAGTAAGGGAATAAAATGTGTGATAGGTGGATGATGAGAAATGTAGTAAGGGAATGGAATGTGTGACAGGTGGATGATGGGAAAAGGGTTGAGGGGAATAGAGGCTGTGACCGGGATAATGGGATATGTCAAAGGAGAATAGGGGCTGTGACAGGGGGGATGATGGGAAATGTGGAAGGAAATACAGGGAGTGATAGGGGGATGATGGGAAACGTCAGAAGGGAATAGATGCTGTGACAGAGGGGTGATGGGAAATGTCAGAGGAGAATAGAGGCTGTGACAGGGGGATGATGCAAAATTTTGGAAGGGAATAGAGGCTGTGATAAGAGGATGATGGGATATGTCGGAGCAGGCCCGGACTGGGACAAAAAATAGGCCTGGGCATTTTAGACTAAGCAGCGCCGCGGGGGGGGGGGGGGGGCAACGAGGGTTAATGATGGGATGTTGGGTGGGATAAAGAAATATAGATAGACAGAGAGAGGAAGAAAGAAAGATAGATACAAAGAAAGATAGATATAGATAGAAAGATAAAGATTGAAAGAAAGGAAGATGGATAGATAGATAAAGAAAAACGATAGATCAAGATAGAAAGAAGGGAAGGAAGGAAGATAGATGAAGAAAAAAGATAGATCAAGATAGAAAGAAAGAAAGAAGGGAAGGAAGGTAGATAGATAGTAGATATAGATAGATAGAAAGGAAGGAAGATAGATAAAGAGAGAAAGAAAGATAAAGAAAGAAAGAAAAAAAGGGAAGAAAGATAGATAGATATAGATAGATAGAAAGGAAGGAAGATAGATAAAGAAAGATAGATAAAGATAGAATGAAAGAAGGGAGTGAAGGAAGAGAGATAGATAGAGATATATAGAAAGGAATGAAGATAAAGAAAGAAAGGAAGATAGAAAGAAAGAAGAGAAGGAAGATAGATAGATAGGAAGGAAGATGGATAAAGAAAAAAAGAAGGGAAGGAAGGAAGATAAAGAAATACAGATAGATAAATATAGAAAGAAGGGAAGGAAGATAGATAGAAGGGAATTAAGATATATAAAGAAAGAATAGATAAATATAGAAAGAAAGAAGAGAAGGAAGGAAGATAGATAAATAAAGATAGATACATATAGAAAGAAGGGAAGGAAGATAGAAAGGAAGGAAGATATATAAAGAAAGAAATGTAGATACAGATAGAAAGAAAGAAGGAAAGGAAGGAAGATGGATAAAGAAAGAAAGAAAGAAAGAAAGAAGGGAAGATAGATAGATAGATAGATAGATAGATAGATAGAGAAAGAAATAAGGGAAGGAAGGAAGATAGAGAAAGAAAGATAGATAAAGATAGAAAGAAGAGAAGGACGAAAGATAGATAGATAGATAGAAAGGAAGGAAGACAGATAAAGATAGAAAGAAAGAAGATAGATAGATAGATAGATAGATAGTGGCGGTGCGTCTATAGAGGGCGCCGGAGCACCGCCCCCTCTGGCTCAGCTGCAACAATGGGCACAGTGGCGACAATGTGGGCACAGTGGCATCAATGGGCACAGTGGTGACAATGGGCACAGTGGCGACAATTAAAGGGCACAGTGGCTGCGTTTGATGCCATGGCACAGTGGCTGTGTTTGATGCCATGGCACAGTGGCTGCGTTTGATTGCATAGCACAGTGGTGACAATTGATGGCACAGTGGCTGTGTTTGATGACATGGCACAGTGGCTGTGTTTGATGGCACAGTGACTGAATTTGATGGCATGGCACAGTGGTGACAAATATTGATGGCACAGTGGCTGTGTTTGATGGCATGGCACAGTGGTGACAATTGATGGCACAGTGGCTGTGTTTGATGGCATGGCACAGTGACTGCATTTGATGGCATGGAACAGTGGTGACAGCAGAACAGTGTCACTGTCCGGGAGAGTGGGCGGGGCAGACAGAGGAGGAGAGAAACAGAGGAGGGGAGGAGTAGAAGCAGATCCTCTCCTCTAACTGGTCGTGTGGGCACAAGGGGAGGGGAGAAGTGTCATAGCTGGATTTGTTACGCCCCGCTCATCTCTCTGTATCTGGCGCTGTGTTGATGGTGTACACCTCTGGGGAGACGTGACATGCGGCCCGAGGGCACGTATTTGCCCGGTATGCCCTATGGCCAGTCCGGGCCTTTGTCGGAGGGAAATTAAGGCTGTGAAAGGAGGTGATGGGATATTTCGGAGGGGAATAGAGCCTGTTATAGGAGGATGATAGGAAATGTCGGATGGGGAACAGAGGCAATTACAGGGGGGGTGCTGGGAAATGTGTAGAGGGTGATAGAGGCTGTGACAGGAGTATGATGGGAAATGCCAGAGGGGAATATAGGCTATGATAGGGGGATGATGAAAAATGTGTGGAGGGGGAAGATGGGATATGTTAAAAGGACATGGAGACTGTGACAGGTAGATGGTGGAAAATAAAGTGGAATAGAGCCTGTGACAGGTGGATGATCAGTGTTAAGGTGAGGAATAGAGGCTGTGATAGGGGCATAATAGGAAATGATGGAGGGAAATAGAGGCTGTGACAGTTGGATGATCAGAGATGTAGGAAAGTCATAGAGGACTGTAAGGGGTGGATGATCAGAAAAGGATGATCAGGTGAATGGTCAGACATATAGGATAGAAATAGAGGCTGTGGCAGGGAGATTATGGTAGACATAGTAAGGGAAAACAGGCTGTGACAGGTGGATGATTGAAGATATAAGAGGGAAACAGAGGCTGAAATGGATGATCAGGTGGATGGTCGGAAATGGATTGTCAGGTGGATGGTTGGAAATGGATGGTCAGGTGGATGGTTGAAAATGGATGGTCAGGTGGATGGTCAGAAATGGATTGTCAGGTGGATGGTCAGAAATGGATGGTCAGGTGGATGGTCAGAAATGGATGGTCAGAAATGGATGGTCAGGTGGATGGTTGGAAATGGATGGTCAGGTGAATGGTTGGAAATGGATGGTCAGGTGAATGGTTGGAAATGGATGGTCAGGTGGATGGTTGGAAATGGATGGTCAGGTGGATGGTTGGAAATGGATGGTCAGGTGAATGGTTGGAAATGGATGGTCAGGTGGATGGTTGGAAATGGATGGTCAGGTGGATGGTTGGAAATGGATGGTCAGGTGAATGGTTGGAAATGGATGGTCAGGTGGATGGTTGGAAATGGATGGTCAGAAATGGATGGTCAGAAATGGATGGTCAGATGGATGGTGGGAGATATAGGATGGAAATAAAGGCAGTGGCAGGTGGATTATGGGGAATGTAAGAAGGGAATAGAGGAAGTGAAGGGTGGATCATGGAAGATTTTGGAGGGCAATTGAGGCTGTGACATATGGATGATGGGAAATGTCAGGTGATGGGAGGTAAAGGATGGAATTGACAGACCAGGGGATGATGAGATGGAGGAATGGGGCAGGAAAGAGATGGATGATGGTCAGTCTAGTGTGGGGAATGAAAGTGTCCACAGGTAGGAAGATAGGATGTTATTATCTCTGTATATAAAGTGGCTTCAGCTTCATATTCCAGCTCAGAAAAAGCCTCTTTTGGGTAAGTGGAAATACGACATTCTCCGCCATCCCTCATCCAATAGAATGTGATATATTTGGCTGTAATTGCCTAGGAATAAGCTCCACATTTGCAATGCAAATACTCCCAGATTATCATTTCAGGCTTGTATCAGCTGGAACCTTCTCTTGTCCTGAATAAATAATACATTTTGTTTTTCTATCATGAAGTGAGAATGTGCATTCTATTATTTTACATCACTAACTTTAATCGTAGGCTGGGAACATTAATTCAGACATTAGGAGCCAGTCAATCCAACCGAAGACAAGATTGGGGGGGGGGGGGGTGTTACAAAAGCTGAAGCACACAGAATGTAGCTGTGCACATAGAACCCATCGCTTCCAGGTTTTATTACAGCAATAAAGCTTAATTGAGCAAGCTAAAGTTGAAAGCTGATTGGTTACTACCGTATGCACAGCTGCACCAGATTTTGTGTGGTCCAGTGTTAGTAAATTCTCCCCTATGCGTAAAGCTAAAGTAGTAATTGTGAAACATATTTACCTTCATACAATATATAAAGTATTGTGTAATGCCATCTATTGTACATGTCCTCCACCACCTAAACTTAGTGTCCAGGCTGCTTCTGCCAGCTGGTGGCATCATGGAGATATGGATAAGGTGTTCTTCAGTGTGGTGAATGGAAGGGTTGACCACTTAAAGCGGAGCTCCACCCATGAAAACAACATTTTGCCATGTTGTTTAAAAAAAAAAAAAAAACTGAAAAAAAAAAAAAAATACTCACCCGAAATAGCTGTTGCTATGCGGAAGTCCGTAATCTGCCTCACCTGCACCGCGGTCCGATTTCTTCTTGTCCTTCTGCTTGTGAATGGGCGCGCTGCTTTCTGGGAACTGTGTGTGTTCTCAGAGAGCAGCGCGCCCATTCACAAGCCAGCGTGAGACTCGCGCAGGCACAGTAGGAAACGGGCAGTGAAGCCGTACGGCTTCACTGCCTGTTTCCCATAGTGTGAATGGCGGCGCGGGACCCGGAGCGATCACGGGACCGGCATCGGGGGGCCCATCAGCGCGGGCGCCTAGGACAGGTAAGTGTCCTTATTTAAAGTCAGCAGCTACACTGTTAGTAGCTGCTGACTTTAAAAAAAAAAAAATTCGCGGCTGGAGCTCCGCTTTAACCACTTCAGTACCTTGGGTGTTTTTCAGATTTTGTGTTTTTTTTTTGCTACCACTACTAATGGCGGCGATCAGCGATTTTTTTCGTGACTGCGACATTATGGCAGACATTTCGGACAATTTTGACACATTTTTGGAACAAGTTGCAGTTTGGGATTTAACCACAAGGGGGCGCTGTAGGGGTTATGTGTTCCCTGTGTGTGTTTACAACTGTAGGGGGGGTGTGGCTGTAGGTGTGACGTCATCGATCGCGTCCCCCTATAAAAGGGATGACGCGGTCGATGCTACCGCCACAGTGAAGCACGGGGGAGCACTCCAGCGGCGATCGGGGCTGCGAGTCCTGGTCATGGAGCTTCGGACCGGGTCACGGAAGCGCGCCAACGTAAATATACGTGGATGTGCCCAGCCGTGCCATTCTGCCGACGTATATGTGCAGGAGGCGGTCCTTAAGAAGTTAAGACGTATGGGCGGGACTGACGTTTTGACGTCACTTCCGCCCAGCAGAGCTATGGGGACGGGTGGGGGCCATTTTGCCCTCACTCACATCCCAACACAGCAGACGGCAGGACCCGATCGCCTCCGCTGCTACCGACGGCTCCGGTAAGCGGCGGAGGGCGCGGGAGAGCGGCGGGAGGGGGGCCCTCTCCCGCCGCCGATAACGATGATCTCGTGGCGAATCCGCCATGGAGACCACCGTTATCTTTTACAGGACCGCTCATACTAAAGATGGATACCTCGGTTGTGGCAGCAGCTGCTGCCGTTACCGAGATATCCATCTTTAAAGTGCCACCGTATATAGTCGTAAGGCAGTCTGGAAGTGGTTAAAGACCAAAATTCCACAACCTTATCTCAAACCTTGATTACTCAGGTAAGTCCTACCATTTGTTTTGCCCCATATAGGCTTTTCAATAAAGCCAACCTCCCAGTTTATCCCCATACACTTTAACCTTCTAAGACGGTGGTTCTCAACTTGGGGGTTGTGACCCTCTCGGGGGTCGAATGATGATTTGCCAGGGGTCACCGAATCCTGGGCTGTTCCTGAAGCCCGCGCTGCTCTCCCAGTCTTTCCGCGGCCGCCCAACAGGGCTGTTCCTGGAGCCTGTGGCCGCCCAGCTGGGCTGTTCCTGGAGCGCATAGCCGCCACTCAGCCTCTTCGCAGATGCCTATTCAGTTCACGGCATGGCTGGGGGGGCAGACATTAGAGGTCAGCTGACTGGTGAGGATTGTGAAGTGGGAGGGGCTGGAGGAGACCCCATCTCCTGATTTCGGCATATGTGTCACTGCTACGAGACACCACAAAGTCTGAGACACAGTGAAGCCGGATGACCTTTTTCAAGAGCACCTAAGTTGGCTGATCAGAACTCATCCGCACTGCCACTCATCCCAACTCCCTACCAGCACTGCCACTCATGACACCCCCCCCCCCCAAGGAGTAAGAGAAGGAATAAAAATAGAAAATACTTGGAGGGGGGAGAAACAAAGAAATAGGGAGAGAAATAATAAGAAAGATGGCTAGAGAGAGGGATGGGGGAAAAAAACAAGAAATTAGTATAAAGAGAGATAAAAGGGAAGGAGTGGTACATCCTAAAATGTACCATAAGGGGTTTTAATACTGTACGAGTAGAAGGGACTCAAAGAGCACTAAATGTCTGTGGGTTAGGGGGGCAAATTACTTGCCTTGGGTGCTGACAACCCACGCTGCGACAATAATTTTACAGTTAGGGGTCCCCACAACTTGGGAAATGTTATCAAGGGGTCACCACACTAGAAGGGTTGAGAACCACTGTTCTAAGAGTACTTATTCTTCAAGTTCGAAAAGCCATACAGTGCATCTAAATAGAATACTTAAATCAAAAATGGCTGGCAACTCGGATGCTCTGGAATAAAAGTCCTTTATTAGTTACATGGCTTCACGAGTACAGGCTATATACTGACGCGTTTCGGCTAAGAAGCCTTTATCGAAATAGAATGTTCTAACAGCTGATCACATTATCAGGAACTTTTATTAGGGTTTGTATACACCAGCTCCATTGGGCTGTGTTGGGTTGTATTGCCCATCGCAGTCGCAATGCATAGAAATAAAAAGAAAGGATGCATGGGTATTACAAAACGTGTACAAAACACACACCTTCTGTCTATCTTTGGAACTCGGAGGAAACCTCTGTTCAATTCATCTTCACTCTCACCAATAACCAGTTGAAGTACTTAATGTTCTAACACCTGTACACTTAACCAGAGCCATCAGCCCCCTTGTGGGACACAGAGTTAGCGCACATTCTTCCTGTCAGGACTCGGATCTGACCCTAGGACCCCTTTTGTGTCCGTTAACTCTTCCCTGCTGAGCCACCTGAGAAGCTGGACAGCTCCCTCTCTAAAATCATCAGGAAAATAATAAAGACAGAGAATAAGGCGTTAATTAAGCCTTATTAGAGTAAATTAAGAGTTAATAAGGGGTTAAACAGAGGACCATTTAATAATAAAAATATATATATATTTTTTTTTTTACTTGACAGGTTGCTTTTAACTGACTTCATCTGAAGTTTAAAGTTCATCCCTTTAATCTGTAGATAACTAAACATAAAGATACAAAAGGAAACAATGTTTCTTTTTATCTTTCTGTTTCAGTGGCTGAGCAATGCTGTTGATGAACATTGCCTGGCTGTTTTTTTTTTTCTGACTGTACATGACTTAAGCTGTCAAAAGGAGAACCCCACTGACAGCTGAGTCATCAGTTGTTAAAGTGGTGGTAAACCCATTACAACCACTTTTTGCTACAGGTAAGCCTATAATAAGGCTAATGCCACGTACACACGGTCGTTTTTTGCGATGGAAAAAAAACGAAGTTTTTTAAAACGTCATTTAAATTGATCGTGTGTGGGCAAAACGTTTTTCAAAACGTCGTTTTTTGTTTCACAAAAAGTCACCGTGTGTAGCAAAAACGTCGTTCAAAACGACGTTTTTCAACCCGCGCATGCCCAGAAGCTAGTTATGAAGCGAGCTTCAATGGAAAAGAGTGGTGAACGTAACCTCGCTTTTTGTGAAAAAACGATGGTGTGTATGCAAAATTGTCTTTGAAAAGTGACGTTTCAAAAACGTCGTTTTTTACTTCACAGAAAACGTTGTTTTTTTTCATCGCAAAAAACGACCGTGTGTACGCGGCATTACCTGTAGCTACCCCGGATATCTCCTAAACTTACATGGTTAAGGACAGGGCTTGACAAATTTGCTTGGAATCTAGGAGCCAGCTAAAAATGTTAGGAGCCAGAAAACATGCCCCGTTCCGACAAGCTCGCGCGCAAAAGCGAACACATACGTGAGTAGCGCCCGCATATGTAAACGGTAATCAAACCACAAGTGAGGTATCGCCGCGATCGTTAGAGCGAGAGCAATAATTTTAGCTCTGGACCTCCTCTGTAACTCAAAACGTGCAACTTGTAGATTTTTTTAAACATCTCCTATGGAGATTTTAAAGGGTAAAAGTTTGACGCCACTCCACGAGCGGACGCAATTTTGAAGCGTGACATGTTGGGTAACAATTTACTCGGCGTAACATTATCTTTCACAATATAAAAAAAAATTGGGATAACTTTACTGTTTTATTTTTTAATTCAAAAGTTTTTATTTTTTCCCCAAAAAGTGCGCTTGTAAGACCGTTGCGCAAATACGGCGTGACACAAAGTATTGCAACGATCGCCATTTTATTCTCTAGGGTGTTAGAATAAAAATATATATATATAATGTTTGGGGGTTCTAATTAGAGGGAAGGAGATGGCAGTGAATATAGTGAAAAATGACATTAGAATTGCTGTTTAACTTGTAATGCCAACGGCCACCAGCAGATGGCGCCAGCTCACAGAAGGAAGAGCTTGGGACTTCACAAGGCCGCAAAGCCACAGCGTCAATTACCGGCCGTCGCAGACCTGCCACGATCACGCGGCTGGGGAGGTGGGGGCGCACGGAGATAGAGAATCCTGTGCCTCCGTGCTCCCCCACTTCCCCCGCCGCGCCATCGCGGCGGGCCCGCGGCGGCCGGTAATTGAGGCCGCGGCTTCGCGGACTTGTAGGCCGCAAAGCCGTGGCCTTAATTATCAGCCGCTGCGGGCATCAGGTCACAATTTCTGGTCGCAATTGCGACCAGGCGCCCGGATATTGTCGACCCCTGGTTTAGGAGATATTCCCGTGTCTGCATGTGACGATGACATCGGCACATGCGCACTGAAGCAACAGCGTACGTGCTGTTGCTTCAGTGAGTGTGCCGTTACCGGCGGCTCCCGCATGCATGCTTTTAACCCTTTTTCGACCATTAGCAGGGGTTAAAAGCAAAAACTACCAGTGTGAAAGTGTCCTTTATAATTTTATATAATTTTGCTCCTGTACAAATCATTAGTAAGACCTCATCTGGAATATACGTTTCAGTTTCACAAAAAGGATATCTGGAGAAGGGCAACCAAACTAATAAGAGGCATGGAGGAGCTCAGCTATGAGGAACTGAATTTATTCTCTGTTAAGAGGAGATTAAGGGGGGAATATGAAGTGGTCCATATCATTCACTTTAACCACTTAAGGACCGCCTCCTGCACATTTACGTCGGCAGAATGGCACGGCTGGGCACAGGCACATACAGGTATGTCGCCTTTAAGAGCCCAGCCGTGGGTCGCGCGCACGCGACCCAGTCCGAAGCTCCACGGCCGCAGGACCCGATCGACGTTGGTGTAACGCGATCGGTCCCAGGCGCTGAAGAATGGGGAGAGGTGAGTGTAAACACACCCTCCCCGTTCTTCACAGTGGCAGTGACAGTGATCGTCTGTTCCCTGATATAGGGAAAGACGATCAATGATGTCACACGTCCAGCCCCGCCCCCTACAGTTAGAAACACATATTAGGTCACACTTAACCCCTACAGCGCCTCCTAGTGGTTAATTCCTAAACTGCAATTGTCATATTCACCTTATCAGTGCATTTTTATAGCACTTTTTGCTGTGAAAATGTCAATGGTCCCAAAAATTGTCCGATGTGTCCGCCATAATGTCGCAGTCATGAAAAAAATTGCCGATCGCCACCATTGGTAGTAAAACAAAAAATAATAATAAAAATATTAATAAATATATTAACATTATTAAAAAAAATATCCCCTATTTTGTAAACGCTATAAATTAACGTATCGGCCTAAACTGAGGAAATTTATTTTTTTATATATATTTTTTGGGAAAATTTATTATAGCAAAAAGTAAAAAAATATTCATTTTTTTCAAAATTGTCGCTCTATTTTTGTTTATAGCGCAAAAAATAAAAACCGCAGAGGTGATCAAATACCACCAAAAGAACGCTCTATTTGTGGGAAAAAAAGAACGTCAATTTTGTTTGGGAGCCGCGTCGCACGGCCGAATCGCAAAAAGTGGCAAGGTCCTTAACCTGCATAATGGTTTGGGGCTGAAGTGGTTAAGGGTTTAGTAGATGCCGGAGAGTTCTGTGTGGTTATAGAACAATCAGCCCTGACTGTTATGGTAATAATAATATATCTGTGATATCTAATGGCTCATTCATAGGAGGGGGAATTAATCTGTGCTAATGAACAATATGTCTTTATGACGAATCAACAGATGTTTGCCATATTTTACATTGTATACGAGTCACTGGTGTATAATCTCTCTGTCTAATTCATGGGGATATCTGCCGCGGAACAACCGTTCATTATAATGTTCTATATGGCTGTCTATTCATTTCTGCTGTCTGCGCTGCATGGCCGCATTCTTCAACTCACCAGCTCCCTCATCATTAGGCGCGAGGAGCTGCTGATTTAAATGTGGATGATTATAAAAAGTCATTTTCTCACTTTGGCTGGCTGAATATTTTACAGTAAAAGGTCGAGTTCATCCAAGTCTGATTGGAGCCGTTCCATAAATGTTGTTCTGAAATGGCACCGATGTGGTTATGGAAGTATCAGCTGTAATTCAGAGAGACCAAAAAAAAAAAAGCATTAAAAAAGGTGTTGTAAAGGTAAAAATGTTTTTCCCCTAAATAGCTTCCTTTACCTTAGTGCAGTCCTTCTTCACTTACCTCATCCTTCCATTTTGCTTTTAAATGTCCTTATTTCTTCTGAGAAATCCTCATTTCCTGTTCTTCTGTCTGTAACTCCACACAGTAATGTGAGGCTTTCTCCCTGGTGTGGAGTGTTGTGCTCTCACCCTCCCTTGGACTATTGGAGTGTCAGGACGCCCACTAACACACAGCTCCTTTTTCTATCTGCAACGTAGAGAGCGTCCTGACTCTCCTGTAGTCCAAGGGAGGGGGCGAGCACGACAGCGAGTCCATATTTTTTCCGGTGTGCCTCATATGAGGTGCACATAGGGGCACTGCAGGGGCGTTGCTAGGTGGCAAAAAGACCAGGGGCTTCAGCCCAAAGTCCAAGGCCAGGAACTGGGTGGGGGGCGGTTTGTATGTGATGCAGGCTTTTTTTTTTGGCTAGCACGTGATCTACCTGACATACATGCACTGACGGTAGTCACCTACATACACTGACCTACCTACACTGACCTACCCGGCATACACTGACCTACCCGACATACACTGACCTACCTGGCATACACTGACCTACCTGGCATACACTGACCTACCTACACTGACCTACCTGACTTACACTGACCTACCTGACATACACTGTCATTTACATACACATTATTACACTTTGACGGTTCTGACCTACCTCAGCTCAGCGGTGTCACAGCAGCAGGCAGTCATTCCTTCAGAGAGGAGGAGAGCTGAGGAGAGGAGAGTCCAAGAGGAAAGGAGAGCCGCCCGTGCCCCACCTGCGCACCGAGCAGGGATGTGGCGTGGCGGTTGTATTGCAATTCCCGCCTCCTGGAGCCAGTGCAGCTTCTCTGATGGACTTCACACGTTTTTTCTATTGAAAAGCCTGTGGCGTGCAAAACACAACCCAACAAAACTTCACCCGGTGCAGGAAAAAATGTGCACACACATAAAGAGTGAAACACAAAAAACTGCGACGGGTGCCATCGTCAACTGGCCCTCCGAAAAGGGCCCAGCTCTGATCCCCCGGGGCGTTAGGCTCCTGACAGGGAAAAAAGTTACAGTGGTCCAAGCAGCCGAAGCCACGAGGACCGCACTAAGGTCCATGCAGCCGAAGCCACATGACCTAACATCCTCAGAGGGACTGCCGAGACAGAACTATCCTCGGTGAGGCTCCCCCGAAGGAAGACCCCATGAGAGCAGACGAACTAAGCCAGAAGGCCATGTCCACCCACTCCCAAGATATTCAGAGCCGGCCCGATGACCAGCACCCTTACGATACGATGGCCGGCCCTCCGGCCAGGAACAAAAATTCCTCTGGTCCTAGCCAAAAGGCTCGGCCCTAGAGGCAGGTGTCAAAAAGGTGTGTGTGGAGATATGTGACCTAATGTGCTACACGTTGAGTGCTCCTCTCAAAACGCAATGTATGGAACCCCTGGACTGCCACTCCAGGGGCACCATCTCCACAGGCTTTTCAACGGACCCTGACCCCCGGTCCGGACCGGCAGCACCCTTCCCAGCCAGGAAGGTAGGAGAAGAGGTTGGGGAGAGCCCACCGCAGCAGGCTTCTACCCACAACCCCCATCTCTCCCACCTAATTACATTCGGGAAGTAATACCCGCCTCTTCCCGAAAGGAGGAGCAAGGGTTCCCTCGCCGAACAACTGACTGGGGCAGACACCACCAGATCCAGGCCAAAGGCCAGGGTCCTGGCCTTTCAGCTTCGACCTCATGCCTCTCTGCCCCGATCAGAAGGCTTTCGCCTCCACACCAACAGGCTTAGCGTCCGCCGACTGCCATCCCTTTCCCCCTCGCCGGGTACTGGGGACAGTCAGCTTAGCACCACCTATTGGTAACTGATAAGAACAGATACTACACTTGATCTTAGCCAAAAGGCGATGGACGTCACAGTGGGACGTCCATCATAAGGCGTTGCGCAGGCTCCAGAAGGCGGGACCTGCTATGGGACTCGGCTACATTCGGCGGCGCTCAGGATCAGATCGATCCCGGCGCTCGCCACTTGCTCGGCGGTTTGGGGCTAATAATGCTTCAGCCACGTCTAGCCACCCCCTCCCGACGCCCCTGGGGCACCGGCTGATCAGAGCAGTATTTGGTTTTTGTTTTGATAAAATCTCTGTGTTTGTATACTCTCCCCCCCCCAGCACTTCAGTGTTTTGGAAAATCTGTGTAAGGTAGTAGAGCCGTGTCCCGTTGTGCTCACCCACCCTTCCTGCTCCCCGCCAGGGGGGGGTGGGTGTGATGGCAAAACATCTCTGGAAGAACAACACACTTTGCAACATTAGGGATTTGAAAAGCAATCCAATTACAAAATTTAAATCCTATTAGGAAAACAAGTGCTAGACAAGGGAGGGAGAGATGGGAGATGCATAATTATTACTCCTTCCATGACAATGTGTGTACACTTAACCCTTCCGTGTCCAGGCAATACACTTTCTGCTACAGAACCTGCACTCTCGAGTATAAAAAAAAAAAAAAAAACATTCCCTCTAGACTGAATAAAAATAAATTATAAAGCAATAATGGAGTCTTAATTGATCGCTGTGGTTTTGTGTACCTCCCCGTCTCGTTTGTGTGATCTATGATGTTTTTATTACCAGAAGACTGAGTAAAGTACACGTTGGTGTGCGCTCATCCTATTATATCTGTACGCTTATCCAGAGGTGAACCGGACCAGCACCTGGTTCATTGGGGGGTAGAAAAAAGCAGACTGACCAGGAGCAGTGGGTTTAACCGCTTAAGCCCCTGACCATTATGCAGGTTAAGGACCTTGCCCCTTTTTGCGATTCGGCGCTGTGTCGCTTTAACTGACAATTGCGCGGTCATGCAACGTGGCTCCCAAACAAAATTTGCGTCCTTTTTTCCCTACAAATAGAGCTTTCTTTTGGTGGTATTTGATCACCTCTGCGGTTTTTATTTTTTGCGCTATAAACAAACATTTTTTTTTAAAAAACATTGAAAGAAATTCAATATTTTTAACTTTTTGCTATAATAAATATCACCAAAACAAGATATAACATTTTTTTTTTGTTCCCCGGTTTTGGGGCGATACGTATTTTACATATTTTTTGGTAAAAAAAAAAAATCGAAATAAGCGTTTATCGATTGGTTTGCGCAAAATTTATAGCGTTTACTACTAATTGCGGCGATCAACGTTTTTTTCGTGACTTCGACATAATGGCGGACACATCGGACAATTTTGACCCCTTTTTTGGGATTACTGTGAAAATGACAATTGCAGTTTAAGAGTTAACCACTAGGGGGCGCTGTAGGGGTTAAGTGTGACCTCATATGTGTTTCTAACTGTAGGGGGTGGGGCTGGACGTGTGATGTCAGTGATCGTCTTTCCCTATATCAGGGAACAGACAATCACTGACATTGCCAGAGTGAAAAATGGGGAAGGTTTGTTCATACTCGCCTCTTCCCAGTTCTTCAGCTCCTGAAACCCGATCACGGGACACTGGCGGTGATCGGGTCCGCGTGTCCCGCTGGCGTGGTCACGGAGCTTCGGACCGGGTCGCGTGCTTGTGCCCAGCCGTGCCCTTCTGCCGACGTACATCAATGTGAAGGGGTCCTTAAGTGGTTAAATTTGGTTACTTTGTTACTCATTTTCTGTTTTTTTTTTTTTTTAATATCTCTGTAGTTTCACAAATTCCTTGATTGATTCTTATATACCTCCTGATGAAGCTACTAGGTGAAACATGTCGGGATAATATTTCTTTTTTTTTTAGGTTTGGATAGAGTGGAAAGGGATTAGAACCTCTGTCAGTTTTTATTGCTGTCCGACTGTCCGTGCCCCTCCTCTCTATTTGTCCTGTTGTCCTGTTTACTATTATATAAAATGATTATATTATTATATAAATTTATATAAAAATTATATAAAATAGAATTTTGATATAGTGTTGCATGACTGCCAGTTAAAATAAATAAATAAAAGTGCAGAATAGAAAAAAATGCCCTGGTCATAATGGGGTAAAATCATCCGGAGGCAGGGCAGATCCTAGAGAAACAGACGCCTGGGTGCCCCCCACATGGGCGTGGTCATATTACAAACTCCTCCCCTTTACAAATGTTTCTTTGGCAACGACTCAAACACCGAGATGCTCCCCTAACACAGACAAGGAGAACGTCAGGTGCGGACCACCCCCCCAGCAACGTCACTGCACGGCTGGTCTCTCTCCACACAGACAGCCGCTGCTTCGCTCTCCTCCTCTGACAGAAGGGAGGGGGGACGGGCTTGGGCAGGAAACACAGTGGTGGCGGTGGTGACCGGTGGAGAGAGCTGCCTCTGGACACGGACAAGGAGAGGAGGAGGGAGGAGAGCATTCTTCATTGCCCTCACCTCTGTGGTGCCTGGGTGCACTGCACCCCATGCACCTGCCTAGGATCAGCCCTGTCCGGAGGTCAAGTGATCAATGTATTTGTTTTTTGATATATTATTGCATTCCACCCAGTCTGAAGTATATTTTGTTTGCTGCTTTTATTTGTATTTGGGTTATATGGCCAATTTAGATGCCAATATTTTTTTGGGGGGGTAATTTTCCTTTAATGTTGCTCACCCTAGAATGTGTAGTAAGGGAGAGTCCCTTCCCGAAGGAATTGCATTCCCATTCTTGGAAAGCTGGTTGAATGTTCTAAAAACATGTGATCTTTGACACAGACCCAGAATCGGGCCGCATTGCGCTCACCAGTCATATCGCATTAATGTCCCGCTGATCAGAGCCGGCTCAGCGGAGGAGAACAGGAAGAGCTGCTTTGCTGCGCTCGGCAGAATCCTCTGAATTCTCCTGATCCTTCGAGATGCAATTCCCTACAGCCAATCATAAAAGCCGGCATTAATAACCTGTTATGTCAGGCCCCTCGCAGGCTACACGCTTGTTCGAGACTTGTTGACATGATTTTAACAAACGACCGTGACTTTATTACAAAATGTGCAATGGCGTGACAAGACTGTTTTACACGATGACTGAATAAAGAGAACCAGTCATGTCTTGGTTTGTGCAATAATCTGAACATTCAGTATCCACATAAGAACCTCACATCTCTCCTCTACCTTTGAAAGCAAAAGCAAAAAAAATAAATGTGTTTACTTCCTCCTTGGACCAGAAGTGATGTCATGATGTTGCTTTGGTCCTCCAAGATCATAGAGGTGATCAGTGACGATTTGGTCGCTATTCATGATTAATCGTCAAGAATCGTGATCGCGATTTTTTCCCGTTGCGATCTTAAAGCGGAGCTCCACCCTGAAAAAAGCGGTGTCTTCTGAGACCTTGTGTGTGCGTGTGTCCCAGGAGACATTGCCCATTCATGTAGCGCCGCATGGCCCGCGCATGTGCAGTAGGGAATCAGGCGGTGAAGCCGCAACACTTCACTTCCTGATTCCCTCAACAAGGATGGTGGCGGGGCAGCCGAGACCCAATCGATTGCTCGGCTTCAGCTGCTGAGATTGCGGGCACCCTGGACAGGTAAGTGTTCTTATTAAAAGTCAGCAGCTGCAGTGTTAGTAGCTGCTGACTTTTATTTATTTATTTATTTTTAACCGGACCTCCTCTTTAACAAATTTTGTATTTCCCGAACTTTCTATGCAGAGAATTCTGGGCAGTCTGCCAAGTATCAGAAGATTCTTTTTCAGTGGAATGTTAAGTCTAAACGTTGTAACAATTTGTCTTTTACATCAAAGGAATAGACTTCTGTGTGTAAATTAGGAAAGTTTAACCACTTAAACACTAAACCTTTTTCTGACATTTGTTGGTTTCAAGTTTAAAATCATATTTCTCTTTTCGTCCTTGGATGGGCACAGCCTTCACAAGTCTTGAAATATGGGTTATGTTCCTGTTCATAAGCAATAGCGACCCTAGGGGGGCCAAAGGGGGCCCTGACCCCCCCCCAACATTATTCTGACCCCCCCCCCCTAGTCAGCTCTGTGGGGCATTTCCTCCCCCTCCCTCTGCTCCTTCCCCTGCATCCTCATTGGCATAGAAAGGGGCCAAGCCTTTATCTCAGTTACTGAAAAAACAGGCTGATTGCTCCCGTCCTTAGGACAGGAGGACAGGAGAACCAGTCTGTAAATTCCAAGAGTGGTGACTGAAAGCTGAGCCGAGTGTCAGACTGACACTCTTTCACAGCCCAGCAAGTCCAGCCACCCCCCACCCCCTCACTGTCCTCACATACGAGCAGGGAGGAATACAGCTCCTCCTCCTTTCAGTCCCGCCCACACTATCCCGGTGTGCTGTATCTGAAGAGAGGGGATGTGTGGGCGGGATATATGAAAATCAGCAGTATTCCTGGTTGTGTGTGAATGATGCCTGAGATTCTAGCCTGGACTGTGGATAAGTGTGTGCACTGCAGACTAAAGTACACTGTAATTACTGAACTATCTCTCCCCCATCTGTCTCCCTCCCCTCTCCTGTTCTTTCAAGACATTCACAATTTACTTTCACTTTCAGTTAGGCAACTTGCATGATTCCCCCATCAACACAGACAGTGCTGACAGGGGAAAATCCCTCCTGCCCAGCAATTATATTCTCCTGACAAACAGTGATTCTCACTAGTGGCTATACAGCAACCACTAGTGATAATCATAATAGAATCTGCTCATTAATGGTTCAAATCTCAGCCAGTTCCTGCTGAACCAGCTGAGATTTAAACTGTCTATGGCTGGTCTTAGCTCTTAGGCAGCCCATACATTGATCACTTTTTTTCATTCAACTATTAGGTTGAATGAAAAAAAAGAAAAAAGAAAGAAATGATCCAACTTCCCCATCTACACATTATAGGTGGAGGGGGGAATCCTGCCAGTGTGGACTAGTGCTGGAACAACCAAAGTTGCTGTCCTGTCCCGGATATTCACATCGCTGGTCTCTGTTTCCTTGGCAGCGGCGGCAGCACATAGAAACCCAGTGCTGGTTACTTTATGGGGCTGATGTACAGGAGGGCCAGCACAATATGTTGTTAGAGATGGGCTGGGCATGTTCAAAATTCCACATGCCAGAGCCTGCCAGGAAGCCCACACTGCACAGCGCTAATCACAGGCAGTGAGACATTTCCGGTCCGAAGCTGCACAGATCAGGAAATGTCTCAGTGGCTGTGATTAGCACTGTGGAGTGTCAGCTTCCTGGCGGGATCGGGCATGTGGGATTTCAAACACACCTGAGCCCATCTCTATTGGTTGTAGACAGTTGAGCTCCCTGCAGGTTGCTTAGCTGCTCCTAGTCAAATCCTAGTGTTAAATATCAGTGATTTTATTGATCAAAGCCCCCACTTAACAGGCATAGAGCCCACATAGGGTTGCCACCTGTCCAGGATTCACCCGGACAGTTCGGGTTTGGAATCATGTGTCCGGGTTTCAGACTGCCTGAAACCCGGACACATTATTTAGACTGCACTATGACTTCCCAGCAGGGATGCTGGCTGCAGTTAATTCTCCAAGCTGAGAGTGTCTGTCACACTCTTTCACACTGCCCAAAGCCAACACTAACAACCCCCCCTCCCCCAACACACCTACCCCTCTGTGTCTGCCCACACTCCAATCCCTGGCACTGTGCCTCAGAAAAGGAAAGTTGGGGCCGGAGATTTGAAGTCCATCAGCCTCAGATACATCTGGATGAGAGGTGCTGACTACCAAGGGGTGAGTGAGCTCACCATTTATCCCTGTCTGTGACTGAAGTCTCCCACTTCTCTGTCCTTCCTCTGAGTGAGTACTATAAGGTAAATAAGGGTTCTCAGAGCACCCCTTACATCAGAGTTCCCCTTTACAACAGAAGCCACAGTGTTTCCCCTTAGATCAGAGTCTTCTCCATACATCAGAGTACTCAGTGTTCCCTCTTAAATCAGGGTTCCCAGAGCTTCCCTTATGTTAGAGTCCCCAGAGTTCTCCCTTACATCAGAGTCTGCAGAGTCCCCCTTACAGTGAAAGTGAACTCTGCCAGCTCAGATGTAAAAGGGGAACTCTGTGGACTCTGATTTAAAGGGGGATTAGGATTAGAAATGTTATTTTATAGCAAAATATATGTATAGTTTATACTATAAAAAATGTGCCGCAGCGCCGCTAAAGTGTTCAGGTTTGACTTGAAGAAAAGGTGGCAACCCTAAGCCCACATGGCTGCGGAACATACGGTTGATTATATATATATATATGTGGTTGTACACACTTACCCACGATCCAGGCTAGAATCTCAAGCATCATTCACACAAAGCCAGTTTCATATTTCCCGCCCACACATCCCCTCTCTTCAGACACTTTACAGACATAGAGCCCACATGGCTGCTGAACATACGGTTAATTGAATAGATGTGGTTGTACTCTTGATGCTAATAAATTCTGTGTTGATTAGATCTGACTGGGAGCATTACCTGGATCACATCCCGATCAACATGTCAACAGAGAAGGTTATACAGCAATACTGCTGCTAGGTGACCAGCTGGGGGCTCGGCTCTCTATAACCAATAGTGCCAGCCTTCCCCTGCATGCATCCATAATGTCACCAGCACTAGGTCCTAATAGACTGCGGCCCCTGCCAAGGAGACAGATGCCAGACCAGCGCTGTCAATAGCAGGGACAGGACAGCTGGGGAACCCCACAGTGGCAGAACACCAGGGCCCGGTGGCAAGACAACCTTTTCAACCCTGAGAGTTCTCCCACTGCTTTGGACCCTTATATTTTCTTGGTGTGCTGGTGACATATCTCTTGTTTTCTGCCACCCTGGGGAGCCCCAGTATAGTAGGAAGGGAGCTCACTGCAGAACATGTGAAAGGGCCCGTTGTGGGATCGTAGTAAAGGGCCCCAGGAGATTATATATATATATATATATATATATATAAAAAAAATTGCATTTTATAGTTGGCCCCCCTATTTTTGTCCCTGTGCCCCCCCCTAAAAATTAAAGCTGGAGACGCCACTGTTCATAGGAGAGTCCTCTCCTATGAACAAGAACATAGGCCATATGTGAAGACTTGTGAAGGCTTGTAACGTGGCTAAACGGCCTTTTTTAGATGCCAGTTTCTAGCTGTCAAGTCGTTCAGGAGAGGTTGAACAACATAAAGCCTCAGTTTTTCCGGATCGTGTGCATAGGGAAGAGAGTGTTGGAATCCGAGGAGGAAGTTATGGACAATCTGGAAGATGGAGAGGGAAAGTAGAACTTGGATTCTTTTTAACAAAGGAGGAAGAAAAATATAAATGAAAATGAATAGAAGTAGATTTTGAATGTAAACTTTCACATTTGGGGGTGGATGAAGTTCCTCGCAGCGCCAGCTGTATTGATGGAACTAGTTTTAGTTGCTAGGAGTTTGGCAAAAAATAGCAACTTTCTTCTCTTAAATGTGCAAGTAGTAATTACTTTGTAACATAATTACTTTGTAACATACTGAGCTTTCCTCCTGAACACCACAATAGACTTGTCTACATATGTGATGCCTTAATATGCTTGTTTGTCTCCTAATGGCGGGTTTACAGGGAATATAAGCAGCCAGCCCATCTTTACATTACACTTCACGTGGCTTCTCTTCACAAAGGGCAGCTGGAACCGGCTTCATTACTTTAAATAAATGTTTTTTTTTCCCTCCCTCTAAAATGTCAATCATGTTTATTTTACGCAGGGTTGATTTGATTCAAATCACTTGTAAAAAAGCTTGATTTAAATCAACTCGATTTAATTCATACATTTTTAAAGAGCAACTGTCATGTCTGTCCCGCAGCGGCTGCTCCTCTGTCCTGCTCTTGGCTCCTTCTCTGACCCACTGTTGGCTCCTCCTCTGACCCGCTCTTGGCTCCTCCTCTGACCCGCTCTTGGCTCCTCCTCTGACCCAAAAATGTGATCGCCATTATATTCTGAAGGGCCTATGCTAAGAAAAAAAATTAATATCATGTTTGGAGGTTCTAAGTAATTTTCTAGCATATAAATACTTTACACGCATGGTAAATTCTGCATTTTTGGCTTTAAAATTACTTAACCCCCCCCCCCCCCAGAATATTATATATTTTCTGAAAGCAGAGGCCCTGTAAAATAAAAATATATTAGTTGCAATGTTTTATGTTGCATGATATTTGCTCAACTGCTTATCAAACCTATATTTTCAGGAAATACTGCAGCTACAACACACACAACATATTTTTGCTAGTCTCAAAAAAAAATATGATATATATTTTTTATAAATAATATTTATACAACGTTTTATATTTTTTTATATATCAAAATGGCTGCCTGTCTATGTGCTGACAGGAGATCTGATAAATGTATGGTACAGCCTTTTTATGGAAGCACTTTTGCTCTCAAGGAACTTCATTTTAATGCTGACAGAATGACTGAAAGCAGGCGGGTTGCGAGAGACCCATTCAGACGCACCACACGTCCTTTTCCAAGAAAGATTCTCTTTATCAGAAAAACATCCTCCTGACCAATCCTGCGTCCCCTTCCAGAGCAATTCCAGGCATAGCAAATTGCGAGCGTTTTTTTCCACCACAGGAAAGACCTTGTCACTCATTATAGGGTCATATCTGTGATCTTGGATGGAGTGAATGGTAAAAGTGCTCACACCAGGAATTTATTCTGAATCACGGTTTACCGTGCTTCTGTCAGTAATTGGGACTTTCACATCCCTTTGGTCTGTTAAATATACTATTGGAAGAATTTTGTTACATCTGTTTGGTATGTGCAAAAAATAAAAATAAAAAACATAACGTCCATTGTGCTCCGACATGAAAATCTCACAACTTCCGATCCAACTCAACAGAAAGAGAAGGGGCTGGTAAATTACATATTTACTGGCCTCTTCCTCATTCCTAAAACATCCCAGGAGCAACAGTCGATAGGAGAGGAGGGAAGCTGGCAGCGCTGCGGTGGGGAAAGATGGGAGCCAGGGCAGTAAAGGGAATCTGTGCTGCACAGGGTGATTAGGGTGGTCGGTGCGTATGTCGCACCATTGTGAACTGGGCCTAAGGCTCCATTCACACTTGTAGGACTCCAAAGTTGGCCCAAGCGAACTATGTAAAGTGTGTGGAAAGATGGAGTTCTTCTTTAACCACCTAAGACCCGGACCAATATGTAGGTTAAGGACCAGGCCTCTTTTTGTGATTCGGCACTGCGTCGCTCTAACTGACAATTGCGCGGTCGTGCGACGCGGCTCCCAAACAAAATTGGCGTCCTTTTTTTCACACTTCACTGTTTGAAGTGATTGACAGTCCCATCAAGGTACTGAAGCGTGCCCCCCCCCCCCAGTACTAATTGTATTATTGCTGTTTTCTTATATGGTGTCATAATCCACAGTGCTTTGCAGAGTGTATTCTATCCGCCTCTTTCACATTGACTCTTAGGCCGTGTACACACGACCGAGGTTCTCGCTGGAAACCAGCGAGAACCTCGCTGGAAGCTGCATTCCAGCGAGGACCTCGGCCGTGTGTACACTCTCGGCGAGCTTCCCGTCGGGAAGCCCGTCGAGCAGAAATAGAGAGCACGCTCTCTATTTGCTCGACGGCCCGCCTGGAAGAATGGCTGGTTGCCATTCCCGACGGGCGGGTCGCCGATTTTGACGGCCGGCAGGGAACCTCGACGGGCGGAACGATGTGTTCTGCCCGTCGAGGTTCTCTGCTGTGTGTACACGGCCTTACAACCTATTCTCCTTGACACTAAAGGCGGCCAAAGGCGGTTCAAACTGAACTGATTGAGATTCAAACCATGTACCATGTATAGACAGGCATATTGTCGATCCATCGATAGACTTGGGTACAACCAGCATGTCGGATTTTTGCATGCAGTTATTGCCAAGCAGCCAACATGTGTTGAGAATAGCTGTTGGACACGGGAAGTGTCTACTACAGGGATTTCTGGCTTCTAGAGTTTGGAAGCTGGATCAAGTGTAAAAGTATATGATACCTGGAATTCTTCTTAACTACTTAAGGACCGCCTCCTGCACATATATGTCGGCAGAATGGCACGGCTGGGCACAAGCACATACAGGTATGTCCCCTTTAAGTGCCCAGCCGTGGGTTGGGCGCGCGCCCACGACCTGGTTCCGAAGCTCCGTGACCACGGGACCCGATGGCAGCAGGTGTCCCGCGATTGGTCACAGGAGCTGAAGAACAGGGAGAGGCGAGTGTAAACACACCTTCCCCGTTCTTCATATTGGCAGCTTCATTGATTGTCTGTTCCCTGATATAGGGAAAGACGATCAATGACGTCACAAGTCCAGCCCCTCCCCCCTACAGTTAGAAACACATATGAGGTCACACATAACCCCTACAGCGCCCCCTAGTGGTTAACTCCTAAACTGCAATTGTAATTTTCACAGTAATCAGTGCATTTTTATAGCACTTTTTGCTGTGAAAATGACAATTGTCCCAAAAATGTCTTAAAAGTGTCTGATGTGTCCGCCATAATGTTGCAGTCACGAAAAACAAAAACAAAACAAAAAAAACGCTGATCGCCGCCATTACTAGTAAAAAAAAAATATATTAATAAAGATGCCAAAAAACTATCCCCTATTTTGTAAACGCTATAAATTTTGCGCAAACCAATCGTTAAACGCTTATTGTGATTTTTTACCAAAAATATGTAGAAGAATACGTATCGGCCTAAACTGAGGGAAAAAAAAAGTTTTTTATATATTTTTGGGGGGTATTTATTATAGCAAAAAATCAAAAATATTGATTTTTTTTCAAAATTGTCGCTCTATTTTTGTTTATAGCGCAAAAAATAAAAACCACAGAGGTGATCAAATACCACCAAAAGAAAGCTCTATTTGTGGGAAAAAAAGGACGCCAATTTTGTTTGGGAGCCACGTCGCATGACCGCGCAATTGTCAGTTAAAGCGACGCAGTGCCGATTCGCAAATAGGGGCAAGGTCCTTTAGCTGCATAATGGTCCGGGGCTTAAGTGGTTAAACAAAAATTGTAATCTTTTGGAAGGTAAGACTGGTATAAATATGTGTATTTGAGTGGCCGAGTTCGGTTATAAAGATCTGGTATGCCGGGCGATTGTTTGACATTTGTTTTAAAAAATCAGTTGCTTTTCTTTCAGAATTTCCCATCTTGTTTTTGTGTTGTTGGTCTTTTTATTACTTTATTCTTTCACTATAAAAACAAATTAATTATTACGGTCTTTCCTTTTTTTCTTGCTCAGTTGGCGCACTCTAAGCAGAAAATAAAAACTGTCTCTGACGTCTGCCTTGGGGGACAGAGAGGTGGGAGTGGCTAAAGGGGTTTTCCACCTTCAGCAATGAAGCGGGAATCCCCCCCCCCCTCCCTGAACAGAGGCAGTCGCTGGGAGTCTATCCCTTGGCACTACCACTCCATCTAGCTAATTACTGTCTATCCCAGTGGCCGGGACCTTCAGGCTGTTCCACTTTCTCTGTATCAGGAAAAGAAGTCAATGTATCGAAACTTATAATAGGCATCCATGTTTTTCTTACGGAGCTCTTGTGTCAGCTTTTTTTCTGATATGCAAAAAGAGAAACGTCTTTAATGGAGGGTGTGCTACTTGAGATAACTGGGCCTTGTTAGAGATGATAGACCCACTGAAAACATTTGTCGAATTAGGAAGTGATCATTGTAACATGCAGTCTATTTTCTGACGGGGGCAGCCTCAAGTCTTGCCTAGGATGCAAAATAGTCTAGCACCGTCCCTGGGTGGTTGCTATAGGACTGCTGTTCTTCCTGGGCTAAGTAGGGGAAGGACAGAGACGAGTGCACCAGCTTCCAAACTCCTCTAATGGGCCTGCACTGACCCGCTGACTCTCTTTTTCTTATGGGGCTAAGATGGGGAACCTCAGGGCACCCTGCTATTCCCCAGGAGAGGGGAGAGCAGGAGAGCTCATCAGACAGTGGTTGCCTCTTTCTCTGCAGTCTGACCCACCTCCTTCCTAGGTCCTGCTTAGCATCCCAAAGGTAGAAGGCACCTTAACCACTTCAATACCAGGCTTTTATACCACCTCCATACCAGGCCTATTCTAACACTTCTCTCCTACGTGTATCATTGTTTTGCTAGAAAATTACTCAGAACCCCCAAACATTATATATGTTTTTTAGCAGACACCCTAGGGAATAAAATGGCGGTCATTGCAACTTTGTCTTGCACAGTATTTGCGCAATAATTTTTCAAACGTCTTTACAGTAAAGTTAGCCCAATTTTTTTTTTTAATATGAAAGATGTTATGCATAGTAAATAGATACCTAACATGTCGCGCTTTAAAATTGCGCACACTCGAAATGGCGCCAAACGTTGGTACTTAAAAATCTCTATAGGCGACGCTTTGAATTTTTTTTACAGGATTACCATTTTAGAGTTAGAGGAGGTCTAGTGCTTGAATTGTTGCACACGCTCTAACGCATGCGGCGATATCTCACATATGTGGTTTGAATGGCATTTACACATGTGGGCGGGACTTGCATGTGCGTTCGCTTCTGAGTGCAAGCTACCGGGTCACCTTTATTCCTATTACAAGGAATGTAAACTTCCCTTGTAAGGGCTTGTTCACACTATCAGTTTTCCTTCAGGTTTTTCTCTTCAGCTTTACCAAATCCATCTAATATGAGGTCTAATCTCAAGAGTCTCAATTTGTATGCAATCAGGCAGGCCCTTGCACTACATGGTTTTGGTAAACCTGAAGAGAAAAACCTGAAGGAAAACTGATAGTGTGAACAAGCCCTCATATGAATGGTGTGTGACAGGTCCTCTTTATGGAAAGATCACCGATCTCATGCTTACTAGCTGCAATCGTGGCTTTTTTTACTTACGGGAACCCGGGCATGACGTCATAAAGACGCGCCCGAGCCTCCGATGGTCATAGAGATCATCTGGTCACCGGAAAGCTCTATGCTCATCATCCGGCGCCAGTCGATTCTTTCTCCAGGATCTCGATGGCACGGGAGAGCCCGTGGAAGCACCGAATGACGTCCAGTCTCGTCGCCTATAAGAACGATCGTTCTTATTGTGCACAGAATTGCCGGCATGAAAGAATGATATCTGAATTATGCCTCTAGCTGCCCCCATCATTCAGATTTCCCCCCACAAAGTCAAGGACGTCATATGACGCCCACCCAGGATGGGAGATCCCATCTGTGGACGTCATATGACTATGGCTGGGTAATGAAGTGGTTAAAGGGGAACCTATTGTACCAACTGCCTACAAATAGCTGGCAACATGTGCTGAGACATATAAAGTAGGAGGTCAGCTGGTGGTCCAATATCTGGATTACACAGTAAAAGAAATGTGTGGTTTGGTGTCACCAGGGGCAGCAATGAATCGTCATCTGCGGACTTTCCGCTATTCACTGGTGATGAATGTGGATGGTTTTAGAGTTATCTGCAGCTCTCCTATGATCAGGACCGTCTTAATAGCATCATAGGCCCCTGGGCAAAGTAATGCTCTGGTGCCCCTACAATGATGACAGTGCAGGTAAACAGACATTAAGTAGGTAGGAGCAGATTGCCTTCCCTTTGCATCTATCACTCTCAGTGCCATTATGGGGCCCCCAATTTCAGTGCTTTGGGCAAAGTGCAGGGCCCCCCATGCAGCTGGGGCCCCTGGGCAGTGCCCAGGTGTGCCCTCTCATTAAGACAGCCCTGCCTATGATAGCACGCAGCATCAGGTGGGAGTTGGGATGAAATGATTGGATAGCAGCGATTATTCGGAAAGTATGGTGTGTTGTCAGGGAACATGTGTTTTCAGTTACCGTTGCCAGTACCTGTCTTTAAAAAAAAATGCTGTACAGTTCTGCTAAACTCATTATAAGATCCACTGCAGAACAACGCTAACCATCGCACGCTGTGTGATCTGGGGCAAAGGTGTTTGTGAGTCGTTGCCATAGAAAACATTTGTAAAGGGGAGGAGTTGGTAAGATGACCACACCCACGTGGGGAGCGCCAGAAATATTTCTGCACCCAGGCGTCTGTGACCCTAGGATCGGCCCTGAAAGGTAGACCCAATTAAAACGTAGCAATTCTTATCCGGTAAGTGGAGGCGCTGAAGCTGGAGTTCTGCTTTATTTCCCCGCTGCATATAATAATAAATGTTATTCCAGCTTCTTGTGCTACTGTAAAAAATCTGTGTCTGGTTTCTGTTGCTATTCCACCACTTCCATGATTAACCCTTCTACTGCAACAGTCCGCACTGTTGAGGCCTCTCTCTGGGTGCGTCAGAACGCGGCATGAGCCATGACGAGCGTTGTCTGGGCTGCGTTCCCCCGCCACAGCTTGAAATAATTATCCCGCTCTCTGAAAAAAAATCAATAGAGGATCCAAGACCGTTTTCCAAAGTCATTAAAATATGCAATTAATGAGGCGCTTTCTTTAAATCGCACTTTTTATGCCACGCTTTAGTGGGCTGCAAATTACTCATACCGTTCCATCGCTCTTTATTTATGTATCAGTCTTGGGACCGAAACCTAAAAATGCTGATGTCTTTGAATTCCCAACGTGAAAGTAAATTTTTTTTTTTTTTAATCTGTAGGCTGCTGAACCACTTGAGGACCGCCTAACGCTGATATACATCGGCAGAATGGCACGGCTGGGCACAGGCACGTACAGGTACGTTGCCCTTTAAGTGCCCAGTCGTAGGTCGCGCGACTGCGCCGGAAGGCTTGCGACCTGGTCCTAAGCTCCGTGACTGCACCCGCGTGACCCGAACGTCCTTTGGGCCTGGTATGAATTTGAAGAGGAACACCACGCCAAAAAAAAAATGGTGTGGGATCCCCCCTAAATCCATAACAGACCCTTATCCACGGATGCAGCCACACAGGTCAGGAAAGGGAGGAGACAAGCGAACCTCCCCCCCTCGAACCATTCCAGACCGCATGCCCTCAACACAGTGTGGGTGATTTGGGGCATGTTGATGCAAATGAGGTCCTCTTCCTCACAACCCTGGGCTGTGGTTGTGGGGGTCTGTGGGCAAGGGGCTTATCAGAATCTGAAAGCCCCCTTTAATAAGGGGGTCCCTAGATCCTGCCCCCCGTGAATGAGTAGGGGGTTCACCCAAAAAAGTGTCACAGAAATATCCAAGCTGTAGATCCAACGTAAATGACGACACCTGCCGACCGAACGCATCAACCGCATAGATATGAACCTAGATTTAAAGGGAAGCTCCATCCAAACAGATAATTGAACTATTAAAGGACACAGCACTGTATTGGTGTTTTACCAACATAAATATCTGTGCGCTAATGTGCTTGTCCTTATAGTTCTCCTACCTCCAGCTGGGCTGTATGGCTCTTTTTTCCATCCTGTTAAATCACCCAACATGTACTCGCTCTATTAGGCACTCTATTATTGAGACACATTGCTGTAATTAAAAAAGTTTTAATGACTTCGAAGCAACGTGGTCATCTGTAAAAAGGATTTCTTCATATTGGTGAGCAGTGGCATAGCCCTCTTTACAATAGTTGTCAGTGACAAAGCCTTTTTTACATTTGTGGGCAGCAGCATAGCCCCCTTTGCAGTACTGGTCAGTGGCAAAGCCCCCTTTACAATGGTCAGTGGCAAAGCCTCTTTTACATTAGTGGTCAGTGGCGAAGCCCCCTTTACAGTGGTCAGTGGCAAAGCCTCCTTTACATTAGTGGTCAGTGGCAAAGCTCCCTTTACAGTGGTCAGTGGCAAAGTCTCCTTTACATTAGTGGTCAGTGGCAAAGCTTCCTTTACATTAGTGGTCAGTGGCAAAGCCCCATTTACTTTAGTGGTCAGTGGCAAAGCCCCCTTTACATTAGTGGTCAGTGGCAAAGCCCCCTTTACATTAGTGGTCTGTGTTAAAGCCTCCTTTACATTAGTGGTCTGTGGCAAAGCCTCCTTTACATTAGTGGTCTGTGGCAAAGCCTCCTTTACATTAGTGGTCAGTGGCAAAGCCCCCTTTACATTAGTGGTCAGTGGCAAAGCCTCCTTTACATTAGTGGTCTGTGGCAAAGCCTCCTTTACATTAGTGGTCTGTGGCAAAGCCTCCTTTACATTAGTGGTCAGTGGCAAAGCCCCCTTTACATTAGTGGTCAGTGGCAAAGCCTCCTTTACAGTGGTCAGTGATAAAGAGCCCATTACAGAGGTCGGTGGAAAAGTCTTCTTTACATTGGTGGTGAGTGACAAAGCCTCAGTTACATTCATGGTCAGTGACAAAGCCTCAGTTACATTAGCGGTCATTGGCAAAGCCTCAGTTACATTAGTAGTCAGAGACAAAGCCTTGGTTACATTAGTAGTAAGTGACAAAGCCTTTTTATAATGGTGGTGATTGGAAAAGCCTCCACTATTGGTCAGCGAATAAAGCTCTTATAGTTAAGCCATTGGTGGCAAAGCCCCCTTTACATTAGTGGACAGTGGTTAACCCCCTTTACGCTGGTAGCCAGTGACAAAGCTCCCTGTACAGTGGTGATTGGCAAACTCTTCTTCACATTGGTGGCGAGTGTCAGAGCTTTAGTTACATTAGTGGTCAGTAACAAAATCTGCACTATTCTATTCTGACAGCGGAAGGTTTCCCAACCATCAGAATACAATGATCACTGCTGGTGGCTCTAGCCTCTGGCAGCATTTGCATGAAAAAACCCTGTCAGACTATCGACTGATTTCAGTACAACCAACCAGCCCATAGATGGACCCATATTTGGCCTGTTCCTGCTGAACCAGACGAATTTCAATCCATCTATGGCTGGCTTAAGTAATCAGAAGAAACCTGCAGGCTCACTGCATTTGCCGATCTCCATCATCTCTTAGGCCGCATACACACGATCAAACATATCTGCTGAAACTGGTCCGCAGACCAGTTCCAGCGGACATAGCATTGCACGAATCTATGTTATTATCGCCGCTGCCGCTGTTATTCAGATGGTCGGCGCTCATGTCCGGCCATCTGAATAACGCCAGCTGGTTGGCTGGAGGGAAATGTCTATCAGAGCCAACAGCTCTGATAGGCTTTCCCAATACAGACCTCGGGTCCCGGAAGCTTATTCTCGGAGCAAACAGACTGTGCCCCTTGGATAAGATGACAGGCGTCTCAGCCAATCAGGTTGGCCGGTTCTGGCTACCGGTAACCTGATTGGCTGAGACGCCTGTCAGTCATCGAGGGCGGGAGAAGACATCGTGGGACGTGGATGCCTGACTCCTGTAAAGGTAAGTGCCGGGCGGGGAGAGCAATTTACAGGGCACAGTGGGGACAATTGGCACAGCGGCGACCATGGGCACAGTGGTGACAATGGATGGCACAGTGGCTGGTTTAATGGCATGGCACCGTGGTGACAATGGATGGCACAGTGGCTGGTTTAATGGCATGGAACAGTGGTGACAATGGATGGCACAGTGGCTGGTTTAATGGCATGGCACCGTGGTGACAATTGATGGCACAGTGGCTGGTTTAATGGCATGGAACAGTGGTGACAATTGATGGCACAGTGGCTGGTTTAATGGCATGGAACAGTGGTGACAATTGATGGCACAGTGGCTGCATTTGATGGCATGGCACAGTGGTGCAAATTGATGGCACAGTGGCTGCGTTTGGGCACAGTGAGACTGCAATTTTTTTTCCTTTGCGCCCCCCCAAAAATTTTGAGCACCAGCCGCCACTGGTCCGCGGGGATTTTGGTTTGATCGTGTGTACACACATCAGACCAAAATCTCCCAGGAGACATGTCCGACGGACCGTTTTCATCGGATATATCTCCTTGTGTGTACGCGGCCTTAGAAATTACGGAATTATCCTTCCATCGGGTAAAAAAATTAATTCATTATTCTTCCGTCGCACGACTTCCACTTGATCGTTCCCAGTATAGCCGGCTGAACAAAGCCACTTCACATAACAGGAGGAATCTTGTGTGATCGAAGCTTGTCATTTCGTGCTATCTTGTATCTTTTTTGTACCTCTAAGCTTAGATTGTGGATTAGATTTATCTTCTAAATCTTCCAGATCAGGCTAAGTAATACAAGTTGTGCTTTTCAGATTACCGAAAGCCCCGTTCTGACACAGCAGGAGGGAACCGTAATACAGACTTCATATTATTCCTTCCAATTTCAATGTCTAGTCACGAAAAATTGTATTAGATTAGGTTAGATTCACACTTTGGCATCTGAAAAAGTACATTATGCACGCTTTTTTGTGAAAATAAATAAAATAAAAAATGGAGTTATGCTTTTGTGCAGCTTTGGGATAAAAGCGCGGGGCTCGGCATTAGGTTAAATTAAAGCAAAGTTTTTACAAGATGGTCTTAAAGGGGTTGTAAAGGAATTTTTTTTTTCATTATAAGCATCCTTTACCTGCAGACATTCCTCTTTTCACTTCCTTATTGTTCGTTTTTGCTCAGAAGTTGCTCTATTTCTTCTCTGTTCTGTTCACTTCTTGCTTGTCTGATTGTTACTGACCACCGTGAAGGGAGGCTTTACTGCGGTGGTCAGTGACATGCTCGCCCCCTCCTGGGAACTACATCTGTGTGGCAGGACGCTCTCTACGTGTTAGGCAGGGTTCACACTACGATTTTCTCATCCGTCAGCCGCATACGATTTATATGAAAAAACGTATGCGGCTGAAATGGATTGAACCGTACGTAAACGTATGCGTTTATAAAACGTATACGGTTTCAAAAAGTGCGTACGGTTCCATCCGGTTTTGATTAAAAAAACGCATACGTTTTTGGAATTAGTGTCATTTAATAAAAAAAGATTTTCTTGTTTTGAAAATGCGCATGCGCAGACGAAAAACGCATACGGTTTATACGTATGGAACCGCACATATGTGCGTTTTCCATTGACTTTAATGTTAAAAAAAACGTATGCGTTTGCCATACGGTTTCAAAAACGGACTCAAAACCGTGGTCGAACACGGTTTTGTGTACTGTTAAAAAACGTTTTGCCAGCAAATCGTACGCACCCGGATGCATCTGAGTGCATACGATTTGCAATGCATTGTCTATGTATGCGTTTTCCCATACGGGCCCGTACGTTTTTAAAACTGAAATCGTATGCGGCTGACGGACGGGAAAATCGTAGTGTAAACCCAGCCTTAGAGACTTCAAGGAGGTGTGAATTACTGGGCATGCCGCAATGCATACTGGGAAACAGAAACAGAAACTAGAACGCCGGAGGTGATATAGATGAAGGAATTTAATAGGTATTTTCTTTTTTTTAACAGAATCATTACACTATTCTGTTTGTCTACCTTGCAGACATTAATTTTAGGCAAAACAATGTTTTTCTTTACAACTCCTTTAAACTAAAGACCGTCCCTCCAGCCCTCATTTTCTGGATATTTTTTTATTATTTCCTACCTTGCCCGGTGTCGGCGAAGTACATCATGTCCTCTTCTGCAACGAGCCCTCCTCCTTCTCCCCCGCCGACTTTCTGGGACCTGTGTATGTGTCCCAGAAGATGAGGAGGCCATTCGCAAAGCGATGCGTGACTCGTGCATGCGCTGTAAGGAAACCAGCTGTGCAGCCTGAAGGCGCCACTACCAGTTTGCCTAAGTTGTAATGGCGGAGGCTGCACCGGAGCCTGTGGACGAATCGGCCTGGGGGGGGGGGGGGGGGGGTTACGACATCGAGAGCTCCCTGTTAAGGTAAGTGTCCTTATTAAAATTCAGCAGCTACAGTACTTGTGGCTGCTGACTTAAAAGAAAACAAAACTTTTTTTGCGGCTGGAACTCCTCTTTAACCACTTCCGGACCGCCGCACGACTATATACGTTGGATGTTTGACGAGGGATATCTCTGTTATGGCAGCAGCTAGCTACCATAACCCTGGTATCCATTGCTTCAACCGGCGGTTCGTTTTTCGATAATGGTGGTCTCTGTGGCAGATTTGCTGCAAGATCACCATTATCAGTGGCGGGAGAGGGCCCCCCCTCAGCCGCCTACCGGAGCCGTCGGTAGCGTCGGAGGCGATCGGGTCCTTCTGATGACTGGGTATGGAGACGAGTGATGGGAAGATGGCCCCCACCCATATCCATACCATAGCAGGGCAGAAGTGACGTCAAAACTCCTAAAAATTCATTTTTTTTTATTTTTTTTTTCAAATTACACTTTTTTTTATTGCATTTTAGTGTACATATGAGATGATCTGATGTCCTTTTGACCCCAAATCTCATATTTAAGAGGACCTGTCATGCTCTATTACAAGGGGTGTTTACATTCCTTGTAATAGGAATAAAACTGACCCAATTTATTTATTTTAAAAACAGTGTAAACATTTAAAATAAAAAGGAAAATAAATAAGAAAAATTACCAGTTACTCACCGGTAGCTGGATTTCTACGAAGTCTTACAGGACGGCACCCTGAG
Source organism: Rana kukunoris (assembly GCA_029574335.1). Lineage (NCBI taxonomy): Eukaryota > Metazoa > Chordata > Amphibia > Anura > Ranidae > Rana > Rana kukunoris. The sequence goes on from CM056059.1 coordinate 136,321,330, forward strand.
AGTAGACTGGCTCACCTGACAGGAAACACAATCAAAAATGAGGTTTAAAAGGCCCCACCCCTCCCGTGTGCCTCAGTTTAAGATAAGTAACCGCTCTTTAGAACACGGTATAGAAAAGAAACTAAGAAAAAGGAGGAATTTAGATAGAAAGTAAAAGGGAGGGAAGTAGGCCTGCCGTCCTGTAAGACTTCGTAGAAATCCAGCTACCGGTAAGTAACTGGTAATTTCTCCCTCGTCTTCCAGGACGGCACCCTGAGAGAAAAGCAAGTAACCTCAGACCTACCTTAGGGCGGGACCACCGTCTGTAAGACCTTCCTACCAAACATCAGGTCTTGTGGAGACAGCAGTTCGACTCTGTAATGTCTGAGGAACGTATTCTGGCTTGACCAGGTCGCCGCTCTACAAATCTGCTCTATGGAAGCTCCTGCCCTTTCTGCCTAGGAGGCTGCCAGTGACCGAGTGGAATGAGCCTTGATAACGGGAAGTGGCCTACCTGCCTGTGTGTAGGACAAAGAGATAGCCTGTCTAATCCATCTGGATATAGAAGCCTTAGTTGCCTGTTGACCCTTTCTCTGACCTGAGAAATTAACTAAAAGGTGAGGGGAAGTTCTGAACTCACTAACCCTCTCTAAGTAACTTAAAAGACAGCGTCTTACATCCAAGCAATGGAAAGTGGCTTCCTTGTCATTGCTGGGATTTGCGCAAAAAGAAGGAAGTATCACTTCCTGCGATCTATGGAACCTGGTTGCCACCTTGGGAAGGTACAGTGGATCCTGAGTCAAAATCACCCTATCTTCAAAAACCAGAAGAAAGGGTTCTTTGATAGAAAATGCATGCATGTCTCCAACTCTTTTGGCAGACGTGATGGCTAACAAAAAGGTAAACTTAATTGTAAGAAACTTAACAGAAATGCTGTCTATAGGCTCGAATGGTGCCTTAGTCAGCTGCTCCAAGACCAGGGAGAGGTCCCATGAGGGAACCCTGGAAATCTGCACAGGAGAAAGTCTGTCCCTAGCCGTCAGGAATCTCTTGATGAGAGGGTCCGCTGAGAGGCTCTTGTCCAAGAAGTATGATAAGGCTGCCACTTGGACTCTTAGGGTCCTGGTAGCTAAGCCTAGTTCCACGCCATCCTGTAGGAACTCCAAGATGGCGGGAGTCTTGGGACAAGGGATCTGTTTTGTGGTGCACCAACGCGAAAAGACTGTCCAGACCTTTGCGTAGATGTGTCTGGTGACCTTCTTGCGGCTGGCCAGTAGGGTATCTATGACTCTGTCCGAGCAGCCCTTCTGCTGCAAGTTCCACCTCTCAAGAGCCATGCCGTCAGGCAGAAGAACTCTGGGTTCGAATGAGAGATCGGCCCCTGCCGCAGGAGATCCGCTCGGAGAGGAAGGGGAAGCGGGGGAGCCAGAGACCAGAGCTTCAGAATGGGAAACCAGGATCTCCGGGGCCACCAAGGAGCGATTAGGATTAATTTGGTTTCCGAGGAGCCCAATTTTTGTAAGACCCTTGGGATCAGATTCAGGGGAGGGGAAGCATAGGCCAGACGGAATTCCCAAGACTGGGCCAGCGCATCCATCTCCTGAGAACCCTGTCCCTGGTAGAGGGAAAAAAACCTGTTCACTTTTTTGTTTTCCCTGCAGGAAAAAAGGTCTATTTCCGGATCCCCGAACCGCTGACAAACCCAGTCGAAGGTTTCTTGGCACAATTCCCACTCCCCCTGAAGAATGGGTCGGCGGCTCAGAAAGTCGGCCTCCAGATTGGTGGCTCCCCTTATGTGGATCGCCAGAATCTAGGGTACTCCACCCAACCCAGGATCTCCAGGGAGAGTGTCAAGAGAGATTGGGACCTGGTGCTTCCCTGTCTGTTGAGAAAGGCGACCGTCGTAGCATTGTCGGAGAGGACCAGGACATCTTTTCCCTGAATTCTTTCTTCGAATGCCCTCAGAGCTTCTCCCACTGCCAGCAATTCTTGATAGTTGGAAGAAGTCCGCCTTTGATGGAGATTCCAAGATCCCTGAGCCCGCAGTTCTTCTACATGGGCTCCCCACCCCCAAGCACTGGCGTCCGTAGTGACCTTGACTGGATTGGTCTGACTCCACGGACGCCTCTTCAGGAGGTTCTGGTGGTGAAGCCACCAACTTAGGGAGTCCCTGACTGGGATAGGGACACTGACCCGGGAGTCGAGAGTGTCCTTCTTTCCGTTCCAGGTGGAGAGGAGGAACCTCTGAAGTGGTCTTGCATGTAGTTGGGCCCAGTGGACCGCCAGAATGCAAGCGGTCATCCGACCCAACAGCTTCATCATTTCTCTGAGGGAGGGATTTTCTGCATCCACTAGGGACCCGATCGTCATCACAAGCCTCCGGAATTTCTCTTGGGGAAGAAAGAGCTTCTTTTCTCGGGAATCTATGAGAACCCCCAGGTATGCCTTCCGCTGTTCCGGCAGGAGGGAGGATTTTTGCTTGTTGATTATCCAACCAAGCGACTCCAGAGTGGTCATGACGATGGTCAGGTCCGAGAGGAGCTGATCCTGACTTGGGCTGAAGAGCAAAAGGTCGTCTAGATAGGGGACGAGGGAGACCCCCTTCAGATGTAGATGAGCCATTACCTCCGCCAGGACCTTCGTAAACACCCTCGGGCTGGAGGCCAGACCGAAGGGGAGGGCAGCAAACTGCCAGTGCTGAATTCCTTGGGCGGAGGCGAGGGCGAATCTCAGAAATCTCTGGTGTTCCGAAAAAATCGGGACATGAAGGTAGGCGTCCCTCAAATCTATGGTCACCATAAAGACGCCTTTTAGCAAAAGGCCCCTGAGGCTGTAAACACTCTTTTTAGCCAGACGGCCCTCCTAGAGGCATTAATAAGGGCCCCGGTCTTGGCAGTGGCGCGAATGGTTTTAACCGCCGCGTCTGCCAAGTAGGACACTGCACCGCTAATAAGCTGGAGGGAATCTCGTATCTCCTTAGTTTTGGAAGTACTGGGGAGATGGTCTAGAAGCCTGGAAGTCCAGGCATCAGCATTTCTCGCCACGCAGGCTGAGGCCGATGCAGGACCAAGGGCGACTGCATTGGCTTCCCATGCTCTACGGAGGGAAGTGTCGGTACACCTGTCCATGGCATCCCTTAAACTGCCTGTATCCTCAAATGAAAGATCTGACTGTCTGGAGACCTGGGCCAAGGGAGCATCAAGCTTAGGGACCTTAAAAAAGGTGTCTACTACCTCTGCCTTAAAGGGACAGCGGCGTTTCCAAGCTTTAAATCTTGGTAAGCTCTTTTCAGGTTCTGCCCACTCCCTGAGGATAATGTCTTTTAGTTACTGATGGACAGGAATAGTCTTGGATTGAGGCTTTATTAAGCCCATATACATCCTGTCCTGTGCTGAGACCTGCTCTGCTGGTTCTTGAATATGCTCAGTAGCATAAACAGCTGCTAGGAGGCCCTCCATATCATCAGTGGGAAACATGTATTTCCCTGTCCTGGCATCCTCCTCCTCCTCCGCCTGGCTGTCTCTACCAGGGTCTCACTTCGCAGGGTCAACTCGGACTCCTCAGAATCCGAGGGGTACACTCTACTAGCCTGTTGGGCTACAAACGGACGAGAGGAAGAGGAGGACTCCTGGGAGGAAGGGCCCGGTACCGGGAAATCAACGTCTCTCCTTCTTAAGGAGGATTGAAAATCCTTGAGGGTAGATAGCATTTCAGTCTGAACCGAGAGAAATTGCGTCATAATCTGTGAGGTCTCTTTCCCTGTTAATTTACAGATGCATTTAGAACAGAACGGCTTGCTATGCTCAGCTGGTAACTTGTCACCACAATTGCCAACACGCTTAGGGGGCTTAGCCACTCTGCTGGACTCCCCCTGGGCAGTAGGGTCTTCACCTAAACATATCAGGGAAAAAACATATGCCCATTAGCCCTCAAATCTCCAGGAGAGTGGGGGGAGGGGGGGGGTGTATCCGGAAGAAAACCCCCCCTTAGAAATAGTAAGGACTCACCCTTGGTGGTTTCCTCTGCAGCCATGGGAAACGGACGGTCCTCCTCCATAGTAGCGTCTGTGCCAAGGAAAAAAATTCTTAGAGCACGCTATGAGGCCGCCAGGCCCTTCTCTCTCCCTGGCTGCTTTATAGTGAGCCCCAAGTCGCATGCAGCGTCCGTTCCGGTGGGGGCCGCCATCTTGCCGCGCGGGAGCGGAATGACGTCACGACGCCGTGCGCGTCAATAGGTGCCCGGATCTTCATGGCGCCGCTTGGAGCGGCACCTAAACTACCCGCCATGCGGTCCAGCGAACCCCCGGATGGAGCCAGCAGGAAGGGGGAGGCCTTAGCCCAACCTCCAAGGTAGGGAACCAGGCGCGGGGGAGAGAGTATGTGGCCTCTTCGGAGCACTGGAGAGCCCTGCCCTCCTAGGAGGCTCCGGCGTCCAGGGGGGTTTGTGTCTTCTCCTGTTCCCCCCTGGACCGAGAAGAAGGGGGAACCCCCCCCGGGGGGGGGGGTAGCAAGCTACACCGGACCCAACGGCACCCAGTACCTGCGGTCCGGACTCCGGGGGGGGGGGGGGGACCACCAGCCCCAGGCTTTAGGTCACAAGAAAAAAATAAACGTTTCGCTGAAAGGGAAACACAATCAGAACTGAGGCACACGGGAGGGGTGGGGCCTTTTAAACCTTATTTTTGATTGTGTTTCCTGTCAGGTGAGCCAGTCTACTCTCAGGGTGCCGTCCTGGAAGACGAGGGAGAAACATTTTTTTTTTTTAAACACGCCCCATCCCAACAAGCTCACGTACAGAAGCGAACGCACACATGAGCAGCGCCCGCATATGAAAACAGTGTTCAAACCACACAAGTGAGGCATCGCTGCAATTGTTAGAGCGAGAGCAAAAATTCTAGCACTAGGCCTCCTCTGTATCTCAACATGCAAACTGTAGAATTTTTTAAATGTAGCCTATGGAGATTTTTAAGAGTAAAAATTGCGCAATTTTGAAGCGTGACATGTTGGGTATCAATTTAGTCGGCGTAACATTATCTTTCAAAATATAAAAAAAATTGGGCTAACTTTATTTTTCCCAAAAAAAAGTGCGCTTATAAGACCGCTGCGCAAATACGGTGTGACATAAACTATTGCAACGACCACCATTTTATTCTCTAGGGTGTTTGGAGGAAAAAGACAGTTTTTTGGCATGATTAGTTATATTTTCAATATAAATGGCCCAATTTCTGCCAGGGTATGCAAACTTTTGAGCATGACTGTATGTAAATCCCTGCCTAATTGGTGGTGCTATATTTAAGTATCAGAAGTAAATGAATGAAAAAAAAACACCATGAGGATAGCATCAAACAAGAGGGAGCTGATATTGGGAACTGTTTAGTTTTACATTGTACAGTTGTATACATTTAAGGTTGTTAGCGCCCACTTCTCAGACATACTGTACACTTGCTGTATCACACTTCCACCCACGCCATGCGTTCTGCGTCTTGTCTGTGTCACCTGACTCGTGATTCCTGCGCCTCCATCTGCTGAGCCTCCTGTGTCTTTCCTCTCCTCACACTTGCTATTTTCAGCCCGCGCTGCTAATTGTATACGGCGTGTCTCTGCGTCGGTTCATTTCACAAGATTCCTACAGTTTTTATAAACTTTTTTTCTCCTTTTATTTTTGTATTCTTGCATTGCCTTTATTCACTTTATTTTTTATACTTACCATTACAGAGTAGTACAAGATTATTAGAATGAGATTTGAGTTTATTATTGTATTTAAAAGGAAAAATGTACTTTTCAATGTACAGTGAAACCTTGGTTTGAGTGTAACTTGGTTTGAGAGCGTTTTGCAAGACAATCAAATTTTTTTTTTAAATTGGACTTGATATACAAGCGATGTCTTGATATAAGAGTAGCGTCATAATGCAACTGAGTATAAACGAGAAGAGAGGCGCCGCTAATTGTAGCAATATGATTACATTTAATGAGGGTGCAACATTTAGTAATATATTTCTACAGGAAAAAAGAAATGTTCCTGGACTGCCGCACTCTGATAGGCAATGACTAAGCATCTAGCCATGATGTGAAACATGTTAGCTTTTTTGTCCCCTATGTCCACTTTCTACCATTGATTGCAGTGTTGCATGAATTTCTGGATGTTATACAGCTTTGGATTTTATCCTTTGTTCATTTTGTTTCAATAAATCGCCTATCACAGTGCGGCAGTCCTGGAACATTTATTTTTTCCACGGATCAGCGCAGAGTCTGCACCTGTCAGTACTACAGGGCGGAAGCACAGCATAGGTCGCAAGGCTTGGAGCGGTACTCTTTTCCAACATATTTCTACACTTATGCTGCTTACACACGACTGTTTTTCATGACGAGAAAAATTAATTTTTTTATAAATTGGTCGTGAAAAATGGTCGTGTGTAGGCTCCAGAGCATTTTTCTTGATGAGAAAAACATAGGCCCAGATTCACATAAATATGCGCCTATGTATGTGAATCCGGGCCATCTTTTTTTTTTACCATGACATGAAATACGGTCGTGTGTATGCGGCATTAGACCCCTTTCACACTGGAGTGTATTGCAGGCACTATAGCATTAAAAATAGCGCCTGCAATACTCCCTTAAAAATCTGTCCCCATTCACTCCAGTGTGAAAGCCCGAGGGGTGCACTGGCAGGAAAAAAGCCTGAGGGGTGCACTGTAAAAAAAAGTCCTGCTAGCCGCATCTTTGGAGCGGAGAAGCACTTTCTACCATTGATTGCAGTGTTGCATACATTTCTGGATGTTATACAGCTTTGGATTTTATCCTTTGTTCATTTTGTTTCAATAAATCGCCTATCACAGTGCGGCAGTCCAGGAACATCGTCGTGATTCCTCTCAAGCCTGCCTTTTATAAATTGGTCGTGAAAAATGGTCGTGTGTAGGCTCCAGAGCATTTTTCTCGATGAGAAAAATGTCCGTTAAAAATGTAGAACCTGCTCTATTTGTGAAAAACGGTCACGTGTACGCTTTGACGAGAGGGAAAAAATGTGCATGCTCAGAAGGAAGTTATGAGACGGGGAAATTAGCATAAGCAGCCCATAGGGTGGCGCCGTTTGAATGGAACTTCCCGTTTATAGTGCCGTCGTACGTGTTGTACGTCACCGTGCTTTGCTCAGGCATTTTTTTTCACGATCGTGTGTATGCAAGGCAGGCTTGAGAGGAATCACGACGAGAAAAACATAGGCCCAGATTCACAAAGCACTTACATCGACGTACATCTCCAGATACGCCGCGTAAGTACAAATATGCGCCGTCATATCTGTGCGCCGTACCCACAAACTTAGATACGCCTAAAAACAGACTTCATCCCACCGACGTAACTTGCCTACGCTGGCGTAGAGTGGGCGCATATTTACGCTGGACACATGTGGCTTTCCCATTGATTTTCTATTCAAATATGCAAATGAGGGAGATATGGCAATTCACGAACATACTTGCGTCCGGCGCATTTTTTAAGCGGTTTGCGTAAGTTTTACATTCGGCGTAAAGTTATTCCCCATAGATGAGGCGCAACTCATGCAAAGGTATGGACCAGGGAACACAAGCCTACATATTGTACGTTGGACGTCTGTGAATATGGGCCAATGTGGGTCAGACTGGGTGTAGGTTACGTTCACGGCGTAAACAGTTATCCGGCGTATCTTAGGCAGTTGTTCTGACGTGGTTATGCGTATGCGCACGGGATACGTCCATGTCACACATGCGCAGTTCATTTTAAGTAGTTGTCTGGCGCCCGGCCCATCATTTGCATGGGGTCACGCTTCATTAACATGAATCACGCCCACTTCCACCTACTTACACTTACGCCGGCTTACGCCTAAGAAATGTACGCCACGCTGGCGCAGAGTGGGAGCATTTGCTTTGTGAATTCCATGCTTGCCTCTCCACGCTGCGCCGGCATAGCGTAAAAGATATACGCTACGGCGGCATAAATATGCGCCGATGTATGTGAATCCGGGCCATATTTTTTTTTACCATGACATGAAATACGGTTGTGTGTATGCGGCATTAGACCCCTTTCACACTGGAGTGTATTGCAGGCACTATAGCATTAAAAATAGCGCCTGCAATACGCCCTTAAAAATCTGTCCCCATTCACTCCAGTGTGAAAGCCAAGGGGTGCACTGGCAGGAAAAAAGCCAGAGGGGTGCACTGTAAAAAAAAGTCCTGCTAGCCGCATCTTTGGAGCGGAGAAGGAACGGTATGTTTACCCCTCCTCCTCCGCTGCTGCCCATTGAAATCAATGGGACAGCGCGGCTATACCGCCTACACAATGCGTTGCTACAGAAGCGCATTGCGTGCGGTTTTAACCCTTTTTCCACCCATAGCGTCGGCGGTAAAAATAGCGGCGTTTTACTGCTGACGCTATGGGCGGCACAGTGTGAAAGGCGTCTTAGAGGTGCCTCTCTTCTCTTTTATACTCTGGAGCTTCTGCTGGATTTTGTTTCTAATCTCCTCGGGGAGGCTTCCATTTGTGGAGGGACATTTTATGGTCACACATTTTGCAGCTTTCTGACGTCATCTTGTACAATGAAGGGCCAGCAGTCCTGCACTGTACATTAGCACAGCAAGGGCAATTTTACCCCCCAGCCCAGATTTGGGCCTCAAACAAGCAGTTTTGTGTACAAAAGGTGTATCCTATCGCCTAAAGGGGTCAATTAAAAGGTACGTCGGTGTAAAATAAAAAGCACAAGCATATTTGTGAGTCTTCCCAGGCGCTGTTTAAACAAGCTCTGTTTTATTGCTCCATATCTGCTGTTGGTTTTGTAAGCGGTGCCGGCCTGTCCTTATATAGGCACAATCCTAATTATGTAAATGCCTCACAGTGACACTATACACAAGCCTCCTCTCAGCAGTGAACGGGAACGCAGCCAAGAGCCAGAGAGCCATAGAGCCGCGCATCATCTGTTCCTGCAATGTGTGAAAAAAGGGAATAACATTGTCACACCTCCAGACCTCGGGTGGCTCCAGTCTTCTGCTATACAGGAGGCCGATCACATACACAGCGGCCCCCGAAATATTCTACAAATGCCCGTGTTTACCAGGGAAATAAACCGCGGCCCCGCTAGGCACACGCAGTGCAGAACTTTGGCCTATAAATGCATAATCACCTGTCTCAGCCAGCGTTTCTCAACCTTTTTCCAGCTGCGGCACTTTTTAACCACTTAAGACCCGGACCATAATGCAGGTTAAGGCCCTTGCCCCTTTTTGCGATTCGGCACCGAGTCGATTTAACTGACAATTGCGCGGTCGTGCGACGTGGCTCCCAAAGAAAATTGGCGTCCTTTTTTCCCCCACAAATAGAGCTTTGATCACCTCTGCGGTTTTTATTTTTTGCGCTATAAACAAAAATAGAGCGACAATTTTGAAAATAAATAAATATCCCCAAAAATTATATATAAAAACTTTTTTTCCCCTCAGTTTAGTCCGATACGTATTCTTCTACCTATTTTTGGTAAAAAAAAAAAAAAAGCCTTTATCGATTGGTTTGCGCAATATTTATAGCGTTTACAAAATTGGGGATAGTGTTATGGCATTTTTATATATTTTTTTTTTTTACTAGTAATGGCAGCGATCAGTGACTGCGACATTATGGCGGACACATCAGACAATTTTGACACATTTTTGGGACCATTGTCATTTTCACAGCAAAAAGTGCTATAAAAATGCACCGATTACTGTGAAAATGACACTGGCAGTGAAGGAGTTAACCACTAGGGGGCGCTAAGTGTGACCTCATATGTGTTTTTCTATTTGTAGGGGGGCGGGGCTGGACATGTGACATCATTGATCGTCTTTGCCTATATCAGCAAACAGACAATCAGTGACACTGCCACTGTGAATAACGGGGAAGGTTTGTTTACACTCATCTCTCCCCACTCCGGAGACCGATCGCGGGACACCGGCGGTGATCGGGTCCACGGGTCCCTCGGCCGCTGTCACGGAGCTTCGGACCGGGGCAGGCCCGTGACCCATGGCTGGGCACTTAAAGGGGACGTACAGGTACGTGATTGTGCCCAGCCGTGCCATTCTGCCGACGTATATCGGCGTTAGGCGCCCCAGTCAAAAAAAACAAACATAAAACTCAAAGCTGGCCATAGGTCATGGGTGCTCAACCTATGGCCCTCCAGACGTTGCAGAACTACAAGTCCCATGAGGCATTGCAAGGCTGACGGTTACAAGCATGACTCCCAAAGGCAAAAGCATGATGGGACTTGTAGTTCTGCAACAGCTGGAGGGCCATGGGTTAAGCACCCATGCCATAGGTGGATCGCAATTTGACTGGTTCAGCAGGGACCAGCTGAATTTCAATCCAACTATGGTTGGAAATTTCGATGGGGCCTACACACTGTCAGAGCTTGAACATTTGTTGTCAGAATTTCCGATCGTGTGTACCCGGCATTAGAAAAGTTTTGGGTCGGGCCAGTTGCAATTAAATTTGAAAGTATTTTCCTGTATTTTATTCAGACCGGAGCTGGTTAATCGTTTCTCCCCGATATGGGAGTAGATAAGATTTATACAGAGTGACATCTTCCTATTCAGATGCCATTCACCACTTCATTATTGGCAGTCAATGCGTTATTATTGCATCGCCAGAATTTTAATCGCAATTTGTCAAGTCTGTTCATTTTACATTGTATCTGTTATAAACACATTTCCATTCTGTTCACATGAGATGAAGGAAAAGACGTGTAACCAGATTGCTGTAGTCGGATTTCACTCTGTCACCGCACAGTGCTGCCGCTACTTCCCCGCAGCTTCTTATGCATTATATATATATATATATATATATATATATATATATATATATATATATATATATATATATATATATATATATACCCTATTATTACAACTAGCCACAATGGAGGATTAATAGACCCTTTCAGGCCCCCACACCCCATTTGGAAAGTTACCTACTCAAGCAGTCTTTGGTATCCTAATGTATTCCTAAGTATGAAATCATACCCCTACAAAAGGCCCCAGATGGCAACCCCCCTTTTTTTAATGTATTTTTGATAAAAAATATATTTTAATATATTTTTTTATTTTTATTAAAGGGACAATTTATTTTTTAGGGGTCTGGAGGTCCCCAGTGGCCCGGACATCCCCAGGGCCCTAGATGACAACCCCCCTTTTTTTATATATATATATATATATATATATATATATATATATATATATATATATATATATATAATATATATTTTTACTTCTTTTATTTTTATTTTTTATTATTATATATTATTATTATTATTGTTATTAAAGGCCCCAGAGGTCCCCAGGGCCCCATGTGTCAAACCCCCTTTTTTTTATAAATGTTTATTTTTTTATTTTTGATTTTTGTTTATATATATATATTTTTTTTTTTATTAAAGTGCCCAGTGGTCCCCAGGGCCCTGGAAGGAACCCCCCCCCCCTTTTTTTTTTATAAATGTTTATTTCTTTTTTATATATATTTTTTATTAAAGGGCCCAGAGGTCCCGGATGGAAACCCCCTTTTTTTGTAATTTCTTTAAAAAAAAATATTAAAGGGCCCAGAGGTATCTGGGACCCCCGCCTTTTTTTTATATATTTATTTTTCTTTATTTCTTCTGTTCTATGTCAACGCCCCCCGCTTCTCAATTCACGACAAACCCCCCCCCCCCCCCTGCTTCTCAGCTCCGGGGGGCCCATGCCTGAACCTGTGTAAGGGGCCCCATAATTCCTGATGGCGGCCCTGCGTACAGGACAGCACTTGTTTGCCACAGGCTGGGGGGGGGGAGGTGACCAAGTTGCATAACTTAACTGCAGCAATGAAAAGTGACACCACCAGCCTGGCTCTTCTATCTGGCAGGGGTTTGTAATTCACAGGAATGGTCATGTAGAAAGTGGGACCAAAGTGGTGCAGAGTCTACTTTGAAGATATGGACGGTACTTATTGAAAATCATGGAATACGACTTGTCCTGCGACTTTGCAGTCCCAAGTCGCATGACAAGTCACACTAGTAAAAATTGAGCCTAAAAGTTGAAGCCATTTTGGTGGTATGGAGGTCATGACTGCAACTGACTGATATCTCACCCCCCTTCTATGGCAACCCTTCTTGAAGATTATTACCATAATTACCATATTACCCAACCACATGCTCATGCTGTTACTTTTACATACCTCCCAACACCCTGAGATGATAAAGAGGGACACCTTATTAGAATAAGGTATGTAGGAAAAGGAAACACCCCATGTAAACCATGGAGAATGAATACACAAAAAATTACGCAGAGTAGCCAACCAGGACTAGTTGCAGAATATGGTGCCTAAAGCCATGGAGTAGACACAGCGTTCAGGGTGCATTGGTGATGATAAGAGCCTGAAATGTATGGGCCAATGTGCAGAATCTAAGGCACCCCCCTGGTCTTCACCAGTCCAGAGCTTCTACAGATGGAGATGTAATTACGCTGCATTCGATACTCTTGATTGCAGTCCTCAGACTCACCTAAGCAGGTTGCAGCTGTGAGCCGGAGACCGTCCCTTGGCGCACTGGGGCACTTCTCATCACTGTGGTATTCTACAGGCAGCAGGTAACACACAAGTGACAGCAAGAGTGCATGGACAGGAAACACAGGCTGAGAGTGCACAGGTGCTGATAATGAGAGGCTGGAACTCACATGGAAACACACTGGTGCAGAGAAGCAGGTAACTAAGTGCAGAGGGAGATACAGTGGTGAGGGAGGACTGGGTGCTGGCAGGATACACACAGGCTGGGGAACATAGAGGTCACAGGAGCATGCTCAGGGACACTGTGACACAGGCTGGGGTGCACAAGGCTGGATGCAGGTTAGAATCGCTGAGATAGACACTAGGAACTAGGGTTGCCACCTCATCCCTTTAAAAAGGAACACATCTGAATTACACAGGTTCTGTGGCCAATTAAGGTGGCAATTAAACTCACTTGGTGCCTTATCTGTATTAAATTAGCCTCAGAATCTGTGTAATTCAGATGTGTTCCTTTTAAGGGCCCTTTCACACTAGCGGACGAACGGTCCGCTAATTACAAGTCCGTTAACGGACTTGTAATGCTTCCCTATGGGAGCGGATCCGTTAGCGGATGATGCATCCGCTAACGTCCGCTAGATCCGCATCCGTTTTTGCGGACGGAAGAATGTCCTATTTTTCTTCCGTCCGGCCAAACGGATCGGATGCAAACGGACAGACGGTCCGTTTCCCTCCGACTCCCCATAGGGGAGAGCGGAGGTGAGACGGGGCGGTCCCTGCACAGTGTGCGGGGACCGCCCCGTCCGCCGACAGCTGAGCGGAGACCCCCCCGCTGAGCTGACAGGCACACGGAGCGGACCGAAAAACGGTCCGCTCCGTGTGAAAGGACCCTGAGGCCGCGTACACACCATCGGACATATCCGATGAAAACGGTCCGTGGACCATTTCCATCGGATATGTCCGATCGGGAGTTTGATCCGATGGCGTGTACACACCATCGGATCAAATTCCCCGCCGCCAGCGGGCGCGGTGACGTGGCGGTGACGCGGCGGTGACGTTGACGCCGCCGCGTCACTGCCACGTCACCGCACCAGGAAGTAAAACACTTCCGCGCATGCGCCGAATCCATTCGGCGGCGGCGCGGGACGACATGTCTGCTGGTAAGTGTACTAACCAGCAGACATGTCGGGCGGACAGATTCCCACCGGATGGATTTCAAAGCATGCTTTGAAATCTGTCTGGTGGAGAAATCTGTCCGCTAGCCCATACACACGAGCGGAGATGTCTGCTGAAACGGTCCATCGGAGCGTTTTCAGCGGACATATCCCCTCGTGTGTACGCGGCCTTAAAGGGATGAGGTGGCAACCCTACTAGGAACACGAGTGGTCACAGAGACAACATTGGGAAATGCAGGCAGTCCAGGTGCTAGGCATGTTGACACTTTGCTCGATCGGTGAGCAGCCCACATGCTAGTCCTTAAGACAGTGCCTCATTCGTGATTGGCTGGAAGCTGGCGGCTGCACATAAAGACCAGGTGCCAGATTGTGGAACAGGTAAGTGTTTTATAAAAAAAATTGGTTCCAAAAGAGTGACAGTCACTACAAATTAGGGACATTTGGGAGCTCTGTGTTATTTATATTTATAAACATGTAGACCGAGGGTGGGGGTCAGCAACTAGTAGATCGCGGCTAAGAGACAGGTAGATCGCGGTCTGCACTTATGCCTCATTTCCACTGAGCGGATCGGTTCGGTACGCTATTTTGGGTGTTTCCATTATGAAAGCGTGCCATAAAACCGAACCATACCGGACCATTCTGGGTCCTGCTTCAGATGTGGGGCCATAGAAAATGGAACGGTTCGGTTAGGGCGGACCTACAATACATTCCACTGATGGGTGGAAACCCTAGGCATTTTTTTTTGCCTCGTTTCCACTGATCGGATTGGTTCGGTTCGGTACGGTACGCTATTTTGGGTGTTTCCATTATGAAAGTGTGCCTTGAAAGCGAACCGTACCGCACCAGCAAGGGTCCTGCTTCTCATGAGGGTCCAGAGAGAGTGGATCGATTAGGGCGGACCTACAAATACATCTCAACGATTGGTGGACGCGCTATGAATTTTTTCTAAACCCTGAATGGTTCCTGACGGTCTGACTTGCAGTGGAAATGCTCACGCGAATAGACCGGTCCCATCCTAAACGCTCCAAATTTACTGACCCGAACCGATCCGCTCAGTGGAAACAAGGAAACCCTGAATGGCCCGGGACGGTCCGACTTGCAGTCGAAACGCTCACAAGAATAAACCGGACCATTCTAAGCGCTCCAAACTGTACCGACCCGAACCGTTCCGTTCAGTGGAAACGAGGCATTACTCACCCGCCATCCCAGAGCATGAGAGTGGAATGCAGAGGGACTACTTGTAAAAGTTGGAGCTGTAGTAGAGCCGCATAAGCCGATGCGTCCTCTGTGGAGATGGCTCCTATCCCATGAAGAGTGATGCCAACTTCACTGCCATCTCTAGTGGTCTACAGAGTGGTGCCAGCATTAGGAAAGAAGAAGTGTAAAGCAATACCCCGGGCACAATAGTATAGGGCTGCTTTCACACTGATGTGCTGCAGTGTACCTGCAGCTTTCTTATGGGTTTGCTGCGCTTAGCCATAGACTTCTATCATACCCTGCGGGATATAGAACTCGCACCATTTAATTCCCGCAGGTCAGTCTTGATTTCGGCAGCGATTTCAGAGACATCTGTGTGGGTTTCTGCACAGATGTCAATGGAAATCACACCCCGAAATCGCAAAAAAGTAGTACAGAAACTACTTTTTGAAATTGGTGCGGTGTCACACCGATTAGGACGGTGCCATTGCCGGCAATTGTCGCCGATTTGAAATGCGATTTCACATATCAACTCGCACCAGTGTGAACCAGGGCTGAGGGCTCATTCACAGGTGCAGCAGCCACTGATGCTCCCCTGAAAAGCAATAGAAGTGTGTTTGACAGAGGGTAAGGTGGCGATATGTTGCCTCCTCACCACCTGATTTAACCCCACGATTGCCGGTTTAAATCAGGAGTGAGGAGGCGACGCTGTGCCCGTTGATCTTTGACTTCTCCCATATTGTTCAGGTAGATGTCCGCCTCTTTAAAGCAGAGGTTCACCCAAAAGTGAACCTCCGCTTTTTGGAACCCTCCCCCCTCCGGTGTCAAATTTGACACCTTTTAGAGGGGAGGGGGTGCAGATATCTGTATCATACAGGTATCTGCACCACTTCCGGGTATAGACTCCCGCCCCATTCGTGTCACCCCCCCGTTGTGTTTTGGGAAACGCACGGCTCCCAGAACACAGCGGGGACCAGTGAGGGAACTGGGCAGTGAAGCCGCAGCGCTTCACTTCCCGATTTCCTTACCGAGGGTTGCTCGCCCTCGGCTGCCGACATTGTGGGCGACCTGGACAGGTAAGTGTACATTTTTTGTAGCTGCTGGCTTTTAAAAAAAAAAATCTGGTGAACCTCCGCTTTAGGATTGACTACCCCTGATGTAGATTTTTCCAGACAGTGAACGAGCCCCGCTGTGCATGGATGACGGGTTCCACATGTCTTGTCTTCCTCTGTAATAACTACTACCTTGTGTCACTGGAACAGACCCAACTACAGCCGAGGTCCACTTTACGCCATTAGAAAATGATGTTCCTGGAAAGTTGGGAGTCCTCGGTGAGATGATGGCGATGTTGTAGGACTTGTTAGGTTTTGGCTCGTGGCCTCTGGCACATCTGTGTCTATTTGTCGCTGGAGAGCGCCATCCTTCTCTGGGACACGGCGTGTGACGAGACCCTGGGGGAGCCTCCAGAAGCTGCTCCAGTCTCTCTGGGATCTTCACATTTATATGACATGCTTCTCTCATGATTGCCTCGTGTAATAGAATAAAATGTTTTACATTCCAGAGCCGCGTAATGGGAATTGGGAACATTGTCGACACTGAGTTACAGTTTAAGGAATTACTTTGCACAGAGATCAGTGGATACTTCAGACATCATTTGTATCCATTACTTTGCTTTGGTTGCATTGATTGTAATTGCAGTAACTGACAGCAGGATAATGTTGGGCAAATACTGTCTATAGTCCATGATCCACATTTTGTTAGAGGTTTAGTGATCATATCTCACCGCTGTGGTTGAACCAGAAAAGAGTCGGATGAGTTGAAAAATTCCAATTTGTCACGTCAGTTGTGTTCTGTATGAAGGAATTGATTCTAAAACCATCACTTCATTTTTGTTTCTTTTTTCTAAAAACATAACATTGATAAGACCACTACTATATAATAATATGACTAATAATTATATTATCAATAAAACATATGCAAATCAATATGAATAATATGAAACACATTGGCTAATGCAGGGTTTGAAAAAATTTGCTTGGAATCTAGGAGCCAGCTAAAAAAAAAGTTAGGAGCCAAAAAACACGCCCCGTCCCGTCAAGCTCACGCGCAGAAGCGAACACATATGTGAGTAGCGCCCGCATATGTAAACGGTATTCAAACCACACATGTGAGGCATCGCCACGATCGGTAGAGCGAGAGCAATAATTCCTCCTCTGTAACTCAAAACATGCAACCTCTAGAATTTTTTAAACGTCGCCTATGGAGATTTTAAAGGGTAAAAGTTTGTCGGCATTCCACGAGCGGACGCAATTTTGAAGCGTGATATGTTGGGTATCAATTTACTCGGCGTAACATTATCTTTCACAATATAAAAAAAAATGAGCTAACTTTACTGTTGTCCTATTTTTTTTAATTAAAAGAAGTGTATTTTTCCCCCCAAAAAGTGCGCTTGTAAGACCGCTTGCGCAAATACGGTGTGACAGAAAGTATTGCAACGACCGCCATTTTATTCTCTAGGGTGTTAGAATAAAAAATTATATATAATGTTTGGGGGTTCTAATCAGAGGGAAGGAGATGGCAGTGAAAAACACATTAGAATTGCTGTTTTACTTGTAATGCCAACGGCCACCACCAGATTGGCGCCAGGTCACAGAAGGAAGCTTGGGTCTTCACATTGCCGCAAAGCCGCAGCCTCAAATACCGCCCGTCGCGGTCCCGCCGCGACCACGCGCCAGGGGAGGTGGGGGTGCACAGAGACACAGGATCCTGTGCCTCCATGCGCCACCTCCCTTGACGCGCAATTGCGGCGGGCGCCAGATCACAATTTCTTGTCGCAATTGTGACCGGGCACCCGGATTTTGTTGAGCCCTGAATTATATTATCAATAAAACACATGCAAAACAATATGAATAATATGAAACACATTGGCTAATATGAGATTATACAACAGCAGCTATCAGATGAATGTAGTGCAAGACAATTTAAGGAATCATTTACATCTGTTACAAAGATCAGATTGAATGGACATTCAGATAAGAATTCATTGGGGTTGATTTCTTAAAACTGGATCCCTCAGAATCTGGTGCCGCTGTGCATAGTAGCCAATCAGCTTCCAACTTCAGCTTGACGGAAAAAAAAAAACGTGTAATCTCTTCTCTCCTGACCTGACGCAAGATAATAAGGGGCCCTGGGGACCATGGGGTCCCTTACAGGTGTAATACAAAAAATGAATAGATAAAAAAAAAAAAAAGGAAAAAAATGGGAGGGGGGCCAGCCGTGCCTGTAAGGGGGCCCTGAGGACCATCGGGTGCACCCTGTACATAGCACACCCCTAAATCCTGCACTCTGCGTACAGCACACTCCTAAACCCTGCATACTGCTAAAAGGATCACTAAAGATTTTTT
The DNA here is from genome assembly GCA_029574335.1 of Rana kukunoris. Taxonomy (NCBI): domain Eukaryota; kingdom Metazoa; phylum Chordata; class Amphibia; order Anura; family Ranidae; genus Rana; species Rana kukunoris. The sequence continues at coordinate 136,339,591 of CM056059.1, forward strand.
TTTTTAGCTAAATAGCTTCCTTTACCTTACTGTAGTCCTGGTTTCATGTCCTCATTGTTTGTTTTTGCTTTGAAGTTGCTGTAATTCTGCTCTGATCTCCACACTTCTTGCTTGTCTGGCTCCTTATGAAAAATCTCATGGCAGCTTTTCACTGTGGTCTAAGCTGTCATTACTGTGTGTCTAAAACTCCTCAGAACCAATCAGATTCATTTTAAAACCAAAACACTGCCCTGGATTTGTTTGTTTTTGTTCTGTGTGTCTCTTTACTTCACAGAAACATGAAACCAGTTTAAAAGTGAAACTAAACTGCAGGCACATTATATGCTTGATTTTTATCTATTTTTAATCATTTTTAAAAGGAATCAGTTAACCCCCCTGCCGGTATCCCTGAGCGTGACTCGGGTGGATTTTTTATGTAAAAATCAATATCCCCGAGTCGCGCTCGGGGTGAATATGCAGAGCCTGCAGCGCGCTGGCTTACCTTGGATCCAGGCGGGGTACTGTACTTACCTTGTCCCTGCATCCAGCGATGCATCCCCGCTGTGTGAGCGAGTGGTGTCCTCCATTCAGGGCCGCCATCAGGGGGGTACAGGCATTACACCTGTAAGGGGCCCGGGGGTCCCCAGGGGCCCGGATGGGAACCACACTAAAAAAAAAAAAAAAAAAAAAAAAATTTGTTTTTTTTTTTTTTTTTTTTTTTTTAGGGGTCCGAAAGTCCCCAGGGGCCCGGAGGCCACCAAGGGCCCCAGATGGCAAGCCCTTTTTTTTTATAAAAAAAATATTTTTTTTTAATATATTTTTTTTAATTTTTATTAAAGGGCCAATTTTTTTTTTCTTTTTAGAGGTCCGGAGGTCCCCAGGGGCCCGGAGGCCACCAGGGCTCCAGATGGCAAGCCCTTTTTTTCTTTTTTTTTAATAAAAAAATATATTTTTATATAAAAAAATATATTTTTTTAATATATTTGTATTTTCTTTTTTATTAAAGGGCCAATTTTTTTCTTTTATTTTTTTTTTAGAGGTTCGGAGGTCCACAGGGGCCCGGAGGCCCCCAGGGCACTGGATGGCAACCCCCCTTTTTTTATTGATTTTCTATAAAAAAAAATTTTTTATATATTTTTATTTTATTTTTTTATTAAAGGGCCATTTTTTTAGGGGTCTAGGGGCCCGTAGGCCACCAGGGCCCCAGATGGCAACCCCCTCTTTTTTATTTTATTTTTTACAAAAAAATATATTTTTTTAATATATTTTTCTTTTATTTTTTATTAAAGGGCCAATTTTTTTTCTTTTTTTTTTTAGAGGTCCGGAGGTCCACAGGGACCTGGAGATCCCCAGGGCCCCAGATGACAACCCCCCTTTTTTATAAAAAAAAATGTATAATTATTATAAATTTTTTTATTTCTTTTATTGTTATATTTATTATATATATATATATATATATATATATATATTATGATTATTAAAGGGCCCAGAGGTCCTTTTTTATAATTTATGTTTACTTTTTTATATTATTTTATTTCTTTTTTTTAATATATAGATGTATTTTTATTAAAGGGCTCAGAGGTCCCCAGGGCCCCATGTGTCAAACCCCCTTTTTTTATAATTGTATTTTTTATTTTTGTTTATATATTTTTTTTATATTTTTATTTTTTATTAAAGGGCCCAGAGGTCCCCAGGGCCCTGGAAGGCAACCCCCTTGTTTTTTTTTTTTTTTATATAAATGTTTATTTCTTTGTTATACTGTATATATATATTTTTATTTCTTTCTTTTTTTTTTAAAGGGCCCAGAGGTTTTTTTTTTTTATTAAAGGGCCCAGAGGACCCGAATGGAAAGCCCCCTTTTTTTGTAATTTCCTTTTATAAAAAAAAAAAAAAATAAGGTCCCCGGGGCCCCAGTTGGCAACCACCCTTTAAAAAAAAAATATATATATATATATATATTCTCTCTTTTTATTAAAGGGCATAGAGGTCCCCAGGGCCCCGGGTGGCTACCCCCCTTTTTTATATTTATTCTTTATTTCTTCTGGGCCCCCCCGCTTCTCAATTCGCGCCCGCAGCCCCCCCCCCCCGCTTCTCAATTTCATGCGGCAGCACCCCCCCCCCCCCCCCGGTTCTCTGCTCCAGGGGGCCCATCCCTGAAGCTGTGTAAGGGGCCCCAAAATTCCTGATGGCGGCCCTGCCTCCATTCGACTCACACAGTGCCCGCGCGCCGCCGATCTCCGTTCCCTGCGACGTAACGGCGCACGGGGGCGGAGACCGGCGGCAAATTCAAAAAAGTAAACAAACACATTACATACAGAATACTGTAATCTTATAGATTACAGTACTGTATGTAAAAAGTACACACCCCCCTTGTCCCTAGTGGTCTGCCCAGTGCCCTGCATGTTCTTTTACATAATAAAAACATTTTTTTTGTGCCTGCAAACTAGATTGGATAGGTAGATTGACCATAGCAACCATAGCAACCAAAAGTGTCCCTTTTATGTCAAAAGTGATTTTAGAGCAGCTAGAAAACGATAATAAATGATAATCACTTGCAGAATTGAGCGATAGAGATTTGTGGGGAAATTCGTCATAAAAAAATAAAAGTAATGACAGCGACAATTCTGCAACTGAGCAAATTTCAGTGATTTTGATTTGATTACATTAGTGAATAATTTTTATTATAATTACATTATTATTTGTTATAATTATTTATAGTTATTTATTATATTATAATTTTATAATTTTGTGTTTTAAACTTTATCATACCCGGGATGTCTACTAACTAGACTCTGGTTTGGACAAATTTAAGTGAGTTATTCCTAAAAATTGCAGACCTACAGTATAAAATGCAGAATTTCCATGCAAAATAATTGTACCGCTTTTGGTACGTAATTCCAGACAGAATCATCAGGGAGGTTAACTTTTATGTCTCTATACCCTGTAAACAGTCATTTCAGCAAAAAAAAAAAAAATGTTTCCTTTAGTGACCCTTGAACTCTGCACCCTGTACATAGCACAACCCTACTGTGGGAAACTATACTGCTTATGTGGTCAACAATGAAATTGAGTTTGACACACCTGCATTAATATATCATAGTTTAACCACTTCCATACTGGGCACTTAAACACCCCTCCTGCCCAGAGCAATTTTCAGCTTTCAGCGCTCTCCCACTTTGAATGACAATAAGGCTCCTTACACACGGAGCGGTTCGTTTTTCGGTCCGCTCCGTGTGTCCGTCAGCTCAGCGGGGGGGGTCTGTGCAGGGACCGCCCTGTCTCTCCTCCGCTCTCCCCTATGGGGAGTCGGATGGAAACGGACCGTCTGTCCGTTTGCATCCGATCCGTTTGGCCGGACGGAAGAAAAATAGGACATTTTTCCGTCCGCAAAAACGGATGCGGATCTAGCGGACGTTAGCGGATGCATCATCCGCTAACGGATCCGCTCCCATAGGGGTTCATTACAAGTCCATAAACGGACTTGTAATGAACGGACGAGCGGAGAGGACGTGTGAAAGGACCCTTACTCAGTCATGCAACACTGTACCCAAATGATTTTTTTGTCCTTTTTTTCATACAAACAGAGCTTTCTTTTGGTGGTATTTGATCACCTCTGGGTTTTTTATTTTTTGCGCTATTAATGAAAAAAGACCGAACATTTGGAAAAAAAATGTTTTTTTCTTAGTTTCTGTGATACAATTTTACAAATGATTAATTTTTCTTCATAAATTTTGGCCACAATTTATACTGCTACATGTCTTTGATAAAAATGACTCAAAATTTTTGGAAATTATTTGGTCTGTGTGAAAGTTTTAGAGTCTACAAACTATAGTGCAAATCATAAAAAAATATCACATCTGATCACACCTGATGTATTGAAGGCCTATCTCATTTCTTGAGACCCTAACAAGCCAGGAAAGTACAAATGGCCCCCAAATAACCACTTTTTAGAAAGTAGACATTCCAAGGTATTTATTAATGGGCATTATGAGTTATTTGAAGTTGTATTTTTTTCCCACAATACTTTGCAAAATTAGGATTTTTTTTTTTTATTTAAAAATGTTCTCAACATTTTCATTGTAATAGCTTATTTCTCTCACATGGCATGTGCATACCACAAATGACACCCCAAAATACATTCTGCTACTCCTCCTGAGTAAAACGATACCCCATGTGTGAGACTTTTTCACTGCCTGGCCACATACAGAGGCCCAACATGCAGGAAGCGCCATCAGGGGTTTTAGGAGCATAAATTGCACATCTAACTAGTTGATTACCTATTACACTTTTGAAGGCCCTGGAACACCAGGACAATGGAATTACCCACAAAGTGACCCCATTTTGTAAAGCTAACACCCCAACGTATAATCTATGAGGCATAATGAGTCTTTTGAACAGGTCATTTGTTTCCAGAAGTTTTTGGAACGTGGAAAAAAAATGAAAACGCATATTTTTTTTACACAAAGTTGTCGGTTTCTAAGATATTTCCAACACATAGCATTTAGATACGGTAGCAAAAATGACACCCCAAAATACATTCTGCTACTCCTTCTGAGTACAACGATACCACATGTGTGAGACTTCTACACAGCCTGATCACATACAGAGATCCAACATGCAAGGAACACCGTCAGGTGTTCCAGAGACACATAGCATGCACATACCAAGAATTACACCCCAAAATACATTATGCTGAGCAAAGTGTAAACAAAAGATTACCTGTGGTAATAGTAGCACAGTTCTACACAGCAGGATAGCACTGGTCCAGGCAGCAGGCAGGGACTTGGTCAGAAACGGCATACACAAGTAGTCAGTTCATGCAACCGGCAAAGGCATGATGGCATAGGTCCTACAGGTAACAGGCAGAAGTAGGGCCTCGTTTCAAATCTCTTTGAAGCCTCCGGGCAACCAGACCCTAATCTAGGATGAGAAAACAAAAAAAATGTTTTTCTTCATCTAGAAAAACTTTTCTGGAGCCCCTCACATAAAACAAGCCGGGGTCAGTTCCAGATCAGGCAGAGGCATAAGGGGTGTGAAGGTGTGTGAAGGTTTGTGAAGGCAGGAACGGAGGATTAATAATTCAGTTTGGTATGGTAACGCCGAAAACAGTCAGTTAGACAGAGGCCTGGTTGGGAAGGACAATCGTCACACTGGAAAGATGTGTCTCGTCTGATTCCTTGACTGGTACACACCTTGCATCTTTTTTTACGTCGTCGGCCTGTTTCTGTGGGAGGGACTCTACCGGGAAAATGACGCTCGACGAGACGACTTAAAACATCAGATCGGATAGTTTGGGGTGGGCCGTTTGGGAAAATAAGGGCAGTGATAAGGTCCTCTTGGTAGCCAAGGAAGCGTTTTGGGTTTTGGGTGGAGTTGCTGTAAATTACATACGAGTTGTATATGGCCAATTGAAAAAAATAAATGGCAACTTTTTTGTACCAATGGTACGTCCGCCTTGTGGCAAGATAGGGTTCAAGCATCTGGTCATTGAAGTCGACCCCCCCCCATAAACAAATTTATAGTCCTGGATGCATGTTGGCTTTCGAATGACGGTGCCACGCCTTCTGCGGGTTTCAACGACGGTGTCATTGTGGATGGTAGATAGCATGTAAACATCCCTTCTGGGGAAAAATTCTCCATGTCCACTTGGACTCCTGGCTGGGTAGTGAAAGGGGGAATGTTGGCTTCTCCGGAATTTGGAGGAAGCCACAAGGGGTTCTGAAGGGCATAGGGAAGGTCGGCACTGATTGGCGGCACAACACAGGTGAGCACTGATTGGCGGCACAGGTGAGCACTGATTGGCGGCGCAGGTGAGCACTGATTGGCGGCACAACACAGGTGGGCACTGATTGGCGCCACTGATGGGAACTGTAGCATGGGTGAGCTCTGATGAGATGGAACAGGTGGGCACTGCACAGATCACTGATGGCACAGGTGGGCACTGTATGGGCACAGGCGGGCACTGTATGGGCACAGGTGGCACTGTGTTGGCACAGATGGGAACTGTATGGGCACTGTATGAGCACAGGTGACACTGTATATGCACAGGTGGCACTGTATGGGCACAGGTGGCACTGTGGTGGCACTGTATGGGCACAGGGGGCACTGTGGTGGCACGGTATGGGCGCTGTATACACAGAACAGAACTTTTTCCCTCCTCACACACTGTCTCTGTGTGAGGAGGGAGAAGCAGCGATGAGAGATGATCTCATTTGTTTACATTTGAGATCATCTCTCATTCGTCCACAGATCGCATCTGAACAGCCACTCCGATTGGCCGTTCACGGCGATCTGTGATTGGCTGTGTCCAAGGGACACGGGCAGCAACAGAATTTCCCCGACGCGCGCTCTGGAGCGCGTGCGGGGAACAAGAAAGGAGCTGCCATCAAATGACGGCATGTTGGAAATTGAGGTCCGCGCCGTTGCCGTCATTCGGCGATAGCGCGGGCCTCAAGTGGTTAAATGCCGAGCGGTGTACCTGAATTTGATTTGGAATAAGGCTCCTGTAGTCCCTGGACTGAGTGGAAGGAGCAGCACAAGGAGCCATTCAGTTGTACAGCAGTGCAAGGAGCATTCTGATAGGAGGAGAGAGAACTGTGATGGAGAAATAAGCTCACCAGCCCAGAGGGAGGGAAAAAGAATTGTAAATGTTTCCGAACTGCAGCAGACAAAAAACAGGTCTCCTGTCTTAGCTGAGACGCCTGTCAGTCTTATCCAAGGAACGCACTCCCCCCCCCCCCCCCCCCGTACGTCCCTTAGATAAGCATTCGGAAGCCAACTACAGCCTATCAGAGCCAGCGGCACTTTCACAGCCTACCAGCTGCCGTTATTCAGATGGCTGGCACTCACCATCCGGCCATCTGAATAGTCGGCGGCAGCGGCGAAAATACATAGATTTATGCAATGCATGAATCTATATATTTCAGTGGCGGTGCGAGAGCCAGAGGGGGCGGCGCTCCAGGCTCCCTCGATGGACCTTGGCAGGTAAATGGCTCCCCCATGTATTTTATGTCAAGAGTTCAGCTTTATAGATCTTGGAACTGTTTATGGTATTTGGCTCCTGTGCATTCAGTAAAGTCATCGCCTTTCAGGTAAAGGAAGGAGAGACTCGTCTAATGATTTTCTATGAGAATCTTTTATTTCCAGCTGGGCAATGGCTGATAATTGCAGGTGGAGCTCTACTGCTGCAGATATACATTATCTACAAATCATTGAAACCACACAGCGGCTAGCAGCGTTTTCTAATTTAGGTACCAGACAGAGAAGTGGGAGAATTGTTATACACAGATCAATATATCAGACCCAGAAGGACACAGGAAAGAGATCGGCACAAGGACAAAGAGGCCGGAAATCATCAGGAAAACTTAAAGCAACCCTGTCACTATGTTAAAAAATATGATCGTTTCTGCAGGTGTTGGATACCACGTCCGCCTGCTAGGTGCAGTCTTTCCTTGCGCTGGCTGCTACTTCACTACGGGCACAATAGTGGGGTAGAAGGCGGCAGGAGGAGTGGCGGCTGATGCTCAAATTTTTTTTGGGGGGCGCAAACTAAATGAAAAATTCTGGAAAAAAACATCAATTATAGCCTCACTGTGCCTATCAATTGCAGCCTCACTGTGTCCATCAGTTTCAGCCTCACTGTGTCCATCAGTTTCAGCCTCACTGTGCCCATCAGTTTCAGCCTCACTGTGCCCATCAGTTTCAGCCTCACTGTGTCCATCAGTTTCAGCCTCACTGTGCCCATCAGTTTCAGCCTCACTGTGCCCATCAGTTTCAGCCTCACTGTGCCCATCAGCTTCAGCCTCACTGTGCCCATCAGTTTCAGCCTCACTGTGCCCATTAGTTGCAGCCTCACTGTGCCCATTAGTTGCAGCCTCACTGTGCTCATCGGTTTCAGCCTCACTGTGCTCATCGGTTGCAGCCTCACTGTGCCCATCACTTGCAGCCACCGTGGCCATCAAAAGTTGCCACTGGGACCTTGCAGTGGGTCAGACAGCGGTGAGCTGTGTCCTCCATGCATCTCCTCCTGATTGGCGTCCAATCGCAGCGCCTGTCCTTTTAGCCAATCAGGTGTCGGGTGTCAGACCCGCGCTACCTGATCAGTGGAAAGGCGGTTCAGTGTTAGAAAAGCGAATATTCATTCGCTTTTCTAACACACCTGGGTAGACTCTGAGCGTGATGCTTCGAGATCACCTTTTTGGAAGCCTATTAGAGCCTATACACCCCCTGCCGCTGTAATTCCGAAAATGGGCCGGACACATGAATAGGGGGTGGTGTCAGAGGCCATGCATGGCCTCTATCTATTAGTCATATAGGGGGTTGCTGGAGAGAGGGGGCGGCGCACGTGCGACCTCTGCAACAGAATGAAGAGTTCATTGGAAAGACAAATATGACGCTCCATTTTTCACACACATATTCAGTTGTTTAAAGTGGTGCTCCACCCAAAAGGGGAAGTTCCGCTTTAAGGCCTCCTCCTTTAATGCCGGCTGGCCGGAGACCTGAATAAAGCCAGGATTTGGCGTTGATCGGGTCTCGAACCCGGAGGTGAAAATCATGACATCACTTCCAGTTTACTGAACACTTAAAGCGGTTGTATACCCGCACTGACTTTTTTTTTTTTTTTTTAACTTCAGAAAAAGTCATACAATTTTTTTTAGTTCAACCCAGCGGGTTGATCAAAAAGAAATTGACAGCTCCAGTTGGAGCCACTTTACTAACCATGCAAAGCTAGTATGGCGATCTATCCAGTCTTCTTTTGGGGGGTGGCAAACAACACTACCCCCCCAATGGCGCGGTACTGACAGCAATGCTCTGCACTCCAAGAAGCCCATTAGAGCTTTTGGATCTAATCCGGTTACTTTTAACCCCCCCCCCCCTCCGCATTGGAATCCATGGTCCGGCGCTCTGATATGTTGATTAGGGGGCAGGACACATGGATAGGGGAGGCGGCGCCCGTGCGCTCTCTATGGGCGGGCCACCGCTGGATCTGTCCCGCTAAAGCTGTTGTGTTCTGACAGGGGGACAGCCTCCCCCCGCCAGAATATTTTTCCACCAGCACTCTCTGCCATTGGCTCAGTGCGCTGATCAGGAGATAGTCAGCTGATCAGGAGTTGGTCAGCTGCTGGTTTTCCAGCACGCTCGTCCGACAGAAGCCGGTCAAACCGACATACACACAATGAATTTTGGCCGGTTTTTATTGAACACTCCTGACATTCGGCCGGTGTGTACGGGGCTTTCATAGGCGTGCGCACAGGGTGTGCCTGGGCACACCCTAATCACCCTGTTCTGAGCAGATTCCCCTTGCTGCTTGGCGGCAGAGAAAGGGAAAAGGGAATCTTTGTCCTCAGTGCCTTTCTCTGTCTCAGAAGTGAGACATCAGGGGTCTGTTTAGACCACTAATATTTCACCAAAGCCCTCCAATGGGGCTCCTAAAAACAAACTGTACAAAAAATAATAGAAAATTATCATTAAAAAATATGGTAAAAAATTTAAAAAATATGGTACAATTTTTTTAATAAATGGTAAGTAATAATAAAAAATACTAATAAAGGTAAACTACTGACACTGTCTATTGCCCTGCTGATAGATTTTATATATATATATATATATATATATATATACACACACACACACACATGTATGCTTCAATTTTGGGGTGCACACCCTAATGCAATAGGCTGCGCACACCTATGGGGGCTTTATACAAGATTTATCTACCGCCAACAGATTGCTCAGCGCTTTACAATAATAAAGGAAGCCACCATCACAATACAATGCAAGAGTAAGGAGGGCCCTGATCATAAGAGCTTACAAGCTAAAAAAAAAAAAGCCTCTTTCTTGCCATGACCAAAGTCTTATGGACTACGTGCTACCGACAGTAACTTGTGCTCATGCTGGGCCCCTTCTATCTACATCCAGATACCATTGTGTGTGTGTGTGGGAACCATGTACTATCTGATGCCTGACAAATGTCTGTACCAGTTTACAGCCATGGAAAACCTGGTGCTTTCCTCTCATTTCACCTTTCACCTCACTGTCCTATATAAAACAGTTGTGGTGTTTATGAAGGGTGTGGGAGTTCATACGTGAAGCTGGAAAATATGATGTGTGTGTGTGTGTGTGTGTGTGTGTGTGTGTGTGTGTGTGTGTATGTATGTATGTGTGTGTATGTGTATATATATATATAATATAATATAATATAAATTCTTTTGGATTTTCTATGAAACTTTTTTTTTCTCTGGAACTGATGAATTTATTTTTATATCACTATGGAAACCATTTAGAGACTCGACTATAATCCCCCTTTTGCTGTTCTTTGTGTTACCAAAACTCATAATTGGAGCACATAAACGAGGACATGCAGTCCCCAACCCCCCACCCCCAGGGCTGTCTTAATAGCATCACAGGCCCCTGGGCAAAGTAATGCTCTGGGGCCCCTACAATGATGACAGTGCAGGTAAACAGACATCAAGTAGGTAGGAGGCAGACTGCCTCCCTCCCTTGTGTATCTATCGCTCTCAGTGCCATCATGGGGCACCCAATTTCGGACTCAAGGACTAGCTGCTTTGGGGAAATTGCAGGGGCCCTCCATGCAGCTGGGGCCCCTGGGCAGTGCCCAGGTGTGCCCTCTTATTAAGACAGCCTTGCCCCCCCCCCTCAACACAGCACTATGGGGACACCACACATGTCAGTTTTGTTGCAATGTTAAGGGATGAGGCGTATTATTAATTATTCACATAAACTATAATATACATATTTTTCTGATAGGCTCTAATAATCGCATCATAAAATATAATAAGCAAGAAACAGATCTGAGCCCAAGAGACCTTACAAAAGTGTTTACCCCTTCTCTGCCAGTGGCATTTTTATAGTAATCAATACATTTTTATAGCACTGATCGCTATAAAAATGCCAATAGTCCCAAAAATGTGTCAAACGTGTCCGAAGTGTCCGCCATAATGTCGCAGTACCGGAAAAAAAACGCTAATCGCCACCATTACTAGTAAAAAAAATAGTAATAAAAATGCCATAAAACTATCCCCTATTTTGTAAAAACTATAACTTTTGCGCAAACCAATCAATAAACGCGTATTATATATTTTTGTGGGGACATTTATTCTAGCAAAAAGTAAAAAAATATTATTATTTTTTCAAAATTGGCCCTATATTTTTGTTTAAAGCGCAAAAAATAAAAACACCAGAAGGGATCAAATACCACCAAAAGAAAGCTCTATTTGTGGGGGGGAAAAAGACACCAATTTTGTTTGGATGCCACGTCGCACGACCACGCAATTGTCAGTTAAAGCGACGCAGTGGCGAATCGCAAAAAGTGCTCTGGACTTTGACCAGCAATGCAGCAATGTGGTCTGGGGCTTAAGTGGTTAAGGAACTTCCACTTTGTGGAACACACCCCCCCCCCCTCCCAGTGTCACATTTGGCACCTTTCATTGGGAGGGGAGGAGCAGATACTTGTGTAATCCAGGTAATTGCTCCCACTTCCGGGCATAGGTCGCTGCGGCGACCTACGCCACTTTCGGCGCCTTCTCCGTCCCCCCTGCTGTCTTCTGGGAGACACACAGGTCCCAGAAGACAGCAAGGACCAGTGGGATTGTGCAGCACGAGTCGTGCATGCGCAGTAGGGAACCAGGCAGCGAAGCCGCAAAGCTTCACTTCCTGATTCCCTTACCGAAGATGGTGGTGGCAGCAACCGAGAGCCGAGGGACAGATCAGCTTCGGGTGCCAATATCGTGTCCTTATTTTAAAAGTCAGCAGCTGCAGTATTTGCAGCTGTCGACTTACAAAAATGAAACAAATTTGGCGGAACTCCGCTTTAAATGAGTTTTCATGTTATTTAAAAAAAAAAATGTACCTTTATAACCCCTTTAACCACTTATGACCCGGACATTTAGTCAGCTAAAGGACCCGTCCAGGTTTTGCGATTCGGCACTGCGTCGCTTTAACAGACAATTGCGCGGTCGTGCGACGTGGCTCCCAAACAAAATTGACGTCCTTTTTTCCCACAAATAGAGCTTTCTTTTGGTGGTATTTGATCACCTCTGCGTTTTTTTTTTTTTTTTTTTTGCACTATAAACAAAAATAGAGCAACAAGTTTGAAAAACATTCTATATTTTTTACTTTTTGCTATAATAAATATCCCCCAAAAATATATAAAAACATTTTTTTTTCCTCAGTTTAGGCCGATACGTATTCTTCTACATATTTTTGGTAAAAAAAAAAATCCCAATCAACGTCTATCGGTTGGTTTGCGCAAAATTGATAGCGTTTACAAAATAGGGGATAGTTTTATTGCATTTTTTTTTTTTTTTTTACTACTAATGACGGCATTAAGCGTTTTTTTTTATTTTTTTGTGACTGCGACATTATGGCGGACACTTTGGACACTTCGGACACATTTTTGGGACCATTGTCATTTTCACAGCAAAAAAATGCAGTTAAATTGCATTGTTTATTGTGAAAATAACAATTGCAGTTTGGGAGTTAACCACAAGGGGGCGCTGAAGGGGTTATGTGTTCCCTAATGTGTGTTTACAACTGTAGGGGGGTGTGGCTGTAGGTGTGACGTCATCGATTGTGTATCCCTATAAAAAGGATCACACGATCGACGACGCTGCCACAGTGAAGAACGGAGAAGCCGTGTTTACACACGGCTCTCCCCGTTCTTCAGCTCCGGGGACCGATCGCCGGACTCCAGCGGCGATCGGGTGCTTCGGACCTGGTCGCGGGAGCGCGCCCGCGACCCACGGCTGGGTACTAGTACAGGACGTACCTGTACGTGGATGTGCCCAGCCACGCCATTCTGCCGACGTTTATGTGCAGGAGACGGTCCTTAAGTGGTTAAGCCTGATTGGTTGCTATGCAGAGCTGCACCAGATTTTGTACTTTCCAGTTTTAGTAAATCAACCTTTTTTTGTTACAGGTGGACTCTGGCTTTTTCTGTGCCGCGTCTGGCCTGCTGACACCTGTAGTTCCCCAGCAGCTGTAGCAGGTCATTTGCTGACGAGCAAAGAGGAGTCATTTGGGACATTTGCCCTGTGTTGCAGGAAATGTGCCTTTTCCTCACACGCCTGATGTTTTTCCTTGAATCCTATCAGGGATGAATCACCTCCATCCCCTCGTATTCTCGGCAGTTATTTGGCTGTTTGAAAAAAACTGGCTGATTTTCTGTTTCCTAGTACGGTGAGACGGCTCTGACAGCTCTGGGCAGACTCCTCCCTCTCCTGCAGAGATATTTTCCAATCTGGCCAATCGGCGCCCTGCGTTGCACTGTACTGTCAAAATGCAAAGCTATCCCCACACACACACTCACACACACACTCTCAGCTCAGCGAGAGAACCTGCTAGTGACACATTACTATTCTGCTGAAGTCTACAGGTTGGGGCTGATCCCGTCACTACTACGCTGAGATCCCCCCCCCACCCCCTGTCCAGCTGCAGCAAAAGGATATCCTCAAATCCCAGACAAATTTTTCCTCTTCTCGCCTTCCAGCAACCCTGAGCCTCTAACTGGTATTATGATTAAAGAGGATTGATTCCCTCTAAAGCAAATATACAAGGGCATCAGTCATTATCGTAGTAAAGCTGCATCTGCTCCTTGGCTCAGGCTGAAGAAAAAAAAAAAAAAGAGACATCTTAAGCTCCTTGGAAGCCAACGCTGCCCATCAGGACAGAACCCAATACATATGCCGCATCTTCCTTGAGAACACCCTTCGGAGACGAGCCGATGAGATAATATGAGAGGCGAATTACAGGTGTCTCCCCATGAGAAGATTCCGATGAACGGAGACGAAGATGAGTCCCGGTCGTTGTACATCATCAGAGGGCTCGTTATGACCATGGCGACTCCAGTTCGTTAGTGGGATTCATGTGCGTTGCCGCCTCACTCTGCAGTGGAGGTGATTGAAAGGTTGTTTTTTTTCTCTGTCTAGCAAGCTTACTCTCGTAGAAAGAGAGAGAGAGAGACAATCGTGTCGAGAGAAGGGTTAGTGGAAAAGATGCCATCCATCCTGGTGGCCTCCAAGATGAAATCGGGACTGCCCAAACCGGTCCACAGCGCCGCACCAATCCTCCACGTACCAGCAAGGACAATCCCCCAGCCCTGTTACCTCAAATTGGGAAATAAGGTAGATGTCTCGAAGCCCGCTTACCCCAGTCAGATCTCGCTGAAGCCCCAGTATGGCTACGAGTCCACCGGGGAGGCATTGCCCATCAAGAAAACGGATTCTGAAGAAAATGTCTTCGACACACAGGTCAGTATACAGTCTGCTTCAGCCCCATTGGGAATAGCATGTCCTTAAAATGAAAAATGTTCAACAAAATTCTGCTGGTGTATGATCAGCATGTATACATTAATGTGTTTATTGGGCTATATATAGTTCATGGTTGACAGAATGCAATAATCTTGCTTTATTCACAAAGAATCTCATGTACTGTATGACTCTTCCCCCCCATATGATGGTGCCCTGATCCTGGGGTTTTGCCAGTGGATGTGTGTGGGGACTATGGTGGACCATCACAGACCAGTAGATGTGTGTGTGTGGGCTATGGTGGACCTTCACAGACCAGTAGATGTGTGTGTGGACTATGGTGGACCTTCACAGACCAGTGGATGTGTGTGTGGGCTATGGTGAACCTTTACAGACCAGTGGATGTGTGTGTGGGCTATGGTGGACCTTCACAGATCAGTGGATGTGTGTGTGTGGGCTATGGTGGACCTTCACAGATCAGTGGATGTGTGTGTGTGGGCTATGGTGGACCTTCACAGATCAGTGGATGTGTGTGTGTGGGCTATGGCGGACCATCACAGACCAGTGGATGTGTGTGGGCTATGTGGACCATCACAGACCAGTGGACTATGGTGGACCTTCACAGACCAGTGGATGTGTGTGTGGTCTATGGTGGACCTTCACAGACCAGTGGATATGTGTGGGCTATGGTGGACCATCACAGACCAGTGAATGTGTGTTTGGACTATGGTGGACCTTCACAGACCAGTGGATGTGTGTGGGCTATGGTGGACCATCACAGACCAGTGGATGTGTGTGGGCTATGGTGGACCATTACAGACCAGTGGATGTGTGTGGGCTGTGGTGAACCATTACAGACCAGTGGATGTGTGTGGGCTATGGTGGACCATCACAGACCAGTGGATGTGTGTGGGCTATGGTGGACCATCACAGACCAGTGGATGTGTGTGGGCTATGGTGGACCATCACAGACCAGTGGATGTGTGTGGGCTATGGTGGACCATCACAGACAAGTGGATGTGTGTGGGCTATTGTGGACCTTCACAGACCAGGGGATGTGTGTGGGACTATGGTGGACCTTCACAGACCAGTGGCTGTGTGGGCTATAGTGGAACTTCACAGACCAGTGGATGTGTGTGTGGGCTATGGATGACCTTCACAGACCAGTGGATGTGTGTGGGCTATGGTGGACCTTCACAGACCAGTGGATGTGTGTGGGCTATGGTGGACCTTCACAGACCAGTGGATGTGTGTGGGCTATGGTGGACCTTCACAGACCAGTGGATGTGTGTGGGCTATGGTGGACCTTCACAGACCAGTGGATGTGTGTGGGCTATGGTGGACCTTCACAGACCAGTGGATGTGTGTGGGCTATGGTGGACCTTCACAGACCAGTGGATGTGTGTGGATTATGGTGGACCATCACAGACCAGTGGATGTATGCGGACTATGGTGGACCATCACAGACCAGTGGATATGTGTGGACCTTCACAGACCAGTGGATGTGTGTGGGCTATGGTGGACTTTCACAGACCTCAATCGATCCCATGGGGAAGTATTTGTCCCTTTTAATATTAAACCAGTGCTGGAAGCATCTGCAGTGCTTGAACATGCACACATGACTGGTGTTAGCACACATGTTTATGCCACAACCAATGCACAGATTGATCAGTCAATGGTGGACTAACACACCTGTCTTATTTAGGGTGGCCAAAGATCTGCATTCATGGAAAGCCAACAATGGCTTTAGATTAAATTTTCCTTTAGCGTTGGATTTCTTGATGCCCCCTTGGGATCTTTTTTTTTTTTTGGCAGATCTGTACACAGGCCAGTCAGTGCAAGCATGGTCTGTGTATGGGGTGCAAGCGTGGGTTCTGTATGGGGTGCAAGCGTGGGTTCTGTATGGGGTGCAAGCGTGGGTTCTGTATGGGGTGCAAGCGTGGGTTCTGTATGGGGTGCAAGCGTGGGCTGTGTATGGGGTGCAAGCATGGGCTGTGTATGGGGTGCAAGCATGGGCTGTGTATGGGGTGCAAGCATGGGCTGTGTATGGGGTGCAAGCATAGGCTGTGTATGGGGTGCAAGCATGGGCTGTGTATGGGGTGCAAGCATGGGCTGTGTATGGTGTGCAAGTGTGGGCTATGTATATGGGTGACTGTGGTCTCCCTCATGGGTATCTGTGGATTAATAATGTGAAATACTAGAGTTAAATCAATGCACAGATTGATCAGGGAATGATTGAATATCACATCTGTTATAATTAGGGTGGTCAAGGATCTGTATTCATGGAAAGCCACCAGTGGTTATATATTGATTTTTCTTTTAATGTTGGATCTCTTGGGGGGGCCCCCCTTGGGATCTTTTTTTTGGAAGTTCTATACACAGGCCAGTTGGCAGAAGCATGGGGCGTGTATGGGGTGCAAGCATAGACCGCGTATGGGGTGCAAGCATTGGCTGTGTATGAGGTGCAAGCATGGGCCGTGTTTAGGGTGCAAGTATGGGGTTCAAGTAGGGATTGCAAGCATGGGCCGCGTATGGAGTGCAAGCATGGGCTGCAAGTATGGGGTGCAAGCATGGGCAGCGTTTGGGTGCAAGGATGAGCCGTGTATATGGTTCACGTATGGGGTACAAGCATATCTATCTATCTATCCTCTATGTACATATCTGTCTATATATCTATATAATATTTATGTATGGAACTGTCTACAAATATATTATCTATCTGCAAAAAAAAAAAAACCTGCCTACTGTATCTAAGAAAAGGAAAAAAAAGTCCCTGCCTGTAATAACGTCACACACAGAGAATTTAATATCATATGCAAATAACATTGTTTATGTACCCGATACCGATAACATTTCAGTCACCTGACCTTTCTTGGCACACTCTGTGGCTGGTGTACGCTTGTAGTGATTGTTGATCTTCTGTAACGTAGCCATTGCTGAAATGGTGGTTCTGTTTCAGTTTTATACTTACACATGCAGACAGTCACCGAAAGGCGTCAGTGTATTTCCAAATTACAGATCATTCTTTGATTTCCTCTGTTTGGAGAATAGCATTTACTATGTGATTATTTCTAGAAAATGTGGTTGCTTTGAGCATCGCTCACTCGACATTAACAAGCAAAATACCGGTATGTCTTAAGTGCAAAATTTTCCAGCATGCTGAGAAACCTTTATAGTTCATTTAGAAAAATAGATAGATGAACTGTCTACTTATTTGGCTTTGTAATGCTAAAGGCAAACAATAACTTTTTTTTTTTTTCTATTTTCACACGTGGGAGATGAAAGGAAGAATCTAAATCGATCAGAAGGGGGCAACAGCGATTGCCTGGGAAAATTCTTCCTTCTAACACACTAATAAATTAGGGCCCATTAGGGCTTGTGTCTACATGTACTTCCTTGCAGCTAAACACACATGTTCAACACACAGGTACAGTGCAGAGCCTGGGGAAATGAATTGGAAATAATCAAGGTAGCTTCCATTAGTGTTGTACAGTGCATAACCCCATTTAAGGGTCCAACATGCTGCAGTTTGGCAGTTTTATTTTACCACTTCAGGCCTCGTACACACAACCAGTTTCCTCGACAGAATCCATCGAGAAACTTGGTGGGAGAGCTTCTTTGCCGAGGAAACCGGTCGTGTGTACGTTTTTCATCGAGGAAACTGTCGAGGAACTTGACGAGCAAAAAAGAAAGCAAGTTCTCTTTTTCCTTGATGGGAGTCAAATTGGCTCGTCATGTTCCTCGTCGGGCTGCTTTTCGACGAGAAACACGCGCACCTTCGGTAAAAGTTGTATTTGTAATGGAAATAGCACATTCGTCACGCTGTAACAGACTGAAAAGTGCAAATGTCTCTCACCAAACTTTTACCTAACACGCAGTAACATGAGATTACCAAAAGCAGCCCCTGCCGTTGTATGTGTTGAAGTTACCGCGTTTGAGAACGAGGAGATTTGGTCTTTAACCTGTGTACGACAAGCCTAACAAGGAACTCGACGAGGAAAACGATGAGTTTGGCACACCGAGTTCCTCGGTCGTGTGTACGAGGCCTCTGATGAATTACAATTTACCAGCATGCAACATGGTTTTTCTTTTCTCCTTCTTCCCCATTATCTCCTTCTTCCCCTTTATCTACTTCTACCCTGTTCTCTCTTTCTTCCCCATTCTCTTCTTCCTCCACGTTCTCTTCTTTGTTGTCTCCTTCTTCGTTCTCTTTTTCTTCCCTGTTCTCTTCTTCCCTGTTTTCTTCTTCGTTCTCTTCTCTGTTGTTTTCTTCTTTTTCTCTGTTGTCTTCTTCTCTGTTGTCTTCTTATTCTTCATTCTCTTCTTCTTCTCTGTTCTCTTCTTCTCTGTTCTCTTCTTCTTCCCTGTTTTCTTCTTCGTTCTCTTCTTCTCTGTTGTCGTCTTCTTCTTCGTTCTCTTCTTCGTTCTCTTCTTCTTCTCTTATCTCTTCTTCGTTCTCTTCTTCCCAGTTTTCTTCCCATTTCTCTCCTGCCCTGTTCTCTTCTTCTTCCTCCCTTCTCTTCTTCTTCCTCCCTTCTCTCCTCTTCTTTTTCCTCCATTCTCTTCTTCTTACCCCATTCTCTTCTTCTTCTTCTTCTTCTTCTTCTTTGTTTTCTTCTTCCTCTCTGTTCTCTTCTTCTTCTCTGTTCTCTTCTCTTCTTCTTCTTCGTTCTCTTCTTGTTCCTCTCCGTTCTCTTCTTGTTCCTCTCCGTTCTCTTCTTGTTCCTCTCCGTTCTCTTCTTGTTCCTCTCCGTTCTCTTCTTGTCCCTCTCCGTTCTCTTCTTGTTCCTCTCCGTTCTCTTCTTGTTCCTCTCCGTTCTCTTCTTGTTCCTCTCCGTTCTCTTCTTCTTCTCCTCCGTTCTCTTCTTCTTCTTCTCCGTTCTCTTCTTCTTCTTCTTCTCTGTTCTCTTCTTTTTTTTGTTCCTCCTCTCTTCTTTTCTCTCCTCTCTTTTCTTCCTCCCTTTGTAAATCCATGCACTAAAATCTCATATAAGCTTTAACATGTCCTTTCAAAAGTAATTGCTAGTCAATAATATAACACCTTGTGATCCTGCCATGAAAGTCCTTGTTCTAGCACTTTCCATTATAGGGTGAAAACACTTTGCCATTGTCTCCCTTTCACATGCACCCCACTACAACCAGCTGTGCCAACACATATTATACAGGCATGGTCCACCGCTGTCGCTATCAGGGAGCCGGTCCAGGGATGTGCAGCGGATGGTGGAGTGATTGCATATAGACAGAAAGTGTCTGAAATAAGGCTGGAGGGGATCAGCAACACTTAGATAAATAAAGGAGACGACAATATTTAAATTCTTTAAAATACACTGTGCAAGCTAAATGTCATCCAGATAGGTCTTTTTTTTTTTTAATGCATCCTAACACAAAACTGTAAGTTACATAGTTACATAGTTAGTCAGGTTGAAAAAAGACACAAGTCCATCCAGTTCAACCATAAAAAAAATAAACAAACAAAATAAAACACAGTACATCCCATACACCCAACTCCATACCCACAGTTAATCCAGAGGAAGGCAAAAAACCCCAGCAGAGCGATGATCCAATTTTCTACCGGAGGGGAAAAAATTCCTTCCTGATCCCCCGAGAGGCAAACGGATTTACCCCGGATCAACTTTACCTACAAAACTTAGTACTCAGTTATATTATGTGTATTTAGGAAAGAATCCAGGCCTCTCTTAAAGCAATCTACTGAGCTGGCCAGAACCAGCTCTGGAGGGAGTCTGTTCCACATTTTCACAGCTCTTACTGTGAAGAAACCTTTCCGTATTTGGAGGTGAAATCTCTTTTCCTCCAGACGTAAAGAGTGCCCCCTTGTTCTCAGTGTTGACCTTAAAGTGAATAACTCAACACCAAGTTCACTATATGGACCTCTTATATATTTGTACATGTTGATCATATCCCCCCTTATTCTCCTCTTCCCAAGAGTGAATAAATTCAGTTCTTCTAATCTTTCCTCATAGCTGAGCTCC
Source organism: Rana kukunoris (assembly GCA_029574335.1). Taxonomy (NCBI): domain Eukaryota; kingdom Metazoa; phylum Chordata; class Amphibia; order Anura; family Ranidae; genus Rana; species Rana kukunoris. The sequence continues at coordinate 136,359,824 of CM056059.1, forward strand.
TCCATGCCTCTTATCAGTTTGGTTGCCCTTCTCTGCACTTTCTCCAGTTCCCCGATATCCTTTTTGAGAGGAAATTATGGAACATAGGAGGTTTATACTTGTAATAAGAACACCAGCTGAGGGTGTACAACACCCTATTGCTTGTCTTTATCTGGCCTTTGGTCACTATTCCTCCCACTGACACTAATGTTGGGGCACTATTCCTTCCACTGGCACCAATGATGGGTCACTATTCCTTCCACTGGCACCAATGATGGGTCACTATTCCTTCCACTGGCACCAATGATGGGTCACTATTCCTTCCACTGGCACCAATGATGGGTCACTATTCTTTCCACTGGCACCAATGATGGGTCACTATTCCTTCCACTGGCACCAATGATTGGTCACTATTCTTTCCACTGGCACCAATGATGGGTCACTATTCCTTCCACTGACACCAATGATAGGTCACTATTGCTCCCACTGACACCAATGATGGGACACTATTGCTCCCACTGACACCAATGATGGGACACTATTCCCCCCACTGACGCCTATGATGGGACACTATTTCTCCCACTGACACCAATGATGGGACACTATTTCTCCCACTGACACCAATGATGGGACACCATTTCTCCCACTGACACCAATGATGGGACACTATTTCTCCCACTGACACCAATGATGGGACACTATTTCTTCCACTGACACCAATGATGGGACACTATTTCTCCCACTGACACCAATGATGGGACACTATTTCTCCCACTGACACCAATGATGGGACACTATTTCTTCCACTGACACCAATGATGGGACACTATTTCTCCCACTGACACCAATGATGGGACACTATTGCTTTCACTGACACCAATGATGGGTCACTATTGCTTTCATTGACACCAATGATGGGACACTATTGCTCCCACTGACACCAATGATGGGGTAATATTGCTCCCACTGACACCAATGATGGCACACTAGTCCACTTCCTATCCACTGGGGTGCTGTGTAATTTTTTTTTTACTCCCACTGATCACCTAGATTGAGGCATTATCTGCTTCCTCTGGCCACAGTCCGGTCCCACAAAAGTCTGAAGGACAGTAAGCTGGACCCTTGTAGTTTGTAGACCCCTAGTCAGGGGTGGACTGACAACTCATGGGGCCCCCGGGCAATTGAAGATTATGGGGCCCCCGGGCTTACAGATAGCCAACACGCCAGGTGGCAGTACAGTGGCGGGGCAGCTAAAATCTCTGGATTTTCACATCAAAAACATGTGGGTTTTGGACATATCAGGGACATATGTAAAAAAAACACAGATTTTTACATACTGTCCCTGGTTTTAATGAGCCTGGCAACCCTGATGGGGCCCCCTAGTGACATGGGGCCCTCGGGCAGTGCCCGAGTTTCTCAATGGTCAGTCCGCCCCTGCCCCTAGTCTATAACATGTCACTGTGTAGGTATAAGTGCTTCTGACCACCACACAGAAACTGCAATAGGGTTTCCCACCCCAGGAATGTGAAGGGGGCCCTGCGCTGTATATTAGCAGCATGCGGTCTGAATGGTGACTTCATTGTTTTGCTCTCTTTTGAAGCTTCAGTTACAAAGCCAGACAAAACCCGCACAGCACAGAGGGGGTTAATAGGTGTCTACATGAATTACCCGGGTCGGTTGTGCCCAAGCACTTGTGCCTCTTGCAGCTCTCATTCGTAGCCGCTGCCCTGCAGATGGCCCCCCGGTATTGAATCATTTTTTCCCCTCCGTCTAACGAGAAGCGTTCCTGGAAGTTCCTGGAAGTCACAGATTCAGACAGGTGTCGCCCTGAAGTCAGACGGAAAGGATGTGACTTTTATATTAAGATGAAGAGGATAAGGTGATGTTTTTCCTGCCGACAGTGCTGGACGGTGTGCTCTACTGTAGGGAATAAAAAAAAAAAAACATTTTCATGAGTGATATGAAAAAGTGGATGTATTTTTTCCTTTTCTTATTCTTCTTTTCCCCCGTCGTCAACATACTAATTGAACTTTTAAATAAAATCTCTGCATTATCGTTACATACCTTTTTTTTTTTTTTTTTTCTGAACGCTCAAATAAGCTTTAGGCCCCTTTTACTGTCAGTTTATTTGGCGGACGCCATACAAGTCTATGGGGCGTCGGATGTCAGCGGTGACCATTTCCGCTGACATCCGATCTGCTCACATCAGATGTATGGTTATAAGTCGCCATCAGGTGAGATCTGATGAAAATGGAAATCTCTCCATAGACAAGCAGCGGCGTTCAACAAGCCCCTCCCCGCTCAGTAAGCAGAGAGGGACCTGTCATCCGCCGGCTCAGCAGAGATCAACAGACCGCTGCAGCTGGCGGACTGTTGCAACCGATCTGCCTTGTGTGGAAGGGGCCTTGTAGATTCTGGACTTTGAACTGATGTAGAAAAGAGAAGACGGCAGATAAACAGGTACAACCTAAGGCCTGTTCACACGATCGGATATTCTGACAACAATTGTCCGATCGATGTGTTTTGTCGGATAACCTGACCGTCTGTATGCTTCGTCGGACAATTATTGTTGGAATTTCCGACAACAAATGTTGGCTGTGCTTGCTCCTAAATTGTCCGACAATAAATGTGTTCCGTTGGATTATCCGATCGTGTGTACACAAATCGGTCAGACTAAAATCCAAAGTACAAACTTTGCTCTGAACCATGGCTAAACATCAGACAACAATGGCAGAAGCTACCCAAAGAAATGAAAAAACATGACGTTTCGTGTATGTTGGCTTAAAATGTCCTGCCGTCTGTATGCAGAACAAGTTCACGGACAACGCCCTTCGGACAAAAATCCACTGATTTGTCTGATGGAAGTCCTATCGTGTGTATAATGCTTTCGAGTGCGTTCACACTCACAGTGCCTGAGCGCCGTTTTGCGGTGCTTTTTGGCTCCCAGCAGGGCACTTTTAGACCACCGCTAGCGGCCGAAAAAGGGTTAAAAGCGACCGCAAAGCGCTGCTACAGCGGTGCTGCCCAGTGATTTCAATGGGCAGGGGCGCTTTAGAAGCCGTGTAAAGCGCTGCAAAGAAGCTGCTGGCAGGACTTTTTTTGGGCGCCCCAGTGTGAAAGCACTCTAGCTTTCACACCGGAATTGCAGCAGAGGTTTTTTTCAGGTGCTTTACGGGTGCTATGTCTTTGCACCGAAGCGCCTGGGAGAAATGCCTCCAGCGTGAATGGGGTCTTATGTAGGAGAATTTGTTTAATCTCTGTGTATTGCCTGAAGCCACTGGGTTATAGATTACATCCACCTTAAGTAGCCAAACCCCTTTATGATTTATACACCTCCTATTGGACATTTCCAAAGAGCTCCAACAAACAGTATGGAGGGGCTGGAATGTGGTGCAGGTGAGTATCAATGGGGGCGGAGCAGGTGCCCAATCAAGAGAACCTGTTGCTTTACCCAATTGGGTGCATGGGCTTGTTCCTTGTATTTGGCATAAGAAGATTGTCTTGTTTTTTGCTGAGTTTGTATTCTTGGAACAAACGTGAATGAAGTTTCCACAGAAGCCTGCTGTTCTCCCAGAGTAGTAAAGAGTCACAGAACATATTTTAGCTGTTTTCCTAATAACAAACACATTGGAAATGTGTTACTCGCTTGAAAATGAGAGTAGTAGCGGGGAGGCTCGGCGATGGAAAGTGTGAAGAGGGATTTTGGCAGAATGAAGATTGTCTTCCTATCAGAATAATATGTTCCCGTTCTTCTCAGCATGCTACAATACAGAGATAATTGTAAAGAAGATCGACGCCCCCCGATTGGATAACTTTCATTTTGCTCTGTGCTCCGTGTGTGACATAAACAAGTGTTATTTATTTAAATAAAATGCTTGTTTTCACCTTTGCTCAGTGCTACCGATCTTCTGCCGCCTACAGGAGAACGTGTTCCGGATTGCCCGGGACAGTCCCGCATTACCGGTCTGTCCCGGGCACATTGATTCCAGGACAATACAGTGTCCCGGGATGAAACTGACACAGCCAACCCCCCCCCCCCCCCCCCCCCGGTGCCAATCTAATGCCCCCAAAAAAGGTCTCCACATCACCGATTTACTCACTGACAGTACTGGTCCGTGCCGGGAATGCCTGGAGGAGCACAATCCCCGCCCCCTGTTTGTGATTGGAGGAATCATAAATCCCGCCTCTTGTGTCCAATCACTTTGCTATAATATGCTAGTATGCATCGCATACTAGCACATTATGAAATACTTATCTTTTAGAATGAAGCCCTTTAGTGGCACACTGTCACAGCTGAGAGGTCTTCCATCCCAGTCTTATTTCCCGATTTGCAGATTCTGGCTGTGTGAGTGGCCAGAGCCCCGATAACATCATGGGTGTCCTCGGTTCCGGTAGGGTGTCCTGAAGGTAAGGCATGGTATGCTGGACCTTTAAAGCGCATGCGCCCGTGACATTACCGGCTGCATCTACTGTGAAATCACAAAGCGGACTTTTGCTTTCACTTTAATAATACTCCACCCGCTTCAGAAAAGCAACGAAAAAAAGCCCCCTCTCTGCCCTTGGGCCCTCTTGTTGAACTAATGGGGGCCCAGGGAACTTTATTATAGGTGATTGTAGCTGTGCTCCTCAATAATTCTCCTCCTGCATCCCATGGAATGTAGAAAGCTCCTTCTCTGTCCCTGGATCCTCCAACTGGACTAATGGAGTCATGAGGTCCAGCTGTCCAGCTTTATTTCTACCCTCCTATCAGCAGCCCTGTCTTCAGGGGCGGACTGACCATTGAGTCACTCGGGCACTGCCCGAGGGCCCCATGCCACTAGGGGGCCCCATCCAGGTTGCCAGACTCAGTAAAACCAGGGACAGTATGTAAAAATCTTTTTGTTTTACATCTGTCCCTGATATGTCCGAAACCGACATGCTTTTGATGTGAAAATCCCGAGATTTTAGCTGCCCTGCCTCTGTACTGCCACCTGGCATGGTGGCCATCTGTAAGCCCAGGGGCCCCATAATCTTCTATTGCCTGGGGGCCCCATGAGTAGTCAGTCCACCCCTGTCTTATTTTATTTCTACCCTCCTATCGGCAGCCCTGTCTTATTTTATTTCTACCCTCCTATCGGCAGCCCTGTCTTATTTTATTTCTATCTTCCTATCAGCAGCTCTGTATTATTTTATTTCTATCTTCCTATCAGCAGCTCTGTATTATTTTATTTCCATGGAGACCCTGTTTCCAGATCTAGTAAAAATCAATAAAAATTTCAAATGGAAAAAATATTGAAAAAATATACATTTTAAATGATTCTAAAATAAATCTTTTATGAGATTTTATTGGTTGAGTTTACATCGTCTTTCAAGCAGTTTCTGCCTTACCTGTTCTATCTCCTCTTTGAAAATGTTTAATAATTGAAAGTAAAAGTTCAGTCTTTAGCGGAATGCCGCTTATCCTGCCAACACATTGGAAAAATAAATCTTTACAACCTGATTTCACAGAGAAAAGAGAAGCAAGTATATTTTGACCTTTAAAATGAAAGTTCCCCTTTAAAAAAAAAAAAAAACATGTCACATGAATGTTTTTATGTTTGCTACATTCTTTACTTCCTCAGATATTTCTAGTGAAGTTTTTTGTTTCCATAATTACTCATTTTATTTTGTTGGCATGGGTGATGTCACATGAGATTTCCCTATTTTTCTATTTGACGACAATAAAAACACGGCAGTGGTTGCTTCTCTTTCCTACTCTATAGGAAAGGAAAATAAAAAATGTTGGTTTGGAGCTTCACTTTAATGTATCTTTGTATGTTCAGAAATAATAATACTTATAATTTCCAACATTGTGACCGGCTCAGTATTGTAGGTGACAGGTACACTTTACTGCCAATGTGTGTGTGTGTGTGGGGGGGGGGGGGGGGGGCTCACACATGTTTTCCCTGATGAGGAATATTTCCATCATTTTGGAAATTACCTGTAATCAGTGCATTTTTTTTTCTTCTTTTTTTAAAGGGTCTGTAATTGCAGCTGATTTGTTGACCGGCATTTGGCCTTCCAGATGGCAGCGAACGTTTATATTTAGTCCTTTCTGTGCAGATCATTTTTTCCTACAAACAAGCTGGAAAATCCATCCTAATGCCAGTTCTCCCGGGAATGCCGCCGAAATTCATATAGGCATATACAGAATATTTTGGATTTTTTTTTTTTTTATAAATAAAGGTTGTTTTATTTTTTAACCACTTGATCACAGGAAGGTTTTACCTCATTCATGACCCCCCTCCCTTGTTTTTATTATTGAGGACTGCGCTACTCTAAAGCTGTGTGAGCCCGTCGTTTTTTTTTTTTTTTTAAAGGTCAGCAGCTACAAATACTACAGCTGCTGACTTTTAAAATAATGACACTTAGGTTTACAACCCCTTTAACCACTTAAGACCCGGACCAAAATGCAGGTAAAGGACCTTGCCCCTTTTTGCGATTCGGCACTGCGTCGTTTTAACTGACAATTGCGCGGTCGTGCGACGTGGCTCCCAAACAAAATTGGCGTCCTTTTTTCCCCACAAATAGAGCTTTCTTTTGGTGGTATTTGATCACCTCTGCGGTTTTTATTTTTTGCGCTATAAACAAAAATAGAGCGACAATTTAAAAAAAAATGCAATATTTTTTACTTTTTGCTATAATAAATATCCCCCAAAAATATATAAAAAAAACATTTTTTTTCCTCAGTTTAGGCCGATACGTATTCTTCTACGTATTTTTGGTAAAAAAAATCGCAATAAGCGTTTATCGGTTGGTTTTCACAAAATTGATAGCGTTTACAAATAAGGGATAGTTTTATTGCATTTATATGAATTATTTTTTTTTTACTACTAATAGCGGCGATCAGCGATTTTTTTCGTGACTGCGACAATATGGCGGACACTTCGGACAATTTTGACACATTTTTGGGACAATTGTCATTTTCACAGCAAAAAATGCATTTAAATTGCATTGTTTACTGTGGAAATGACAGTTGCAGTTTGGGAGTTAACCACAGGTGGCGCTGTAGGGGATGTGTGACATATGTGTTGTGTTTACAACTGTAGGGGGGTGTGGCTGTAGGTGTGACGTCATCGATCGCGTCCCCCTATTACAGGGATGACACGATCGATGCTACGGCCACAGAGAAGCACTGGGAAGCCGTGTGTACACACGGCTCTCCCCGTTCTTCCGCTCCATGTGCCCAGCCGTGCCATTCTGCCGACGTAAATGTGCAGTAGGCGGTCCTTAAGTGGTTAAGGCACTAAAAAAAGGGTTCTAACCGATCTTCTACCATCTTGGTAAAGGCAGGGCTTTGCTTCCCCATATCTGTGGGGACTGGTCTTCACATCACTGGTGGGGTAATGATTGTGAAGCAGCAGCCGAAGTGGAGGAAGCACAGATCCACAGAATGGATAATATTAAAGAGGAGTTCCACCCAAATTTGGAACTTCCTCTTGTTCCACTCCCCTCCCCCTTACATGCCACATTTGGCATGTAATTTTTTTTGGGGGGGAGTGGGGGCTTCAGTAGGAGTGGGACTTCCTGTCCCACTTCCTGCTTCCGCCGAGGGGCTGGTTAGGCGATTAAGCCTTAATCCCTGGACACTGGACACAGCCCCCCCTGGACACTGACAGGTCCCATGCGATCGCCTCTCCAATCAGCGGCGAGCCGCGCCGCGCGCATGCGCAGTGCGGCTCGCGAATGCGCAGTGGGTGCCCGGCCGTGAAGCCGAAGGCTGTCACGGCTGGGTGCCCACAGTCGGGATGGAGACGACGGCCGGGGAGGGGGGGAGAGGAGCGGAGCCCCGGTCGGCGCGTCGCTGGAACGCAGGAGCAGGTAAGTGAGTGTTTATTAAAAGCTAGCAGCTACACTTTTTGTAGCTGCTGACTTTTAATAAACACATTTTTTGGCTGGAACACCCCTTTAATAGTAATACATTTTTTTATTTTATGTAGTGCCTTTTAAAGGTAGCTTCTCAAAGCTCTTCACAAAGAAGACACAAGACACACACAGGATAAAACAAAAGAGAAAAAAAAAGACAATTATGTGAAAGCTTGTCTAAAGAAAAAGGTTTCTAGATTTGATTTGAATGAGTTTGGAATTCACTTCCAAAGAACATCAGAGATCCATCTTCTCCAGAGTTTTTGGGCAGAGCAGAAGGCGGCTCTGTCTTCCAGTGTGTAAAGCAGAAGCAGGGAGATCCTTGCACTGCAGATCCTCAGGTACAGCTTCCTCTTCAGCAAGGAGAGATCAGTGAGCAACACTCCGGTGACCTCACCAAATCTCACTCCAAATCTGGTGAGACTAGCAGTCCAACAGCAACCATAACTTTGTTTAGTGATGGTGAACCTTGACACCCCCAGATGGTTTGGAATTTGTCATGATGCTCATCTACACTGCAGAGTGCACGAGCATCATGGGAAATGAAGTTCCCAAACATCTGGGGTGCAGAGGTTCCCCATCCCAGGCTTAGCTGATCTCATACTGCAGATCTACAGCTTTGACCCTGAGGGCACAAAAACCACACCTATTCTATTTCAGGAGGAATTCAAGACCAAAGGTACATTTTTCTTCATACTCACATTTATTATTTCTAGATGTTCCATATAATATAAAAATCCTATTTTTTTTTTTTTTATTTGTATCTACTGTAAAATTCCACATGTAGCCTTCACCTTAAACTGTTTACCCCCTGCAGCACTATATAGATAAGTGACACACCCTGCTGCATATTAATTGCTATTCTGCCCACACCTCACTGCTAAATCTAGGTCAGTGTACATGGCGCTGTACTCCTGACACAGAGACCTGTATTCTCTGCCCTGCGTGACTGGTGCACAGAGCAATACAGAATGGGCACCCCATTGTGCAGAAAGATATTGGGGTTGATTTACTAAAGGCACATCCACTTTGCACAACAAGTGCATTGCAAGTACACTTGGAAGTGCAGTCACTGTAGATTTGAGGGAAAAATCTGAAATGAGGGGAAGCTCTGCTGATTTTATCATACAATCATGTGCAAGCTAAAATGCTGTATTTTATTTTCCTTGCATGTCCCCCTCGGATCTACAGCGACTGCACTTCAAAGTGCACTTGTAGTGCAAGGTGGATTTGCCTTTAGTAAATAATCCCCATTGTGTGTTCTGTAAGGTGGTTGTACAGAACAGTATACTGTACAATGTATGTCAGCACTTTTCAGTTCTGTTTAGAAATACAGATGAATGTAATCAGTGAAGTGTATGTAATCTTATCAGCTCGGGTTAAAGTTTTGAAAACAGTGAGGTATATTTATCAACCAAGTTACTGACAGAATCAGACACCTGCCTACTGCAAATCAGACCGCCTGGAAGTAAAGTCATAGTCCCGGTTCATGCTGGAGCGATGCTGGAAACCCTGCGATTCAATGCCGGTTTCTGCATTGCACCTGCTTCACACTGAGTGCTACGAACTGCTGGGGGGGTGTCAATGTAAATTGCGGCCCGAAATCGCAAAAAATAGTACAGGAACAGGTTCCAGGTTCGGCACCCACCTTTAGAGTGTGCGCACGTGACGGGCCCCACCACTATGGCCTACCTGGCCGGGGCCCGTGCTACGTGGAGTCCCTTACTCTGGGCCCTCAGAGCAACTGAGTTGCCGAGGGGCCTCAGTGACTTACTGGGTCCCTATACTTCAAGGGAAACTGATGGAGAGGATGCGCTCTATTGCTCTCAAATATTGGACCTGTGGCAGAGGCCTTTACTAATTACTAGAGCCAAGTCGGTGGCAGAGACCTGTTCCTTCTCAGTTTTCTCAGTGACACTCTGGCTGCCAGGCCTGTGGGAGAGGCCTGTATAGGTGCACTGCACCCACTCCGGCGGGAGTGGCGACGGGAGAAAAGAATATACTCTAGAAGCAGGACTGCTTCTGTTCATTATCCATAGCCTGACTCTGCAAAGTTATTCTCTTCACCAACCTATCCTGTCTACCTCAAGTTGACTGTTGGTCGATGTTGGACCGAAAATGAAGCACTTAGAAAATGTCAACCATTGGCATTTATGTTCCTTTACTGCTCTCACAGTTGCTACCTTCAATTTCCCTGGACGCCTCAAAGGTAACTTAACTTATGCCAATCCCACATCTAACCAGCGGCTCCTGAATGATGTAGCGCTCCATATATAAAAAAGTTACATTTTAACCTTTTTTGTTGTATCAATGCAGGAGCAATTTCTCCGGTTACATAGTTGCCTACTGTCCAAGATTTTCTAATCTAGGTGCTCTGGAAGAAGCCATGCCCCTGACTGCACCCCAAAATCACAGCATTTGAGTTACTGAGTATAAATTGACTTGAACACAAATGTACTGTAAGTGGGCAGTGCCCGCAAAAACTGGGGCTTCCTATAGACTAGACACGATCCGGCCAAGACCATATGGAAAATGGGCGTGATAGGAGGCAAAAACGGCCAGAATAGGGTGTAATGTGTGGGCCATAGGAGGGGGTGTCCCGGGGACTGAGAAGATGTTGGCAAGTATGCAGCTAACCTCTATAGTATTTGTTTTTTTTTGTGAAACAAAAAACGACGTTTTGAAAAACGACACAAAAAATTCAAGCATGTTGGAATTTTTTTTTGGTCGTTTTTTTGAAGACAAAAAACGACGTTTTGCCCACACACAATCAATTTAAATGACGTTTTAAAAAACGTCGTTTTTTTTTATCGCAAGTAATGATGTCTCCAGATGACAGCAGTGCTCTGTGACTTGGATGTGCTGAGCAGAGGATGAATGTGGTGTGATCGGCTCCTCCTGTGTGTTCTGTTACTGTATGATGCTGATATCGTACTCTTTACATGATAAATCTCTGGGGCAATGGAGGATTTAATTATATCTTGTAAATGTAATGGACTATACATTAGATTCCAGCCTGGAAGACTGGCCTGGGCTATTAAGGAGGCAATCATATTTGTTTAAATGACAATGAGCTTTTAAATACCAAACATACCTTTAGGAGGATGTGGCTAAATATAGAGCATGCGATTCCATAATGTGAGTGATCTCTGTGCCCTGCGCTGCTATGGAAACGCTCTTCACATTTTACATTGTTATTTGCCGGGAATATATTACACACGCTACTCGCTGTTCTTACAATTTATTATTCTCAACTGTGGCTGAAATTCTAAATGACCATAGACTGACCGCCATTTTGTTCTGCCCTATCCTGTTACCTGATATCACACATTGAATAAAAGCTGCAAAGTCGTTATAAGGAATAGTGCCCCATCGTTGGTGTCAGTGGCAGGAATAGTACCCTATCATTGGCATTTGTGAAAGGAATAGTGCCCCATCATTGGTGCCAATGGGAGGAATAGTGCCCCATCATTGGCATTGGTGGAAGGAATAGTGCCCCATCATTATTGTCAATGGGAGGAATAGTGCCCTATCATTGGCATCAGTGGGAGGAATAGTACCCCATCATTAGTATCATTGGGAGGAATAGTGCCCCTAAATTGGCATCAGTGGGTTGAATGGTGCCTCATCATGGGCATCAGTAAATGGAATAGTGCCTCATCGTTGGTACCACTGAGAGGAATACTGCCCCATTATTGGTATCACTGGGAGGAAAATGACCCATTGTTCGTGTTTATAGAAGGAACACTACCCCATCGTTGGCATTAGTGGAAAGAATAGTGCCCCATCATTGGTGTTGGTGGAGGAATAGTACCCCAACAGCATCAGTAGGTCAGAGGTCATCTGGAGTCTTATTGTTGCTGCCCTGTCACCTGCCTGACCTCAAGCAACTGTCCCTCAAGAAACTGCTAAAGACACTGAATCATCATGACAGTCAGGGGATTAGCATTTTCGAAGGGCGGTCTGTATCGGCAGTTTCTATTCCTCCTCCATACAGGCTTCACCTAATCTCCAGGGTGTTCTGGCACACAGGTTGTGTACATTCTATATATTTATATTGTACTTTGTGTCTCTAGAGCCACAAGCTTTGACAAAGTACATTTACCCTGCAGGAATAAATTGTGTGTGTATGTGGGTACGTGTGTGTGTGTATGTATGTGGGTACGTGTATGTGGGTACGTGTGTGTGTGTATGTATGTGGGTACGTGTATGTGGGTACGTGTGTGTGTGTATGTGGGTATGTGTGTGTGTATGTGGGTACGTGTGTGTGTGTATGTGGGTATGTGTGTGTGGGTACGTGTGTGTGTGTGTATGTGGGTATGTGTGTATGTGTGTGTGTGTATATGTGGGTACCTGTGTGTGTGTATGTGGGTACCTGTGTGTGTGTATGTGGGTACGTGTGTGTGTGTATGTGGGTACGTGTGTGTGTATGTGGGTACGTGTGTGTGTGTGTATGTGGGTACGTGTGTGTGTGTGTATGTGGGTACGTGTGTGTGTGTATGTGGGTACGTGTGTGTGTGTATGTGGGTACGTGTGTGTGTATGTGGGTACGTGTGTGTGTATGTGGGTACGTGTGTGTGTATGTGGGTACGTGTGTGTGTATGTGGGTACGTGTGTGTATGTGGGTATGTGTGTATATGTATGGGTATGTATGTGTGTGTGTATAAATGTGGGTACGTGTGTGTATGTGGGTATGAATGTGGGCACGTGGGTGTGTGTGTGTGGTGGGGTGTGTGGTGGGGTGGGTGTGTGTGTACGTGTGTGTGGGTACGTGTATGTTTGTGCATGTGTGTGTGTGTATGTGTATGTGTGCTCTGCTGTGTCGCACACAGTTTACATCTCCTTTCAATATATCCATGACAACCACATAACAGAGGCCGGGATTGTCCTGCGGTCTCCAGTCTTCTCCTCTATTTATATATTTGAGGATTACTGGTGTGACTGGGCATAACATTGCCAGGTCCTGTATGTATTTGTTTTCCTCGGTGTGCTTGTGTAATACACGGCTGGGTAGATTTCTGGTGCCAGCTCTTCAATAGAATATAAGCAGGTAAAGCCAACAGCAGATCTAAACCCAACTACTAAAATCTCATAAGGACCCTTTCACACGTCTGTTCAGTTCGTCCGTTTTTTGGACGTCCGTTAACGGACCTCAATGCTTCCCTATGGGTTAGCGTCCGTTAGCGGATGAGCATCCGCTAATGTCCGTTAACATCCGTCTGCGGTAAGCTCCGTTTTTTTGGACGGAAGAAAACCCTATTTTTCTTCCGTCAAAAAAACGGAACGGACGAAAAACGGACGTTAGCGGATGATCCGTTTACCATCCGATCCGCTAACGTCAGTTTTTCATCAAAATATGTAAAAAAAAAAAAAAGGTTCTAAAAAAAAAAAACGGATGAAAAAACGGATGAAAAACGGACGGAAAATGGAACGGAAACGGATGTAAACGGACAGAAAACTGGGAAAAACTGATGAAAAAACGGATCAACTGAAGGGGGAAAAAACTGATCTAAAAAACTGAACGGACGTGTGAAAGAGCCCTAAGCTTTAACACGTTAATATCATTTCAAAAGTAATTTTCAATAGTTCCAAGTCCACCAAAGTTGGTATTGCCCGTGGCGGTCTACCGGGATTTGTTTTGTTTGAAATCTTTTCAAATAAAAAAAAAATTAAAAACAAACTTTTTTCACGTTGTCATTATTGGGTATTATTTGTAGCGTTTTGAGTGACCCAGGAGAGGAGGCGGAATCCGGACAGCGGAAGTTCAATTTCTGGGTGGAACACCGCTATAAGGATGTGACCATCCAAAAAAATGGACATCTAGGCAGGACCAGCCAGAAAGTGGGCATGATCTGTGCAAGGCCACCAGGAAAATGGGTGTGGTCTGGGCAGAACCACCCCGAAGGGGAGCATACCAAGTTTTAGTGTCCTGGGGATTGGGATGAAGATGTTGGCATGAAGGGTAATAACGGAAAGTGATTGCAGGCAAGAGCAGCTGGTTCTTGCATGACCATCCAGCAAGTGGGCATCATCTAGGTAGGACCAGCCAAAAAGTGGGCATCATCTGGGCAAGACCACCTGGGAAAAAAGTGTGTGGCCTGGGCAGAACCATCCTGAAGGGGAGCATACCAAGTTTTAGTGTTTTGGGGATTGCGACAAAGGTGTTGGCATGCAGGTTAATAATTGGAGGGATTGCAGGCAAGAGTAGCTGGTTCTTGCATGACCACTCAGCAAGTGGGCGTCATGTAGGCAGGACCAGCCAGACAGAAAGTGGGCATGATCTGGGCAAGAACACCAGGAAAATGGGTGTGGCCTGGGCAGAACCATGCTGAAGGGGAGCATACCAAGTTTTAGTGTCCTGGGGATTAGGATAAAGATGTTGGCATGTGGGGTAATAATTGGAGGGATTGCAGGCAAGAGTAGATGGTTCTTGCATGACCACCCAGCAAGTGGGAGTCATCTAGGCAGTACCAGCCAAAAAGTGGGCATGATCTGGGCAAGACCACCAGGAAAATGATAAAAGTTTTAGTGTCCTGGGATTAGGACGAAGATGTTGGCACGTAGGGTAATAACTGGAGGGATGGCAGGCAAGAGTAGCTGGTTCTTGCATGACCATCCAGCAAGTGGGTGGGCGTCTTCTAGGCAGGACCAGCCAGAAAGTGGGCATAATCTGGGCAAGACCACCTGGAAAAAGGGGTGTGGCCTAAACAGGACTATGCAGAAGGTAAGCATACCAAGTGTGGGTGTCCGTTGGTATGTAGGTTATGGATGTGGTGTTCAAGGAATGGAAGGGCATTGAACGCTGGCATTTCACCCATCGCAACTGTCACACCCAATTCTATCCCATTTTATTCCTCACAATGAAAATCCTGGTCCCTTCTTTGTGCCTCCAGGTGATGTCCCTGATTTTGAGGCTGATGCAGAGAGACCGGGCGATTTTTCTTTCTTTCCTAGCTGCATGAAATGCACACAGCCGTCTTTTTATAGCACCCGCGATATTTACATAGCAGAAACGTCCAGCTTCTCTGTGTATTGTACAGAACGTAATAGGAAACTGCCTGGAATCGGCTCAAACACTCGCACCACCGGCCCTCCTCTATTTATAACATGCAACATTCTATTCTACCCAATTTATGGGAAACTTCAGAGAAACAAATCTGGTGATTTCTCAGTGAACCGGGCAAAATATCCACTTCTGCTTCTCCCAGCGCTGACGCATCCAGCTTATTCGAGGAGGAGGAGGACCTGATCCTGCCAGTAATACAATGACTGCATGTCTGCTGGATAGTGGGGGATGTAAATAGACTGACTACTATAATAGTAACTGAGCTTATAAACACAGTCCGGAAACTCATAGCCATATATACATGAATACTCACCGGCCACTTCGGTGGCGGCTGGTGCTCAATTTTTTTGTTTGGGGGGCACAAACAAACTGAAAAAAAAAAACACATTAATTGCCACTGTGCCCATCAAGCGCAGCCACTGTGCCCCTAAATTGCGGCTACTGTGCCCCATCAATTGCGGCTACTGTGCCCCATAAATTGCGGCTACTGTGCCCCATCAGTTGCCGCTACTGTGCCCCATCAGTTGCCGCCAGTGTGCCCATCAATTGCTGCTACTCTGCCCCATCATTTGCTGCCAGTGTGCCCCATCAATTTCTTCCAGTGTACCCATCAATTGCCGCTACTATGCCCATCAATTGCTGCCAGTGTACCCATCAATTGCCGCTACTGTGCCCCATCAATTGCTACCAGTGTGGCCATCAATTACCATTACTGTGCCCTATTAAATGCTGCCAGTGTGCATCGCCCGGGACTTACTTGTCTCACAGTGGGTCACTGCGGCGCCCTCCTTGTCCACGCTCCTCGTTGTCTTCTCCCATCCTCTCTATCAGGCGTCCAATCACAGCTCCTGTTGTTTCAGCCAATCAATCAGGTGACAAGTAACAGACCTGAGCACCTGATTGGCGGGTTAGTGTTAGGAAATAAGGAAAATAGGATTTAAGCAAGTTATTTCTAAATCCCACGATAACTCGCGGCAGGCCTCTGCAATGTCTCCTGGGAACAATGAAAAAAGCTCCCAGGAGACATTGTGACATCGATGAAGTGACGGAATACCTGCACACTACTCGATGAATCCATATACAGGAAGCGGCCAGTAACATAAAGGATTACTAAGGTTCGCCTGCCCCTGACAGTGACTCGAGTCCTTCACTATGCAGCGATGCATGGGCAGCGCCGCTTAGTGAAGGATCGGCTCGGCTGCTCTAGTCCTGCAAAGGGAACGCTTTGAATGCTGTGAAAAAAGTGCAGGGATGCCGTTCCCACGCGTTCCCGCAGGACTCAAGCCCTGCCGCCCCTGTAATAAACGCATTGGACTCAATGGCTCAACATTTAGGTAATATTTTGCCTATAGTGCCTATAGCAGCCAATCAGGATCCATCGCGTTCTACTGATATGATGTGAGTAGAGTGCATTCAGATTTGTTGCAGGCAGGAATTAGTGCTCATTTTATTCAATCACATTTTGTACAATTCTCATATCTGGAGAGTCTAACTATAACATTTGTAATTCTTGATGTAAACAATTTGCAACATATAAAAAAAGAAAAAAGGTATTTTGCCCGTAGCAGCCAATCATTTACGGGCTTTGTAGCTCTAGCCTGAGCTGGGGGCCATCATATACAGTATATGATCTGGTTCCTCTACTAATCGGCCTCAATGTGTAGATTTGAGTGTTGTAGGAAAGAGCGATGAGGTCATACTATGCACATCATTGCAGTCTTTATTCCAAGCTTGTAGATTATTTTTTCCCCTGCTGTCACGTTGCATCTTTGTAGCCCCCGTTGTTCTGCGGAGGTGAGGTGCCCTTCATGGGTGAGTACAGCCCTCAGCGACATCATTTAAGTGACACATTAGTAACATCCGGCTGAACACAAGTGACACTAATCAGTGAGAAGATTACTGAAGAGTTCTAGGAAAGTTTCCTGTAACATTTCCGTCTAGGTGAGAAGTTCTATGTCATGTATTGGGTTAGGAGAGGCTGCAGGCATCAGGGGTTGGTCCGGCCGCTCATGCTGGAAGGATCCAACCCTATAAAGATGTCTTTGGGTCCAGCTGGTGGCATAAACACAGAGGCTCGGGTCACCCGAAAGTTCATGTTTATGCTGCAGAGAAAGGCGGTGCATGAGGAGGTCTTCGGCACCAGATCACCAGACTAAGCTTTACCAAGATCTCGTTCTACTAACCCTGGTTAGATGAGGTGACAAACAATGTATTTATGTTTATTGCAGAGTGTATCACTTTTACATTTGTTTCACGCTTGTTGTGTTTTTCATAATGGGATTTTTTTATACAGAAATGTCATTCTCCCTATCCCTCTAGTACAGGGGTCTCCAGAATGCGGCCCGGGGGCCACATGCAGCCCTTTGCTTGTCTTTATCTAGCCCTTGGGGCACTATTCCTTGCTCTGACATTTTCAATGGGGCATAATTCCTGCCACTGGCACCATCGATGGGACACTATTCCTCCCACTGACACCAGTGCTGGGACACTATTCCTCCCACTGACGCCAGTGTGGGACACTATTCCTCCCACTGACGCCAGTGTGGGACACTGTTCCTCCAAATGACGCCAGTGCTGGGGCACTATTCTTCCCACTGACACCAGTGCTGGGGCACTATTCCTTCCACTGACACCAGTGCTGGAGCACTATTCCTCCTACTGACACCAACACTGGGGGCACTAATCCCCCCCACTGACACAAATGATGGGGCACTATTCCTTCCATTGACACCACTGATGGGGCACAATTTTTCCCACTGACACCAATGATGGAGCACTATTCTTCCCACTGACACCAATGATGGGACACTATTCTTCCCACTGACACCAATGATGGGACACTATTCTTCCCACTGACACCAATGATGGGACACTATTCTTCCCACTGACACCAATGATGGGACACTATTCTTCCCACTGACACCAATGATGGGACACTATTCCTCCCACTGACACCAATGATGGGATACTATTCCTCCCACTGACACCAATAATGAGCAACTATTCCTTCCATTGACACCAATGATGGGGCGTTACCGATACTAGGACATTCTCCACTGCCCCTGGCTACAGTCCGGGATGTCTGAAGGGTAGTAAACTGGCCCTTTGTTTATATTTTTACAGCTACCAAATATACCTGGTGTGTCGGGATATTAGGCAAAAGTGACTTGGCTGTCATTGCTGACCTTTTGAAAATCCTAGTTGGCTTGGCTTCTCTACTTTCTGGGTCACTGACTTAGAACAAGCATGCAGTAAGTGAAGTCTTGGCAAATCAGGACTCCTTATCTGCCTTATGATCTGGGAACCCAGAACCAGAAAGTATTGAAGGCATTGGACCAACACAACAGCCAGGTAACTAGCTGGTAACTAGAAGGTAAGCAATGGCAGCTCTTCCCTGCACAGGTTACTTCAACGACTGGCGCTGCGATGTATCCAGTCATCCCTGTCCTATAGTTAGAAGGCATTTGTGTTATTTCTGTCCCACTCCACGGTTCACACACGGGGGTCAGCGCCGTCTTTCTGTTGCCTTGAACTCCGCTTCTGGTTATCATACGGAGCCGAGTCTCTGCTGCACAAGTCAAGCCCGTTCAGGTCACACTGATCCTCCATCCTGACAGCCGTCGTCTCCGGTTATCCTCTGTGATGCCATGGCACTGGAAGAGATGCTAAGGGAGGAAGGACGGGCTCTGTCACTGAGCTCACAGATCTGTTCTGGGCAAACAGACCACACAGTGTCAGGAGGAATTATGGGGGCTAAGATGTGTGTGCATGGGTCAGTAACAGGGGACCCCTGCCACCAACTCCACTCTTATATGAAATTAAGGATCTCCTCTTCAAGCAGCAAAATAAGGATTATTATTAATAGGCAGTATTATGATGTTTAAATTATATATATATATATATATATATATATATATATATATATATATATATATATATATATATATATATATATATATATATATATATACACATGGTGGGCCATTTATATGGATACACCTTAATAAAATGGGAATGGTTGGTGATATTAACTTCCTGTTTGTGGCACATTAGTATATGTGAGGGGGGAAACTTTTCAAGATGGGTGACCATGGCGGCCATTTTGAAGTTGGCCATTTTGAATCCAACTTTTGTTTTAAACTACGGATACTGGAAGCCTGTGCTAGAATTCCTCCTGTGGTGTTGCTATCAGTGTGTGAAGAGTGGGAGAAGAGGGTTGCATTGACAATCCAACACAATGGGCAGCACATTGAACACATTTTATAAGTGGTCAGAAACTTGTAAATAACTCATGAAAGAATAAAGTTACGTTAAAACCAAGCACACCATTGTTTTTCTTGTGAAATTCACAATAAGTTTGATGTGTCACATGACCCTCCTATTAAAAAATACAAAAGTTGGATTCAAAATGGCTGACTTCAAAATGGCCGCCATGGTCACCACCCACCTTGAAAAGTTTCCCCCCTCACATATACTAATGTGCCACAAATAGGAAGTTAATATCGCCAACCATTCCCATTTACCAGCAGGTGGTCCAGTTCCTGACAACTATGTAACTATTTACAATTCTATGCAGCCAGCTTAGCAAACCTGTCCGGGGTACTTCAATCCATTTCTATTCCAAGGTGCTCCTTCATTAAGCCCTGATGGAGTGGGGGTTTTGGAACCCCTAAAACCTGTTAGCTCTTCTACCTCAGGCTAAAATGAACTATTGCAAAAATGTTGGACGCTTGGATCATTGATCTTGTACTTTCATGTGATTTGTTTCTGATACATTGACATACTGTGATGGTGCCGTGTTCATTCACGTCACTATATGTCTCTGCCCTTGAATAAACATTTTTTTTAGGATATCTATCGTATATACTCGAGTATAAGCCGAGTTTTTAAAAACATTTTTTCTTGTGCTGAAAAAGCCCCCCTTGGCTTATACATGAGTTCCGCTGCCTCACTGTGTCCATCTGCAGCCTTATGATCTCCCGGTGCTGCGATATGCAGTCTAGTTGGCGGCCATGCGGTGTAACAAAGCCCCGCCTTCTCCTCGTCCGTTATGGGCGGAACACTGACTCACTGCTGGGAAGTCAGTGTTCCGTCAGGGACGAGGAGGAGGCTAGGCTTTGTTACACCGCATGGCCGCCGACTAGACTGCATATCGCAGCACTGGGAGATCATAAGGCTGCAGATGGGCACAGTTCCGGCATATGAGGAAGGGAGATGGGCACAATGAGGCTGAGGCAAGCAGATGGGCACAGTGAGGCTGCAAATGGGCACAGTGAGGCTACAAATGGGCACAGTGAAGCTGCAAATAGGCATTATTGACCCTCTTTTTCACCTACAATAACTGCTGCATTTCTCACCCTAGGCTTATACTTGAGTGAGGCAGGAAGATGGGCACAGTGAGGGATGCAGATGGGCACAGTGAGGCTGAGGCATGCAGATGGGCACAGTGAGGCTGAGGCATGCAGATGGGCACAGTGAGGCTGAGGCATGCAGATGGGCACAGTGAGGCTGAGGCATGCAGATGGGCACAGTGAGGCATGCAGATGGGCACAGTGAGGCATGCAGATGGGCACAGTGAGGCATGCAGATTGGCACAGTGAGGCATGCAGATTGGCACAGTGAGGCATGCAGATTGGCACAGTGAGGCATGTAGATGGGCACAGTGAGGCTGCAAATGGGCATTGTTGACTCTCGTTTCCACTTACAGTAGCTGCTGCATTTCTTACCCTAGGCTTATACTCGAGTCAATACGTTTTCCTATTTTTTGTGTGAAAAACTTAGGTACCTCGGCTTATATTCAAGTCGGCTTATACTCGAGTATATACGGTATGTATTTTTATATTATAAAATAAAAATATATTAACTATAGTTCCATGAAGTATTATTATGTTAAGCACATGACAAGCCCTTCACCCTGGGAATACCAATGTACCCGCTCCTCGTCCAATGCTGCACCCACGTTTACTTCACAAATGGAAACCTTAATTTTTACACATTTGGCCAAGTAAAGCAATTTCTTTTCATTTGTTATTCCACCCTGATGGCACCGCTCTTGTGATTTCATTTATAAGCCCCGTTTATTAAAGTTGGCATTCACCCTCATCCTCACTCCCGCGCTGCCTGGAATTAGCAACCTTTCCTAACCAATGTCAGACGGTTCAGCGGGTGATGCGCAGGGGGCTCCCCTGGCTGGGCTGTGGGGCTGTCTTCTCCCAGACTGCCCCTCTCATACAGCGGAGGCCCCATGTATATAGCCAGCGCGGCCACCAGCCAGACCAGAATAATTTAATTAGGCGGGTAGAATTCATGCTGGCATAAGCAGGAAGTGTTCAGCGATGTGCTTATATAAATGATACCACTGCTTGGCATGATCTCTTTTTTTTTTTTTTTTTATAAGACAACTTGTGCAAAATCAGCATTCTATACATTTAATGCTCAGAGGGAGAAAGGAAAAAAAAAAAACAGCGTGGGTGTTCCATTTCCTTTATTAACGGCTAATCCCATCTAATGGGCCCAATAACTAGGTCAGTGTTTCCCAAATGTGGCCCACCGCGGTCTATAACTGTCTCTTAACCACTTAAGCCCCGGACCATTATGCAGGTTAAGGACCTTGCCCTTTTTGCGATTCGGCACTGCGTCGCTTTAACTGACAATTGCGCGGTCGTGCGACGTGGCTCCCAAACAAAACTGCCGTCCTTTTTTTCTCACAAATAGAGCTTTCTTTTGGTGGTATTTGATCACCTCTGCGGTTTTTATTTTTTGCGCTATAAACAAAAATAGAGCGACAATTTTGAAAAAAATTCAATAATTTTTACTTTTTGCTATAATAAATATCCCCCAAAAATATATTTAAAAAAAACATATTTTCTTCCTCAGTTTAGGCCGATACGTATTATTCTACCTATTTTTGGTTAAAAAAAAAAACCGCAATAATCGCATCGATTGGCTTGCGCAAAATGTATAGCGTTTACAAAATAGGGGATAGTTTTATTGCATTTTTATTAATATTTTTTTTTTTTTTACTACTACTCAGCGATTTTTTTTTTCTTCTGTGACCGCGACATTTTTGGGACCATTGTCATTTTCACAGCAAAAAGTGCTATAAAAATGCACTGATTACTGTGAAAATTACAATTGCAGTTTGGGAGTTAACCACTAGGGGGCGCTGTAGGGGTTAAGTGTGACCTCATATGTGTTTCTAACTGTTGGGGGCGGGGCTGGACATGTGATGTCAGTGATCGTCTGTTCCCCTATCGGGGAACAGACGATCAGTGACACTGCCACAGTGAAGAACGGGAAAGGTGTGTTTACACTCACTCCTCCCTGTTCTTCAGCTCCTGTGACCGATCGCGGGACACCGGCCAGCAGGGGGCTTTTAGATCCACCAAACTACCTTTTAACCACCTGACTTCCCGAAGATTTACCCCCCCCCTTCATGACCAGGCCATTTTTTGTGATACGGCCCTGCATTATTTTAACTAACAATTGCGCAGTTGTGTGATGCTTTACCCAAACAAAATTTACGTCCTTTTTTTCCCCCCACAAATAGCTTTCTTTTGGTGGTATGTGGTCATCTCTGTGCTTTTTTTTTTTTTTTTTTTCTTTGCGCTATAAACTAAAAAAGGCCAACTATTTAAAAAAATAAAAAAACACATTTTTTTGTACTTTTTGCTATAGTAAATATTCCCAATTTTTTTCTTAAAAAAGCTATTTTTTTCTCAGTTTTGATATGTATTCTTCTACATATTTTTGGTAGTAAAAATTGCAATAAGCCAGGGCTTGAGAAATTTGCTTGGAATCTAGGAGCCAGCTAAAAAAGTTAGGAGCCAGCTCCCGCCGAGCTTACACGAAAAAGCGAACACATACGTGAGTAGCGCCCGCATATGAAAACGATGTTCAAACCACACATGTGCGGTATCGCCGCGATTGGTGGAGCGAGAGCAATAATTCTAGCCCTAGAACCCCTCTGTAACTCAAAACATGCAACCTGTAAAATTGTTTAAACATCGCCTATGGAGATTTTAAAGGGGAAAACGTTGTCGCCATTCCACAAGCGGACACAATTTTGAAGTGTGACATGTTGGGTATCAATTTACTCGGCGTAACATTATCCAAAGTGTATTTTTTCCCCAAAAAAGTGCGATTGTAAGACCACTGCGCAAATACGGTGTGACAGAAAGTATTGCAACGACCGCCATTTAATTCTCTAGGGTGTTAGAATAAAAAATATATATAATGTTTGGGGGTTCTAATTAGAGGGAAGGAGATGGCGTGAAAACAGACAGGGGAAGCTCCATTAGCATTGCTGCTTTTCTTGTCATACCAACGGCCACCACAAGATGGTGCCAGTTTACAGAAGGAAGCATAGGCCTGCAGAAGGCCGCAAAGCCGCGGCCTGACAGGATCGCGTGGTGGGGGAGGTGGGGGCGCACAGAGACACAGGATACCCCAGCTGTGCCGCCCCAGGTCGCTAATTCTAGTCGCAATGGCGACCTGGTGCCCGGGGTTTGTCGAACCTTGCAATAAGCGTATATTGATTAGTTTGCGTAAAAGTTCTAGCGTCTATCTACAAAATAGGGGATCGTTTTATGGCATTTTTCTTATTATTTTTTCTTTACTAGTAATGGCGGCAATTTTTATCGTGACTGAGACATTATGGGGGACACATGGGACATTTTTGACACAGTGCTATAAAAATGCACTACTGTATAAATGTCACTGGCAGGGGTGGGGTTAACACTAGGGGGCGATCAAGGGGTTAATTGTGTTCCCTAGTACCCTGTCCGGCTATCTCTTACTCTTTAGCTAACAACCAAATCTTTTATTTCTCCCGTGATTTCATCCCTCACAGTTATTTCATTTTGTCGCACCTTCTCCTCCCTATTAGATTGTAAGCTCCCAGGGCCCTCCTAACCCTCTTGTATTGTTGCTGCGCTGTCTCCCTTTTATATTGTAAAGCGCTGCGCTATCTATATAAATCCTGTATAATAATATAATAATCTGGGAACCCATTCTGCTCACCTGCTTGTAATGTGGGAGAGGAATTTTGGGACACGCCCTCTTCAGACTCCCTTGTCTTTCTCATACTAAAAGCTTCATGTATCGGAGAGTTAGGACGAAGAATCATCCGATCCAATCCAGATGTGCCTTTGGAAGTTTGGAATCAGATTAGTGACCAATCAGTGTAATGGAGATGAAGGAAGTCAGATATGTCCAGTCTGTGTGGTCACCAGTGGCAGCCTGTAATACAGGGCGCCCCCCCTAATCCATATACCCCGCCCCTAATCTACATGCAGGGCGCAGGACGCATTGGATTCCCAAATCCCCCCCCCTCCCCCCCAGAAAATGAGCACCATCACAATAAGTCAGGTTCATTTTCAAATCGATCGAGCATGGGGGGATGGTGTGGGGTTATTGGTTTTCTAGGGTGGGGGGTGGCTGGCTGTGGAGGCGCGGGCCGAGGGGGCCTGGTGGGCGACAGGTGAGCGATGCCGCGATCGAGTGTCGGAGGGGAAGTGGCGATCGAGCACGGAGGATGGTGTGGGGTTATTGGTTGGCTTTGGGTGGGGGGGGGGGAGTGGCTGGCTAGGGGTGGGGGGTTTGTCTGGCTGGGAGGGGAGCAGGCCATCGCCCAAATACACCCCCCCCCCCCCCAGAAAAATTAGCACCATCAGAAACAGGTCAGGTTCATTTTCATGTTGCTGAGCTGTATCTTTTTCTGGTGACATTGTAGCAGATTACGTTGTTACATGGTAACAGTTCTACAAAAACTACAAATGTTTGTCTATCACTAACGCGTGACTCGTGTTGGCACAAGTTACTTTGTGTCTGAAAAGTATTTGCAAATGAAACCCACTAAGCCTACAGGAGGTGTGTGCCCGGGAATGAGTGCTGTGCCAACGGTGCCCAACGCTGTACTAGTCTAGGCCAATGACAGCCAGGCTGTGCCCAGAAGAGACAAACAGAGGACTAAAGCTGGTCTATGTTAGTAGATTTTTGAACCCGTGTTCATATCATAACATCTGTACAATAATTCTTGGAACATTCAACGACTTGATGACCGTCCCTCAAAAGTACCCTTGTACTTTACAACCATTCCTTTACCCCACTAACCAATAGGGAATCAAACAAAAATGTTCCTAACGTATGGCTAGCCAACCACTTCAGCCCCAGAAGAATTTACCTTCCTGACCAGAGCACTTTTTGCGATTGCGTCGCTTTAACTGACAATTGCGCGGTCGTGAGACGTGGCTCCTAAACAAAATTGGCGCCCTTTCTTTTCCACAAATAGAGCTTTCTTTTGGTGGTATTTGATCACCTCTGCGGTTTTTTATTTTTTGCGCTATAAACAAAAAAGAGTGAAAATTTTGAAAAAATAGCAATATTTTTTGCTTTTTTGCTATAATAAATATCCACAAAAAATCTATAACAAAAAAATGTATTTCTCAGTTTAGGCCGATACGTATACTTCTACATATTTTTGGTAAAAAAATTCCCACAAAGCATATATTGATTGGTCTACAAAATAGGGTATAGTTTTATGGCATTTTTATTATCAGGCCCCGTACACACGGCAGAGAACCTCGACGGGCAGAACACATCGTTCCGCCCGTCGAGGTTCTCTGCCGGCCGTCAGAATCGGCGACCCGCCCATCGGGAAAGGCAACCAGCCATTCATCCCGACGGGCCGTCGAGCAAAAAGAGAACCTGTTCTCTATTTGCTCGACGGGTTTCCCGACGGGCGGGGCTCGCCGAGAGCGTACACACGGCCGAGGTTCTCGGCAGAATGCGGCTCCCAGCGAGGTTCTCGCTGGTTTCTGCCGAGAACCTCGGCCGTGTGTACGGGGCTTTAGTTTTTTTTTTATTAGCAATGGCGAAGATCAGCGATTTTTTTTATTGTGACTGCGACATTATGGCGGATACATCGGACGCTTTTTCTTCTACATATTTTTGGTATTAAAATTGCAATAAGTGTATATTGCGCAAATGTTATAGCGTATACAAAATGGGGGATAGTTTTATGACATTTTTAATATTATTTTTTCTTTGGCGGCGAAGATCTGCGATTTTATGGGGGACACATTAGACACTTTTGATACTATTTTGGGACCATTGTCATTTATACACCGATCAGGGCGATGAAAGGGTTAAGTGTGTCCTAGGGAGTGATTCTAACTGTGGGGGGGGGGGGTGGGTTACAAGTGACATGACAGCGATCACTGCTCCCGATCACTAGGCAGAACAGGGAAATGCCTTTGTGTCACGGAGCTCCGTTCTGCAGCTCCGTGAGCACAGTCACGGCGCACGCAACGGCAAATTCAAAGCAACGTACAGGTACGTTGCTTTGCGCAGCTGTGCCATTCTGCCGATGTATATGTACATGTGGCGGTCGGCAAGTGGTTCAAATTAGGCTGCATTCACACCTGAGCGACGGTCGTTTGGTCGTTTTTTGGGCGTTTTTTTCCAGCGTTTTGTCGCGCGTATTCATGCTTATTTGCACGTTTGCATACAGCGTCGTCCGACATTTTTGTACTTTGACGTTTTTTATTTTAGCCAATAGGAAAAATTATCATCTTTTCATCACTTGTTGCTATGTTGGTAGATTTGTTTAATCTTCTGCCTGGGTGAAAAGTTCTATTGATTAAAGCGACAAAACGCCTGTAGCAAACGCTCGTTGTCGCGCTAGTCGCTTGAATCGAGCGTTTCCATTACTTTCTATGGGAAATGGAAACGCTCAAATACGCCCAAACCGCCCGATACGCGTGACAAAAAAGGGTCCGGAACTTTTTTTAACTACAGGCGATGGGCGTCAGGCACATCAGCGTTCAGATGTGAACCATCTCCATAGGCTTTCATGTATTTTTCTCCCTCTGGCGTTTGTGAGCGTCGCGCTACAGGCGATAAAACGCCTAGGTGTGAATGGAGCCTAAAGCGGACCTCCATCCTTATATAAAAGTGATGTTGCCCGGTCTCCTCCTCACCAGTATTATCTGTAAGGCCTCGTTCACACATGGATCCGTTCAGGTCCGTCTGTCAGTTTTTCAGGCGGACCTGAACGGGCGCTCCATGCACCCCTATGGAGCGTCGGATGTCAGCGGAGACATGTCCGCTGACATCCGACCTGATCCGATCCGCTAAAAACAAACGTATGGGGCTCACGTCCCCATCCGTCCATGCGGATCGGATCGGGAAAGATCTGATGAAAACGGACATGCTGTCCGTTTTCATCAGATCGCTCCATAGAGGACAGCGGGACTCGACAAGCTCCTCCCCGCTCAGTGAGCAGAGAGGAGCTTGTCATCCGTCGGCTCAGCGGAGATCTGCGGACTGATCTCCCGCTGAGCTGGCAGACACAGGCGGACTCCGTCGGAACTGACTGCGACGGAGTCGGCTATGTGTGAATGAAGCCTAAGGCAGCTAATCTTTTCCTATTATTGACGTGCCAAGCCTGCGCTGTGTCTATGTGTGGGGGTGGCCATCTTGGTAGAGGCAGAGCTTTGCTTCCTAATATTAGAGCTACAGTACAGTACTTCCCTCCAAAACTGATGTTCTGACGACCGCTGGGAGAAAAAATTAAGCATATATATTTTTTTTCTGATTGATTTGCTGGAGTGCAGTCAACCGACCAGCATCCAGGGATGTTATGGTGGAACCTTTAGTGAGCCATTTATCTTGGAAACAGTACATTAATCTCCTTGTGGCACAAGACCCCAGCGTGCGGAACCAAAGGCAGGGAATGGGGTTACAAGGTCAATTGGGACCACCTTAAAGTGGATGTAAACCCCCAATTTTTTTTTTTTTTTTTTATGTCACAATGTAGAGTATAAGATTTCCTATCATCTGTGCCCAGTCTTGCCTCACAGAGTTAATCCAGATCTGATCAATCCTCTTTTATTGTTCAGTGAAAATTAACAGAATTCCAGATAAAAACTTGTCTAAATAAAAAGTCAGTTTCTCTCTTCTTGCTTTGAGTGACAGGTTATTTACATATCTAGCTTGGACATGTTTATCATATGTTATGTTATGTTTATCATAATATGAGGTGATCCAAAGTTCATTGTATATTACCAGGATGTGTTATGTGGGGGAGGGGTGGATTTTTCACTTTTTATACTGTGAATCACCTCATGTTATGATAAACATAACATAACATATGATAAACATGTCCAAGCCACTTTAAGAAGCCAACATTTAGTTTCTGGAGTTGTTGGGATTGAGGCATCAAAGCAGAACAGGTGTAAACACATAATACTGCAACATTCCTATTGTGTATGCTATAAATTGGTTGCTCATTGCATTTGCCTGGAGTGGCGGTTTCTTTTTCTTCATGTGTATGCTATAAATGAAACTTTTACTTTGCCTGCTATCAGCTAAGGACAGGTTCTCTTTAAATCCTGGATGTGAATTTAGTGCAATTCACAGGTTGCTGAACTGCAGTAAGAGAATCATCAGTTCAGTTTTATATTGGCGCCATCTAGTGGCTAGCTGAAATTATGACAGTCTGGAACATCTTTTGCCCATATTTATATATATATATATATATATATATATATATATAAACACACACTATGTCTAAATATGATGTGAATGTACATTGTATATGTAAAGCGCTGCGTAAATTGATGGCACTATACAAGTACCTAAATAATAATATATTACAGTGTGTATATATATATATATATATATATATATATATATATATATATATATATATTATTATTTAGGTACTTGTATAGTGCCATCAATTTACGCAGCGCTTTACATATACAATGTACATTCACATCATATGTAGACATAGTGTGTGTGTGTATATATATATATATAAAATGACACTTTGAGCACAATTTGGAAATTTTCACTTAGGGGTGTAATCACTTTTGTTGCCAGCGGGTTTAGACATTAATGGCTGTGTGTTGAGTTTTTTTGAGGGGACAGCAAATTGACACTGTTATACAAGCTGTACACCATAGGTGTACGCACAGGGTGGGTCCAGGCACACCCTAATCCCCCTGTGCAGCACAGATTCCCCCTTTTGCCCTGGCTTCCTTCTTTCCCCCCGCATCGCTACGGGCTCCCTCCTCTCCTCTCCTATTGGCTGTTGCTGCTGGAATGTGGGGAAAGGGGCCAGTAAATATGTGATTTACTGGCCCCCTTTCCTTTTGTGAATGAACATTGTGAGCGATCGGTAGTGTGTGTTTGAGCTTTGGGGTGCACACACCTATGCTGTACACTCACTACTTTACATTGTAGCATTGTGTGTGTGTGTGTGTATATATATATATATATATATATATATATATATATATATAATATTAAATAAATTAAATGCATACCTAGAGTAAATAGTATCTTTATAACTTAGTGGATTTCACTCTTAATCCCCTTTATAAAATCTTCGCCCCAAGGAATAAAGTTCAGTCAAATATGACCCATGGGCTTTGAAGCGGCAGACCTCGGCGGTAGCTGGAAGTGGGCGGCCGTCTTTCTGAAGCTGTGCCAGGAACTCTGGAAAAACGTCTTTGGTTCTGTTGAGTTTAAAAACTACAAATTGAGCTTCTGTACTTTGTTTATTTTATTGACAAAAAAAAAAATACGCGAGCGAGATATTCCAGACGATACGGAAAAGAAAAACACACGCGGTTTTCATTACAAGGGGATACTGTGTAGGTTGGTGACATACAGCGGGGTTATTCTTTACACTCTGGGTTTTTCATGTCTGTCCGCTGTCTATATTGCGGATTATTTCACAGCTTAACGGGTAACCACCCGCTGTCATATGTTACTTACATTACAGATAAGGAAATGGGAGAGACATATGTGGGTGACTTTAAACCTGCAGAAACCAGCCAAGCAATGTTTGCATCCAGAAGAGTTGTATAGTAGCAATGTCATAAACTTTGAATGCAACACAAATCTTCTGTGTGAAAGGAAAAAAAAAAAACATACTGTACTTTTCTAGTACCCCTGTGCCATTGTCAGGACACATTCAAAGTCTGCATTTTTGTTCCTGTGTGTGGCCTCCTCTTCCCAGCACCATATCAATGCTGAGATGATCAGAACCATAAGAAAGCTGCTATTGGTCATACAGTGAAAAGAAGTGGCTTTTGGGGGACTGGTCATACAGAGAGGAAGCCTGCAGGAGTGAGGAATAAGGTAATTATATCGCCTTATTCATCATCCCCTAGAAAAATAACTGTTAACTGTTGCAGTGTGGAGGGGGGGCCTGCTGCAAGGGAAACATTTTTTCTCCCATGTTGGGGGAACCACTGCAAGGGTAAAAAATGTTCCCATGTTGGGGGAACCACTGCAAGGGTAAAAAAATATTCCCATGTTGGGGGAACCACTGCAAGGGTTACATTTTTTTCCCCATGTTGGGGGAACCACTGCAAGGGGAAAAAAATCCCATGTTGGGGGAACCACTGCAAGGGTAAAACAATTTCCCATATTGGGACGACCCACTGCAAGGGTGACATTTTTCCCTTTTTAGGGGACCCACTGCAAGGGTTACATTTTTCCCCATGTTGGGGGAACCACTGCAAGGGTAGCATTTTCCCTATGTTGGGGGAACTACTAAAAAGGAAAAAGTTTTCCCATGTTGGGGGAACCACTGCAAGGGTAATAAATGTTCCCATGTTGGGGGAACCACTGCAAGGGTTACATTTGTTTCCCCATATTGAGGCAACCACTGCAAGGGTTACATTTGTTTCCCCATATTGAGGCAACCACTGCAAGGGTTACATTTTTTACCTATGTTGGAGGAACCACTGCAAGGGTAAAAAATGTTCCCCATGTTGGGGGAACCACTGCAAGGGTTACATTTTTTCCCCATGTTGGAGGAACCACTGCAAGGGTAAAAAATGTTCCCCATGTTGGGGGACTGACTGCAAGGGTAACATTTGTTTCCCCATGTTGGGGGATCTTCAGCAAGGGTATTTTTTTTCCTGTATTGGGGCACCCAATGCAGCGGTAATGTTTTGTTTTCCGCAGTTCACAATTAACTCATCACTTTACACAATCTGACTTTTGACTGTTAAGTTTTCTATTTCAATAATGTATTGGAGGACGTGTGTCCAGGAAGCATGATCCCCACCCCCCCCCCCCCCCCCCCAGGAATCAGATCTTGTAATCCACAGAGGATCTGCAGTGAGATTTGTTTACTAGCGAGGCCTGGCTGATAAGTCTGACCTCATTGTGCACTCCTCCTTCTCCTCCTCCTCCTTGGCTTTGGAGAGATTTCAGGACCTTTGCCTCGGCACGTTTTTTACCTTTCATACACCGGCCAACACCTCGTGCCTCCAATACCAGTGATAACGTTACCATGGTGACTGTTTACGGACCAGAAACAGGTTGGGGGATCAACGTGTACCTTGAAAGGGGGCCCTGGTAACCAAGCTCATTCACCGTGCCCCGCTATCTCCACCCTACAAAAGCGGCCTTGTCTTCCTTCAAGATAAACAGCGCAGAGGGCACTGCTTTTCAGCATTGACAGGTCGTTTCCCCTGCCAAATTCCCCACCTTGTGATTCTCTGCCAGGCTCTGATGGAGCTGCAAGCTCCTTGGGGCCCCTGGG
This sequence comes from Rana kukunoris, assembly GCA_029574335.1. Classification (NCBI taxonomy): domain Eukaryota; kingdom Metazoa; phylum Chordata; class Amphibia; order Anura; family Ranidae; genus Rana; species Rana kukunoris. Next base: position 136,391,323 of record CM056059.1, read on the forward strand.
TATCGCTGTTCACAGTTATTTTTGGCAGGACTCTCTGTGTTTTTCTTAAATGCTTCGTTTTCATGTCAAAGCAGGTCAGTTTTGGAGAAAGTTTTTTCAAATTTGAATTTCCCGCTTGCATTGAGTGAATTAAAGTGGATCCAAACCCGTCAATTTAACAGTTTACCAAAACAGTTACATGACATCAGGAATAATGGGGGGGGGGGTGCTGCTGCTTCAAATTGAGAAGCGGGGGGTTCCACCGCTAATTGAGAAGTAGGGGGGCACTAAATTGAAAAGCGGGGGGAGCCACAAATTGGGGGGGGGGGTTGCCCTGGGGACCTCTGAGCCCCTTACAAAAAAAAGAAAGAAATGAAAAAATATATGTATATAAAAAAAAAGGGGAGGGCAGCCATTCAGGGCCCTGGGGACCTCCGGGCCCTATAATAAAAAGAAAAAAGAAAGAAAAAAATATATAATTTTTTTTTTATAAGAAATAAAAGGGGTTATTTTTAATACAAAAAAAGGTGGGTTGCCATCTGGGGACCTCCTGGGCCCTTTAATAAAAACAAAAAGAAATACATATAAAAAAAAAAAAAAAGAAAAAAGCAAGGTTGCCATCCGGGGGCCCTGGGGACCTCCGGGCCCCTTACAGGTGTACTGCCTGTACCCCCTGATGGTGGTGCCACAAGCAGGGGTCAGGCTCAGAGACCTGTAGCTATAGCAGTAGAGAGGCTCCTTCAAACCAGCAGGATAAGTATACAAGCGGGTCACCCTGACAGATGACAAAGGCTCACCCGAGGTACGGGGTCTAAGCACTAATCCGTATTCACCAGAGCTCCTGATAGTGGGTTTTGCTAAGTGTTGCAGTCCTCGGGATCACCTCACCAGGAGGTCCAGTAGCAGATATAGCAGAATTAAGCAGAAGCATAGTCAGTAAACAAGCCAAAGGTTGGTAACAAGTGGTTGCAAATTGGGATCAAGTGGAAGTGTAGTCGAGGAGCAAGTCAAAGGTCGGTAACAAGTGGTTGCAAGTAGGGATCAAGCAGAAGCATAGTCGGTAAACAAGCCAAAGGTTGGTAACAAGTGGTTGTAAATTGGGATCAAGTGGATGTGTAATCGTGGAGCAAGTCAAAGATCGGTAACAAGTGGTTGCAAGTTGGATCAAGTAGTAGAAGTGTAGTCAAGGAACAAAGTTCAGTAACAAGTGGTTTCAAATTGGGATCAAGTGGAAGTGTAGTCGAGGAGCAAGTCAAAGGTCGGTAACAAGTGGTTGCAAGTAGGGTTTAAGCAGAAGCATAGTCAGTAAACAAGCCAAAGGTTGGTAACAAGTGGTTGCAAATTGGGATCAATTGGAAGTGTAGTCAAGGAGCAAGTCAAAGGTCGGTAACAAGTTGTTGAAAGTTGGGATCAAGCAGAAGCATAATCGGTAAACAAGCCAAAGGTTGGTAACAAGTGGTTGCAAATTGGGATCAATTGGAAGTGTAGTCGGGGAGCAAGTCAAAGGTTGGTAACAAGTGGTTTCAAATTGGGATCAAGTGGAAGTGTAGTGGAGGAGCAAGTTAAAGGTCGGTAACAAGTGGTTGCAAATATGGATCAAGCAGAAGCATAGTCAGTAAACAAGCCAAAGGTTGGTAACAAGTGGTTGCAAATTGGGATCAAGTGGGAGTGTAGTAGAGGAGCAAGTCAGAGGTCAGTAACGAGTAGTAGTGTAGGTACGATATGGATGGCAGCAGCAGTGAGAACAAGATATTGTCTGGAAGGAGCACAATAATCTGGGAAAACAGGAAGTGCAAAGGCGTGGCATAAATCAGGAAGTTCATGGGAGGAGCAAAGAGTTTAAAGTTGACAAGCGACAAGGCAAGATTGTCCTAGGAGAGATCAGACTGGGAGCTGTCCAGCATCTCAGGTGGCTTGGCAAGAAGAGCTACAGACAAATGGAAGAATAGTGCCGCATTGTTGGTATCAATGAAGAATAATGCCGTATTGTTGGTATTAATGGAAGAATAGTTCCCCATTGTTGGTATCAATGAAAGAATAGTTCCCCATTGTTTTATATCATAGGAAGACTTGTGCCCCATTGTTGGTATCAGTAGAAGATTAGTGCCCCATTGTTGGTATCATTGGAAGAATAGTGCCCTGTTGTTGGTATCATTGGAAGAATAATGCCCCATTGTTGGTATCAATGGAAGAATAGTGCCCCATTGATGGTGCCAGTATGGGGGAATGATGCCCCTTCATTGGGGTCCTTAATACCCACCATAGAGCCAAGTCATAGGACCTGCAGGTAGAACTCAATGGATTCCGCAGGCGTCACCCTGTGACCTGCATTTTATGAATGGGCTGCAATGTAATGTGAAGTACGATGGGGAAGGGCCCGGGAGATCGGCTCTCTCCTATTAATGACCCTCTTGGTGTTCTGTACGCGGCTATCGGCTTATTAAAAAAAATAAAGTTTGGAGAATTAAACTTCCAGCGTAGTCCCAATTCTCTATTGTATTGAGGGGATGAAATGAATGAGTATTCAGCCGGCTGATTCCCTATGTGGGCCGCGAGGCCTCCTGCTGGGCGGGGCACAAAGACCGATAAGTATTGTAGTCCACCAAAGTCTATCTGCCTGTCTGGAGGGGGAGGGGCCTGATGAGTACATAATAGGAGATGCTTGAATTGAGGAACATAGCCGTTTGAGCCCTGCGTTGATGTCATGCAAGGGATCCCAGCGAGATAAGCCGGTGACTCAGTCCGGTACAATCAGCGGGGGAGGGGGGGGGAGTGTGACCCCTGGGGCTGGGAAAAAAAAACAAATAAAAATAAAATCTTTTGTCAGAAGAGCTCCAAATCTGTGAAGAGCTTCCAGAAGCCACCAGTGCATTGAAGTGATAAGAACTTAATTAATGTCCGAATAAAACGGACGCGTCGCACAATGGCCCGCAAAGCTTCTGTCTCCCATGTAAACGGCCCAAAACATTTCGTGGTCTACGGAGCAAAAGCACTTCACACATCCTTACTTATCCGGCTGTAAGGAGACGGCGCCAAACCCCAAATATTCCATTTACAGGTGGGGCCTAATGGGCCCCTATATACCTCTACTCAGGGCCGCCATCAGGGGGGTACAGGCAGTGCAGATGTAAGAGGCCCTGGGGTCCCCAGGGGCTCGGATGGCAACCCCCTTTTTTTTTCAATTTAAAAATAAATAAAAATAAATTGTATGTCAGCACCCAAAGCCCCCTCCCCCAACCTGTAAGGGGCACGGTGGTCCCAGGGGCCCAGATGGCAGCCCCCCAATTTTTTTTAAATTTTTTGTTTTTGTCCATCAGCACCCAAAGCCCCCTCTGACCTGTAAGGGGCCCGGATGGCAACCCCCCCTTTTTATTTTTTCATTATTTTTTCTATTTTTGTTTGTCAGCACCCAAAGCCCCCCGACTTGTAGGGGGCCCAGATGGCAACCCCCCAATTTTTTTTCTTGTTCGTCAGCACCCCCCGACCTGTAAGGGGCCCGGATGGCAACCCCCCCTTTTTTTATTTTTTTATTATTTCTTTTTTTTTCCGTCAGCACTCAAAGCCCCCCGACCTCCAGATGGCAACCTCCCAATTTTTTTTTCATCAGCACCCCCCAACGTGTAAGGGGCCCGGATGGCAACCTCTCTTTTTTTTTTCCAATATTTATTTATTTATGTTTGTACGTCAGCACCCAAAGTCCCCCCGACCTTAATTTGCGGGGTCCCCCTGCTTCTCAATTCATGCCCCCCCCACCTCCGCTCGCTTCTCTATTTGCATCGCCCCCCCCCCCCCCCCGGTTCTCGGTGTGCAGCAGCACCTCTCCCCCTGGTTCTCTGCTCCACCAGGGGGCCCATGCCTGAAGCTGTGTAAGGGGCCCCAAAATTTCTGATGGCGGCCCTGCTTCTACTGGCCTTCTATATACCGTGCCCATTGGGTAGTCCAGCAGAGGCATCTCTCTCTGCCATGCTTGCCGAGTTCCTCTCAACCTTGGAATCTTTTTATTTTTTATTTTTTTCTGCAGCATCTTGGGTGTCCCAACTGTTGTACTCTCCAAATTACACCCCCGGAAGATTTAGCCCCCCCCCCCTTCATAGTTACATAGTTACATAGTTAGATAGTTAGGTTGAAAAAAGTACATCCAGTTCAACCATAAAAAAATAAAAAAATGACCAAGGCTTTTTTTTTTTTTTGCGATACAGCACTGCGTTACTTTAACCATTTAAGCCCCGGACCATTATGCAGGTTAAGGACCAGGCCCCTTTTTGCGATTCGGCACTGTGACATGGCACGTTTTTTTATTTTTTGCGCTATAAACAAAAATAGAGCGACAATTTAAAAAAAATTCAATATTTTATATTTTTTGCTATAATAAATATCCCCCAAAAAGTTTAGGCCGATACGTATTCTTCTACATATTTTTGTAAAAAAAATCGCAATAAGCGTTTGATTGGTTTGCGGAAAATTTATAGCGTTTACAAAATAGGGAATAGTTTTATGTCATTTTTATTAATATTTTTTTTTTTTTTTTTTTACTACTAATGGCGACGATCATCAATTTTTTTTTTCATGACTGCGACATTATGGCGGACACATCGGACAATTTTGACACATTTTTGGGACCATTGTAATTTTCACAGCGAAAAGTGCTATAAAAATGCACTGATTACTGTGAAAATGACTATGGCAGTTTAGGAGTTAACCACTATGGGGCGCTGAAGGGGTTAAGTGTGACCTCATATGTGTTTCTAACTGTAGGGGGCGGGGCTGGACGTCTGATGTCAGTGATCGCCTTTCCCTATATCAGGGAACAGATGATCAGTGACACTGCCACAATGAAGAATGGGGAAGGTGTGTTTACACTCACCTGACCTCTCCCCGTTTTTCAGCTCCGGTGACTGATCGCAGGATCGGTCCCGCGGGCACGGTAACGGAGCTTCGGACCGGTCGCTTGCATCGATGCCGCATCGGTGATACCCTAATCGCAATGCAGCGATTCATTTCAGCACCCCTAGTGAAGAGTCCCACAGGATTTAAAGGGAAAACCTTTTTCTTGCGTTTTTTCTCTGTTGGTGGGAATAGCGAGTTATCAGAGACGAGGTCGGAGTTCTAATTTCTTTATACAGAATTTATTTGTGAAACCTTTGTGCGCAGTGTTGGCGCTAATGTGCCAGGCTGGATACCCCACGCCGGTGAACGCAGTTTTATCGTTGGCTAATTGGCCGGCTCAAACAGATGGCAGCGGTTGGATTATTAATTCATCTCTGGCCGTTTGGCTCTTTTGTCCCGTTTTTTTTTGTCCTTTTGTTGGGATTCATTTGAGCATAAAATACATTTCTAGATGTTAAATTGGATCTTTTCTGGCACCGGCAGAATTGTTGCCCCGCCATTCGGTATTCATGACCGCGGTTCTTGCACGTGACAGATCTTTGCACATGGCGCTGAGGTAACAGTCCAGTCTGTAGTATGAAAGCTGAAGTTTAATCTGCTTATTTTTTTTGTCTTTCTTGGTTCGTGATTTCCCAATGGTGCGGCCTGCTGTGACCCCTGTGATCCTTCCTCCAGAGTTGTGACTGTATAATACAAGGAGGTGTGCTACTGGCCAGATCACCAGGGAAAATCAGGGGGGCCTTAAAGTGTTGATAAACCCAGGAGCCTGCACTTACTATATCTGCTCTCCCCAGGACTCTGCATTCACTATATCTGGTCTCCCCAGGTGCCTGCATTCACTATATCTGGTCTCCCCAGGAACCTGTATTCACTATATCTGGTCTCTCAGGACTCTGCAGTCACTATATCTGCTCTCCCCAGGAGCCTGCAGTCACTATATCTGCTCTCCCCAGGAGCCTGCAGTCACTATATCTGCTCTCCCCAGGAGCCTGCAGTCACTATATCTGGTCTCCCCAGGACCCTGCATTCACTATATCTGGTCTCCCCAGGAGCCCGCAGTCACTATATCTGGTCTCACCAGGACTCTGCATTCACTATATCTGCTCTCCCCAGGACCCTGCATTCACTATATCTGGTCTCCCTAGGAGTCTGCATTCACTATATCTGGTCTCCCCAGGAGCCTGCAGTCACTATATCTGCTCTCCCCAGGAGCCTGCATTCACTATATCTGGTCTCCCCAGGACTCTGCAGTCACTATATCTGCTCTCCCCAGGAGCCTGCAGTCACTATATCTGGTCTCCCCAGGAGCCTGCAGTCACTATATCTGGTCTCCCCAGGAGCCTGCAGTCACTATATCTGATCTCCCACAGTACACAGAACATGGAATACCTTAATACCTTTTCTGATAAGCAGTATATAGCAGTCTGGTGACTTATATCAGTGTCTGGTTAAAGCTTATAGAAGGAGTTTTCATTCTCCCCTGACTGTCCTATTAGGCTGCATGACCCCTGACCCTTTGTCTGGACAGTGCTGATTGGCCCTGTGGTAATCACATGCACCCCCTACCCCTAATAATAATAAAAAACTCTTTAGCAAAACACACCAAACTGAGCATGTGCAGAGTGACGCCAAAGGCTTGGGAGATAAATTTGGAACAGTGAAAGAAGGAAAGGATCAGAGAAGACAGGATCAAACAGCGTTTTCATACAAGGCTTCCACCACCATGTTTCACGGTGGGGATGGTGTGTTCAGGGCGATGTGCAGTGTTCATTTCCACTACACATAGCGTTTTTTCTTTTAGGCTAAAAAGTTAAATTTTGGTTTAACCCCTTAGGTTCCACAGTGAGTATAACAAGCATACTTCACTGCATATACAGACTAATTTTACTGTTGTGGGTTTAGTAACGCTTTAAAAAACAAAACAAATGCAGCCACCACACCTAATGATTGGAAAGCTGCAATATGTGACATTGTTGGGTCTGCTTTACATAAATCTGGTCCTACAATACACAGAGGATCTCTTCACACTGTGACCATATTATTTATTTCCTGGAAAACGTTTCCCCCGATCGTTTCTCATTTGTGTGATTTGCTGTATTTTCATTCCGCGTTCTCTTATTTTGTCGTTTTGTTCGGTGTGCACAGCATTGTGCTTGGATAAAACAAATAAAATTCATCCCTGAAGGTTTCCTGTGAGAAAATGGTGTTTTGCTGTAGAGAATGAAGAACAACAATGCTAATTGGTGAGTGTTTTGGGTTCCCGGCACCTGCTTCCTATGTTTTCCTGACCATTCAGGATGTGCAGCAGGTCAAGTACAGCGAGTGACGGCCAAACTTCAGGTTCTGGTAGCCGCTGGCTGATTGTACAGGAGCGATCGGGTGATTTTAATTCGGATTTGCATCAAAAACCTTTGGTATATACACCTGCTATGCCCATTATGAGGGGTTCTCACCATCCCTGTGCTGAGTTCCGGGTCGGTACACCTGCTGTGCCCATTATGAGGGGTTCCCACCATCCCTGTGCTGAGTTCCGGGTCTGTACACCCGATGTGCCCTTTATGAGGGGTTTCCACCATCCCTGTGCTGAGTTCCCGGGTCTGTAGACCCGCTGTGCCCATTATGAGGGATTCCCACCACCCCTTTGCTGAGTTCCCAGGCCTGTACACCCGCTGTGCCCATTATAAGGGGTTCCCACCATCCTTGTGCTAAATTTTGGGTCTGTACACCCGCTGTGCCCATTATGAGGGGTTTCCACCATCCCTGTGCTGAGTTCCCGGGTCTGTACACCCGCTGTGCCCATTATGAGGGATTCCCACCATCCCTGTGCTGAGTTCCCAGGCCTGTACACCCGCTGTGTCCATTATGAGGGGTTCTCACCATCCCTGTGCTGAGTTCCCGAGTCTGTACACCTGCTGTGCCCATTATGAGGGGTTCCCACCATCCCTGTGCTGAGTTCAATGTGAGAACTACGGTCTCCATCGCCTCCCTGCTGTTTGTGTAGGTTTAAATTTCCCCGTGAAATGGTATCTCCAAGCGAGAAATGCCTCCTACGATTTGCGCGCATGCGCCCTGAGACCTCACTCCAGCTGATCAGCAACTCGGCTGGAGTGCGGCTCCATCCTGCGCATGCGCAGGCGCTATTCAATGTGGGGGGGGGGGGGCACTTCTCGACAGAACACAGCAGTGTACACAAAAAAGATAAGATGTTTCCCTTATACTAAAAATAAACACCGCCTCCTAGCAGTTTTCTTGTCACTTTTTTTTTACTTTAGGAGTCACTTTAAGGCTCAGCTGCAGAGTCATGAAAAGGAGCAATCACAAGAATACATGAGCTGTCATTTACTGCTATAGGACATTAATAGATATTTGTCACCGCTCTGCTCCGGAAGGATCAATTTATTGACAGAGACGAGGGGAATCTACACAGCAAAGAACGGCCTGAGTGATCCACTCGGGGGGGGGGCTGGACAAAGCAAGAAATGTCACAAGAATATCTTCAGCTCAAATAAATGTCCTGAAGTGTCCGGCGGGGGGCGAGGAAGCAAAGGATGAGCTAACCTTCGTCTTTTGTCACCGGTGTCAGCTGAGAATGTCAGCATTTCAATGACAATGACACTCGGATAAATAGGAATCCTTATTTGCACGCCGTCACATCTTGGGTGTAAGTGTTCAGCCACCGTGACTCTGTGATGGTCTGATAGACCCGTATCAAGGGTATAACTTTTGCGCAAACCGAACAATAAACGCTTATTGCGATTTATTTATTTTTTTACCAAAAATATGCAGAAAAATACATATCGGCCTAAACTTGGTAAAAAAAATATTTTTTTGGGGGGGATATTAATTACAGCAAAAATTTAATAATATTGCTTTGTTTTTCAAAATTGTCGCTCTATTTTTGTTAATAGAGCAAAACTTAAACGCGGACGTGATCAATTCCCACAAAAAGAAAGCTCTATTTGTGGGGAAAAAAAGACGTCAATTCTGTTCGGGAGCCACGCCGCACGACCACGCAGTTGTCGGTTAAAGCGACGCAGCGCCGAACCCCAAAAAGGGGCCCGGTCCATTGGCAGCCAAACGGTCCGGGGGCTGAAGTGGTTAAATACTGATATTATTGCAGGTATTTATAGACTGCCAGCAATTTTCAAAGAACATACAAATATATATATATATATAATAATATATATATTTATTTTATTTTATATATAATATAAAATATATATATATATATATATATATAGATATGTGTGTATATATATATATATATATATATATATATATATATATATATATACACACACACACACTGTAAATTCTTATTCAGCATATTCCTGTATGCTGTACATTCACATCAGTCCCTGCCTTCAACAAGCTTCCAATCTAAAGTCCCCTAATAACTCACACACTCATACATAAACACACTAAATAACAAGTTCAGTTCCAGGATCTCTGAAAAGACAAGTCAATTATTGGCAGGATCCAGTCCAGGGCAATCAGCATGGCTACAATTGTTGCCGAGTTTCGGTTAATTTAGGTAGTAAATGAATCAGAAGGGGAGCAGAAGAAGAACCTTTTTACTTCCCGGCAATAATTCTTGTAAATGTCCCGAGCCAGAGAGCCAGGCCTCTCCGACATCGTATTCATCCATTCATGAGCCTGTCAGCGGGTCATTGTGCCTGTCTGTCCGGCCCTCCTCCGCTCGTTCATCTTACTAGCCAGACTCCCACTGGGTGCAGCCCCATCATGTTTTCAGCATTGTACAGCTGACCCCCCTCCCAACCCCCCACGGCACCAACTTCCCGACTACAAATATCTAAGCCCTTTTCTTAATGTGTATCCCAAAGGAAGAAATTTGTTGCCGCTCACTCTTTTTCTTCCTATTCTCACCTAATAATCCGGCCAGCAGGTCTGTTATTTTTCAATTTACAGTGCCTTGAAAAAGTATTCATACCCCTTGAAATTCCCCACATGTTCTCATGTTACAACTAAAAACATAAATGTATTTTATTGGGATTTTATGTGAGAGACCAACACAAAGGGCCAGATTCACAGAGCGATTACGCCTGCGCAACTGCTGTTGCGCGTGCGTAAGTCTAAATGTGCGCGTGCGTATAGTTGGACGCGATTCACAAAACAATATACGCCAGAAATCTACGTTTTTTGGTCCGGCGTAATTGAATTAGACATTCGCTTCCCTTCGCGCAAAACTGCGCTAGACACACCATTGATTTGCTAGTCAAATATGCTAATGAGGGAGTTACGGGGATTCACAAAAAAACGCAGTTGCTGCGCAGGCTACGCGATGTGCGCAACTGCAAAATGTTCTGTCTAAAGTTAGAGGACCTAAAAGCTGGTCTAAATTTTGAAAAAAAGTCTAATTGTCAGATAAAGCAACACTGTTAGTGAGGAGTTCAGCAGTCACACGTGTTGCCCAACAATCTGTATGCCAACATGCCAGGGGCATCGTCGCGCATAGCTATACTACTGACTTTAGATGAACAAAGAAGGATGAGGGCACGGAGGATGGCACTAAGGAGGGCACGGGAGATTTTTTTTTTTTTTTTTTTATTTGCTTACATAAAATTTACAATTTAAATTAATCTAATACAATATTCTTATCTGATACAAGCCCCTCACTCTTCACTTGATATATCACACACGCATAGACATCTTTGGCATGAGTGATTCTGAGGTGTCTCGCATCTTCAGATTCCCCCCTCATGCCATCATGGAATTACCACAACCCTGCAGGAGGACATCAGCAGCCCAACACATGGCACCACCCATGACACCCATGACAGCTACATATACAATCAGAGCCCCATCCCCACAGATTTCGAACAGAACATGTATGGGGACAGCTGGCTGGTTGGTGAGTGACATGGGAGTCAGGCATGACTATCCCCTCCCGTGATGCACACCTCACAAGTGGCACATGCATGACTAACATCCTCCTGTCTTTTCCCTTCAAGGTGACTCTGCATATGCACTGGTACCCCATCTCATGACCCCATCTCATGCCAGCTCACATTATGCATCTTTGCACGTTAAACACACACATTAATCATGGCACAATGAGAATGCATGCATGCACACCACTGTGGTCCCTAGCACACACACCCCACATCCTCATCACATTGGATTGGCACCAGTCCACCATGCAGGACTTGTGAGCTGCAACGCCACGCCACGGCTCCAATTATGTCACTGTACATTCATACACCATTCACACAGACCTGGGGATCACTTCTCCACCACAAATGAGGGTGACACCCCTTTTCCCGCAGGAATATCACCCCCACATTCCAAAATCATACACAAACAGAACCAAAAAAATTAAATAAATGACGAGGAAAAAAAAAAAATGCCCAGCAAAAATATAATGTAAATAAAAAATGCCCAGCAAAAATATAATTTAAACAAAATAACAACAAAGAAAACACATAAAAGACAAAAATCACTCTGCAAAACAGTCCCCAAATATCTCAAAGACACAAACAAACAAAAGCACCTTGCTGTATAGGGAGGGATACAAAGGGATGTATTTTTGCAAAGGAAGTGCATTTGTGTGTGTCTATTTATGCTGTCTGCGTAGTTCATAAAGTTGCCCTAGTCCATTTCCAATTTCACTGATTGCGCCGCTCCCGAGTTGTGAGCATGCGCACAACGGAGCTGACATGGTTTCCTTCACGCGCGCATGCGCGAGTCGGCCGGCCCTTCATTTGCATGGGGTCACGGCTCATTTCAATGTAACACGCCCACGTCCCTCCCAATTTGTATTACTCCTCCTTACGCCTCCGGAAAAAACCTTACGTTTGCGCAAGCTCTTGCGTAAAAGCTACGTGAATCGCCGGATTACGCGGCTAGATTGCGCAAGTCTAACGGAAAAGTGGTGCGCTACGCCGGAATGATAATGCGCCGATCTACGTGAATCTGCCCCAAAGTGTCACATAATTGTGAAGTGGAAGGAAAATGATAAATGATACAAATAAATGTGTCAAAAGTGTGTGTGTGTGTGGGGGGGGGGGGTACATTTGTATGGTGCCCCCCGGAGTCAATACTTTGTAGAACCCCCTTTCTCTACAAGTCTTTTTGGGGGTGTCTCTACCAGCTTTGCACATCTAGAGAGGACATTTCTGCCCATTCTTCTTCTTTGTAAAATATCTCAAGTTCTGTCAGATTGGATGGAGAGAGTCTGATCAGCAATTTTCAAGTCTTGCCACAGATTCTCAATGTGATTTAGGTCTGCTGGAAGGTGAACTCCCCCCCCCCCCCCCCCCCCCGGTCTCAAGTCTTTCTTCTAAGATTGTCCTGTATTTGTCTCCATCCATCTTCCCATCAACTCTGACCAGCTTCCCTGTCCCTGCTGAAGAAAACCATCCCCATGGTGTGTTCAGGGTGATGTGCAGTGTTAGTTTTCCCCACACATAATGTTTTGTTTTTAGGCCAAAAAGTTGAATTTTAGTGTCATGTGACCAGAGCACCTTCTTCCACATGTTTGCCGTGTCCCCTCCCCCACATGGCTTCTCACAAACTACAAACAGGACTTCTTATGTCTTTCTTTCACCAATGTCTTTCTTCTTGTCACTATTCTATAAAGGGCAGATTTGTGGAGAGCACCACTAAGGCCTTGTACACACGAGGGGATATTTCCGCTGAACATGGTCCGACGGACCATTTCAGCCGAAAAATCCCCTCGTCTGTAGGGGCAAACGGACGCTTTTTGCCGGATTCATCCGGCGGAAAAATTTCAAAGCATGCTTTGAAATAATTCCGCCGGATAGCTGGCCGTCAGATATGTCCGCTGGTTAGTACGGCAAACCAGCGGACATATCTTGCCGCACATGCGTCGTATCCTGTGAATGGATCCGACGCATGCGCGCGGAAGTGTTTACTTCCTGGTGCGGTGACATGGCGGCGTCAACGTCACCGCCGCGTCACCGCGCTGTCCGCCGGCGGGGAATTTGATCCGATGGTGTGTACAGCCATCGGATCAAAACATCCCGGCGCAAATATACGCTGTAAACGGTCCGGGGACCGTTTACAGCGGATATTTCCCGTCGTCTGTACAAGGCCTAATAGTTGTCCTGTGGACAGATCCTCCCACCCAAGCTGTGGATCTTTGCAGCTCCTCCAGAGTTACCATGGACCTCTTGGCTGCTTCTCTGATGAATGCTCTCCTTGCCCGGCCCGGTCAGTTTAGGTGGACGGCCGTGTCTTGGTAGGTTTGCAGTTGTGCCATACTCTTTCCATTTTCCGATGATGGATTGAACAGAAGCTCCGTGAGATCTTCAAAGCTTAGATTTTTTTTACAACCTAATCCTGCTTTTTACTTCTCCACAACTTTATCCCTGACCTGTGTGGTGTGTTCCTCGGCCTTCATGATGCTGTTTGTTCACTAAGGTTCTCTAACAACCCTCTGAGGGCTTCACAGAACACCTGAATTTATACTGAGATTAAATGACACATAGGTAGACTAATTGAGTGACAGGACTTCTTATGTCTTTCTTTCAACATTGGCTTTTTATCTTGTCACTCTTCCATAAAGGCCATACTGCCACACCGCTTGGTGTTAAAGTCCACCTGCTGAGAGTCTGCATGTTGTATATGGGTGCGTCCGGAAGGAAGAGGTTAACTTGTTAGTCACTTATTTTAAGTCTATTTAAATTTTCTAGTCCGTTTAACACTTCCCTCTCCAGACAGTGCTGCCGTCCAACCGTCGGTGTCTCCTTTGCTTCTTCAAAGATAGAGGAGACACCCTACCGCAGGCCACAGATGATGCGATTTTCTTTCCTGCAGTAATGAAAAATCACTTGGTTCCCCCATCTAAGATTGTTCTGTTTTTCATATATATATTTTTTTTTTTACCAAATCAGTTTTTTTTTCTATTAAGCTGCCAACCCCCCCCCCCAACAAATGTAAAAAAAAAAGGTCCAGCCTGCGTTTATAAAAGGTTTCCCACCTCTCTATTTCTGTTCTGATAATTTATTGCCGGCCGGGTGCCGTTAATGAAATCTCCACACACAGCACACAGCTGTCCAATTCAGGGAGCCGGGATGATAGGAAAACATTGTGGAGGAGTTTCATTTTACAGAATCAGCGGGAACACCTGCCGCTGCCCCTTTTCTGTGCTATTTGAAGGTAAATAACAAGGCCTTGTGTAAGTGCTGCATCTCCCCCCCCCCCCTATAAAAATGGGGCGTAGGGCGGGCGGAGCGCTATGTACTGACATGTGGGAGAGAAATAATGTAGCCGGTGGTTTTTAAATTTCAGATCCTCCTATCTGCTGCAGACCTTTCAGTGGAATCTCATTCTGTTATGATATATATTACATTACAGAACCTGCAGCAGGGATGGACATCAGGAGCTCCAGTGGGAGCAATTCACCTTTAGAATCAGAGGCATAACTACAGGGGCGGACTGACCATTGAGTCACTCGGGCACTGCCCGAGGGTCCCATGCCACTAGGGGCCCCAATCAGGGTTGCCAGGCTCAATAAAACCAGGGACAGTATGTAAAAATCTTTTTTTTTTTTTTACATCTGTCCAAGATATGTCCAAAACCGACATGCTTTTGATGTTAAAATCCTGAGATTTTAGCTGCCCTGCCTATGCAATGCCTTCTGGCATGGTCAGGGCTGTCCCACTTTCCCTAAAGCAGCTGGTCCTTGAGCCAGCGCTGCCTCCATGATGGCACTGAGAGTGATAGATACACAGGGGAGGCATTCTGCCTTCTACCTACTTGATGTCCGTTTACCTGCACTGTCATCATTGTAGGGGCCCCAGAGCATTACTTTGCCCAGGGGCCCATGATGCTATTAAGACAGCCCTGGGCGTGGTGGCCATCTGTAAGCACGGGGGCCCCATAATCTTCTATGGCCCAGGGAACCCATGAGTTGTCAGTCCACCCCTGCATAACTAGAACCTTCATGGCCTGGTGCAAGAAACCATGACCACTGGGGCCTTTTCCATTGGTCCCAGGGCCCTTCCCACTGATCCCGTGGCCCTTTACTCCCATTATGGGGCCATTTAGAAGTCCCGGCTCACATTGTTTGCGACTTATTACAGATAATAACACATTCATTCCAATGAAGGACGTCCGGGCACCACCCCCTCTATCCATGGCCGCCACCCCTTAAAAGAAATAAATAGATTCATTCATATCCGCCCCCTATTCATGCGTCTGGCCCCTTTTAGAACGCCGGGCACATGAATTACAATGGCGGGGTTGTTTTTTTTTAAAGCACCTGATTGGAGCCAGAGGCTCGAATAGCCTTCAAAATAGGGTAGGCTCGGGTCTCGGAGCATTGCGCCAGGAGCCTACCCAGGTGTTATAATGTGTTACAACAGCGAATGAATATTTGCTATTGAAACACTGATCCTCAATCTGGCCAATCAGAAGCAGGTATGCTTTCCAATTGGCTGAAAAGAGAAGAGTCACAATTGGCCGCAGAGGAGGAGGATTGAGAAAATGGAAGCTGCCGCATTGCTCGTGGAGAGCAGGGGAAGCCGCCGCCAAAAACAGGGATAAGCGCTGCCCACCATAGATGGGGTAAGTGCTCCAGACCCGACCGACCTGGGGGGGTACTGTTTGCCGCCCCCCCCCCCAAAAAAAAATTACCACCAGCCGCCACTGTCCCAATGGGCGGCGTCTTAATGCGACCAAAGTCGCAGTGACAAAAAAGGTTACTGCACTACTTTTTGGTGCAATTTGAGTGCCATAATCGCTATGTTAAATCACAAAAGTCGCATGAAATTCAGAAGGAAAATGCAAGAAAGTAGTATGACTTTGGGGTTGCAGCAGTGTGAACCGAGCAGTGGTCCCCTTTCTTCCATCTTGCCCCCCCCTCCAGTGGTAGAACGCCAGGGCCAGGTCACAAGTGCGACCTTTGTTACCCTGGTAGTTCTGCTACTGTTTGGAATCCAAGGAGACACAAAAGGCCAGCGGCTGGTTCAGCTACATGACTGAGTTGGTGGGCCGCCTGATTCAGTGGTGCACCATCTGTATTTAAAGGAGATCTCTGGTCACAGCATACACTTCATTTTTTTTTTTTTTACCATCAGCATTGTAATAGCAATACAAACAATAGCTATATCTGATAATCCAATATAATAATAAAATTTACTTGAAATATCAACTTTTATGCTGTGAGTGCTGCCTGTTTGCTGGGCATCTCTTTCCACAACTGCCTGGATTCCCAGCATGCTTTGCAGCTTCTCTTTCATTTCTAAGGACTACATATCCCATGGTACCTTGCTGCCTGCAAGCTGTGATTCCTGTACTGACCATGCCTCCTGAAACTCCTCCTTTCAGAAGGCAGGCTCTGTGAAATGTGTGACATCCCATGGTCCCTTGCTGCCTGCAAGCTGTGATTCCCATACTGACTCCACCTTTTGAAACTCCTCCTCTCTGAAGGCAGGCTCTGTGAAGTGTATGACATAGCAGAGCCTACTGACAGGACGAAGTGTCTACAGGTCACAGGAATTCAAGGAAATATGTGGGGATCTTCACAGAGTCAGATTCAGATTTCTAGGAGAAGAAGGCTGAAAAGAATTGAAACGCGTTGTGGAAATGATGATAGGATTTTACATTTTGATACTGCTGCTTTGCTCAGAATATCATTCCTATTGTTATATTACCTATGACGTAATTGGGTAATAATTCCCTTATCAGGTATAACACAAAAGAATCATTGAAGAGCCAAATACATATCACATGTACTTTGATCTGGAAGTAATTATCTTCCATTAATGATCAATACAGATCAAGCAATCGCTACATAAACCAGACCGGAGAGCGGTACTTGTGACCTGCTGCGCATTTTAGTTTTGCATTTGTTGTTATTTTAGGTGGCTTACGTTGCAGTGCATTCAAAATCCCTCCATACACAGTAAAAAAAATGCAATAAGGAACACCCCCCCTCCCCCCTTAGAACAATACCCCACCTAACTAATTACTCCATTCAAAAACTAAGATAACTACCCAAATGCTCACCTTAATTCACGGTCACATGACATGTCCCGAGTCTTTTCATGTTAGTTCTTCATCAGCTGCTCTTGTTGCTTCCATCGGGTTCACCAGAAGGGCCCTCCCAGTGTGCTGAAGACCTCAGCAGAGGCATGATGATGTCACAGTGAAGCTAACCACCCGAATACTCACCTTAATTCATGGTCACAAGACATGTCCCGAGTCTTTTCGGGTTAGTTCTTCATCAGCTGCTCTTGTTGCTTCCCCCGGGTTCACTAAGTTCTTCATCAGCTGCTCTTGTTGCTTCTGTAGCGATACCCCCAAAGGAGCCGCTGGTTAAATACTGGGATTGGCAGACCAAGTTACCCTGGTGATGTCTAGGGGTGAAATGCCAGTAGCGGAGCAATAAGCGAATGTCCAGACAGTAAATAATTTTCCTTCAATGCCTTCTTTTATTTTTCAGCCAACAAGGCAAACATCATCTTCAGTTTAAGGAAAGGAAAGTTGATGAAGGAAGGATAAGAGAACCTTGTGGTATCAGGCCTGGATGTGA
Organism: Rana kukunoris; assembly: GCA_029574335.1. Lineage (NCBI taxonomy): Eukaryota > Metazoa > Chordata > Amphibia > Anura > Ranidae > Rana > Rana kukunoris. Next base: position 136,408,709 of record CM056059.1, read on the forward strand.
ACAGGGCAGACTTGCCCTCGACAATAGCAATAGTTGAACTCGTCTCCACTCCCGAGTGGAGTATGTAAGGTACCCACGGGCAGGTTCCCCACACTAACCTGGCGGCCGAGGTGTCACTTCGGATCACTGGGAGGAACAGATCTCTCTATCTCAGACCTGGCTCTAGGGCCCTTGTAACTGGCCAATTGCTTCAGTAAGTTGGATGGGTGAACGGAGCGAATCCTCCCAGTAGATTTTCTTTAGCATGGGTCACCAGGTGACAGCAAAGTGTACCTGTCAGCATCCCGGTCACCAGATCCCCGATTGGTTCGTTCAAGCCCTGTTGGACAACCTGCCTCCTGGTTCTCCTCAAGCCGATCCCCCAATCGTACGGCACCCAGCCTGGGATCTCCTCAAAAGAACTGGGAACCCAGTAGAGTACTGGGGTCCCCTTTGACCTCCGGTTGAGGTCCAGCATAGCCTGTGAGTTTGGCCAGGTGGGCCACACTGGCGGGGTCCATGGATGTGCGCACCCTGAAGGTGGATGCTGCACCTGGAACCGGGACCCCGCAGAACTGCCTTGAGCACATGACACCTGACCAGATATATCCCTCCCCAGCATGCCCCACAAGGGAAAACTCCTCTAATTGGCTGCTGGGGAAGCTTGCTCTGTCAGAACCCCCTCTGTCGCCAACTACTGACCAGGGATGACGACACATCCCCAGAGTGCAGACTGGCCCAGAGGACACTTCTGAAATAACAGGGGTCACCATCTTAACATCAGCTCACCATCTTAACAATTGTGTGAATGGGAGCAAGGTAACTCTCCCATTCCTGCTAAATTTAGAGAGTAAAGGGGGCGCTACACTTCCATCGGGTTCACTAAAAGGGCCCCCCCAGTGTCCTGAAGACCTCAGCAGAGGCATGATGATGTCACAGTGAGGGGCAGTGACAAGACCGGTTATCGGTGAGTCTGGACAACAGCAGTGGATCACTGGTCTTCACTATTCCTAGAGGGTCACTTTAGTGCAGGTTCATGGCAGTAGAGTAATACATGGGGAAAAAGAAGCTTGGTGTCTGCCCCCTAACAGTTAGAATCACTCCCTAGGACACACTTAACCCCTTCAGCGGCCCCTACAGGTTAACCCCTTCACTGCCAGTGTCATTTACACAGTAATCAGTGCATTTTTATAGATGTATAAATGACAATGGTCCCAAAATGGTGTCAAAAGTGTCCGATGTGTCCGCCATAATGTCGCAGTCACGATAAAAACCGTTAAAAATATTGTTTATTTTTTTCAAAATTGTCACTCTATTTTTGTTTACAAAATAAAAACCGCAGAGGTCAAATACCACCAAAAGAAATCTCTATTTGTGGGAAAAAAAGGACGCCAATTTTGTTTAAGAGCCACGTCGCACAACTGCGCAATTGTCAGTTAAAGCGACGCAGTGCTGAATTGCAAAAAGTGGCCAGGTCTTTAGCCAGCCAAATGGTCCGGGGCTTAAGTGGTTAAGCTTTGCAAATAAAAGCTAAAAGCTGGTTTGTAAAGGATTTTTTTTATTTTAATAGCTTCCTTTACCTTAATGCAGTGCTGTTTTCATGTCCTCATTGTTTGTTTTTTGCTCTCAAGTTGCTGTAATCCTTCTCTGATCTCCACACTTCCTGGTTGTCTGTTTCCTGAAAACCACAGTACTGGGAGCTTTCTCTCTGTGGTCACTAATCAAGGAGGTGTGATTACTGTGTGTCTAAAACCCCACAGCACCAATCGGTTTTGTTTTACAAACCATCACTGCCCTTTATTGGCTCTGTACATCAGAGAGACAGGAAACCGCATGCAAAAAAAGAAACTAGAAACTGCAGGTACATTATATGATTGATTTTTATCTATTTTTAAAAGAAATCGGTTAACTATTATGTCTCTATACCCTGTAAACAGTAATTTCAGCAAAAAACATCCTTTAAATAAAAATGTTTATTTTTTATTTTACAAAAATCATCGATTTATATCCACCCTGCTCATATCTGACCCCCTTGTTGGCGGTATATGATTTTTTTGGGATGTGTTTGAAGGCACCACATCCCTAAAATCATATATCCCCAGTGAGGGGTACAGATATGAGCAGGATGGATAAAACAAATCTGATTTTTGTAAAAAAAAAAATATCAGATTTTTGTAAAAAAATTATTAAAAAAATCTGATTTTTGTAAAAAAAAAAATATCAGATTTTTTTATTTTATTTAAAAATCTTTCCCCTGTCCTACAGCGAAGCGGAGAAGATTGCCATTCCTGGTGCTTAGTTTTTCTTCCTCTGAACTCTCATTAAAGTTTCCAGAACTCTTTGGAGAACTTTGTATCTGGAGGACGTTGTTCCAAATACTTTAATGACTTCCTAAAAAGAAATCTGTTTTCTTTCTGTGTCCAGCCGGCTCACAATATGTGCTTAGCCCTCTAGGAGTTAATTGCAATTCTTTTCTGTAATGATGAACAGCCTATTGAGTCAGGAATGGCCCGGGGGAGGGGAGTCCATCTCACCCCCCCCCCCCCTATCTCTGTCCCAGCTGCCACCCCCCCTGCCCCATTCACAACCAGTTTTGAATCTGTAGAGCCAGTGTGAAGGAGCTGGTTGTTGCTGGAGTTGGGACAATGCTTTGCTCTGGGACCTGATCCCTGGATGGATGGATGGAGGGGACCGATGTCACCTGAGATATTGGATTGCTGGAACGATGACGGGAACACGCTGTGGGTTCATCCAGGGGCCCGGGCTCTCAGCAGCAGCAGGTGCCTATGAGGACAGGGAGAGGATGCTTTGGAGATGGGAACAGAACAACAGCAGCATGAAGCTGGTAAGTGATCTGCAGATTGTGCCCACATTTCCTACAATCCCAGAAAATAAAAAACTTTCCATGAAAAAGGAAAGTTTTTATTTTTTTTCTGGCATCACTTTTAAAGCTTAATGAACTGTACTGGTGTCAGTCACCCAAATAATGGGGCCCCTATCTGTCACAGGGCTCTGCAGCTATACCAGCATGTCCAGGCAATACCCATAGGGGCCCTGTAATGTAAACCAATAATAAAATCTGACTTATCAAGAAATTGTGCGCAAAATAGTTGGACTTTTAACATATAGAACCCCTTCACACCGAAGTATCGGAATTGCGACAAAACGTGCCATATGCTTGCGGTGCCATTATTAATGGCACCTGCAACACGATGCAATTTTACAGTGAAATTAAACAAAAATGTATAATAACACCACATGATATTCAAAAATATTAAAAAAATAAAACAAATCAAAAAAAAAAAAAAAAAGACTGCAAACAGTGAAGTGCTATCAGTGCAAATACCCCAAATCAATAAATTATAAACACCATCTAAATAAATGTGCGTATATATGTGTATATAATAAACATATATTTGTATGTATGTCTATATAGATTGATGGAGAGAGAGAGATATCTATATATCTGTGTATGTATAGATAGATAGATCTCTGTTAAGTTCTGATAAATCATTGATTAGATCAAACCTCAATATATGTACAATGAACCATAGAAATGTGCAGTGAATGTAAATCATTAACCGCCTCAGCTCCAGAAGATTCCCCCCCCCCCTTCATGACTAGGCCATTTTTTTGCGATACGGCACTGCTTTACTTTAACTGACAATTGCGCGGTCGTGCGACACTGTATACCCAAATAAAGTTGAAGTCTCCCCCCCCCCCCCACAAATAGACCTGTCTTTTGGTGGTATTTGATCATCTTCTGCGGTTTTTATTTTTTGCGCTATAAACAAAACAAAAAAAGACTGACGATTTGGAATACAATCACAATATTTACATAAAGACAATAATAAAAAATAAAAAAAAATGCTGGTTGTGATACATTGTATTATATTTCTTATGTGGGTTGTGATACTTTGTAACATACAGCTTGGTGTTTTTTTTTTTCTTGTTATTATTATTTACTGGTTGTGATACTTTGTAACATGCAGTTTATTGTGTTTCTAATGATGGTTGTGATATATTGTAACATACAATTATTTCAATTATTATTCCCTGGTCGTGATACATTGTGACATGCAGTTTAGTGGGGGAGGGTGGGGGGGGGGGGGTTCCAATGCTGGCTGTGATGCATTGTAACATTTCTAATGTGGCTTATGATACTTTGTAACTTACAGTTCGGTGTGTTTTTTTTTTTTTTTTGCAATATCAATGCCCATGCATTTCACTGGGGGGACGCATGCTGAAAAGTAATGCCCCATAGAGGGCATAGATTAGGATGAGTAAACGGAATCTGTGCCCCCTTTTTTTTTAGGGGTCCCTATCAGGGTCCCACCCTTACATTAGGGGTCCTCAGACTACCTCTTTGGTGTTGCCCTTAGAGTATCTCATTACATCAACTGTCACCATCAGTGTGCCCCCTTACATCAACTGTCCATGTCACAGTGGCCCCTTACATCAGTTGTCCCCATCAGAACCCCCCTTACATTAGTGTCCCCATCAGAGTGCCCCCTTACGTCAAGTTTCCCCATCAAAATGCCCCCCTTACATCAACTGTCCCCATCAGAGTGCCCCCCCCCTTACGTCAACTGTTCCCACCAGAGTGCCCCCCCTTACGTCAACTGTTCCCACCAGAGTGCCCCCCCTTACGTCAACTGTTCCCACCAGAGTGCCCCCCTTACGTCAACTGTTCCCACCAGAGTGCCCCCCTTACGTCAACTGTTCCCACCAGAGTGCCCCCCTTACATCAACTGTCCCCATCAGAATGCCCCCCTTTACATTACATCAAATGTCCCCATTAGAGTGCCCCCCTTACATCAATTGTCCCCATCAGAGTGCCCCCCCCCCCTACATCAATTGTCCCCATCAGAGTGCCCCCCTTCCATTAAGCACCCTGATGGGGAAACTTGATGTATCAGTGGATACACTCTTGTAGACTGGAGGGGCACAACTAAAATCTGGTGGGGCCAACACCCCCCTAAATCCAGGCCTGAAGCCTAGGCAGGGATCACATGGTACCGGTAGTTCAGGTGGACACCCCTACAGAGGTGATGGTGGAGTCTGCCATCACATGCCGTTATTGGGGCGGGGGTCTCACACACTCTTCCATAGGCCTTCTCTATAAGGTCCCCATCCGTATCTTATTTGTAAAACGAGTAGAACGCCATCTGATTGTTTAGTCAAGTACTAAACGCACGTCTCCCCGTCCAGCTCCGGTTTACTGTAAGCCGATAAGCGTGTAACGGTGAGGTGTGTGTGGGGATTGTCTGATTGCATGAGTCGTAGAACCGGTTGGGTTTGGGATTTAGTAAATACGGTCTATAGAATGGACATGAGGTTCAGTAATCCATTGTGCCGGGTAAATCCTTTTTTTTTCTGTGGGTGAAGTGAAACCGGAGTCGAGTTCCTTACCTTTTGTTTCAGGCATTACATCATCCCACAGATAATGACAATTGAGCTCAACGGAGGCCGATACGTGACCCTGTCATTCAGATCGTGCGGTGATGTGGGGAGGGATTGTACAGCTGGGACTGAGGTGTATACAATGACTGTACACCTCTCAGTTTATAGACTCTAGTGGCTCCGAGGGGCCACTATGATCATAAAACATGCCCAGAGCTCAGTCTGGACAAAGATCAAGAGAAATCCATTGTTGGGGGTTCCATCTACTCAATAAACTGATTTTGTGTGTGTTTCCATTGTCCTGGTGCTCCAGAGCCTTTAAAAGTGTGACAGGAAAATACATGTGTAATTTATGCTCCTAGACCTAGAACACCTGAAGGTGCTCCTTGGATGTTGGGCTTCTCTATGTGGCCAGGCTGTGAAAAATTTCTCACACATATGGTATTGCCATACTCAGGAGGAGTAGAAGAATGTATTTGTGGGTGTAATTGTTGGTATGCACACACTGTGTATTAACCTCCCTGGCGGTATGATTCTTTAAGATTTTAGGTGCTAAAAGCGGTACCATTATTTGCAAGGGAATTTGGCGTTTTATACTGTAGGCTTGTAATTCTTAGGAATAACTCACTTAAATCTATTCAAACAAGAGTCTAATAGGCATCCCGGGTATGATTTTTTTTTTTTTTTTAATTAAAAATTATAATATAATAAATAATTATAAAAAATGATCACAAATGATAATATAATTATAGTAAAAATTATTCAATAATGTAATCAAATCAAAATCACTGAAATTTGCTCAGTTGCAGAATTTTTGCTGTCATTTTTTTTTTTTTTATGACGAATTTCCCCATAAATCGCTATCGCTAAATTCTGCAAGTGATTCTGATTTATTATCGCTGTTTTTTAGCTGCTCTAAAACAATTTTTGCCATAAAGGGACACTTTTGGTTGCTATGGGCAATCTACAGTTTGCAGGGAGAAAGAAAAGTTTTTATTATACAAAATGACATGTAGTGTACAGGGCAGACCACTAGGGACATGGGGGGTGTGTATTTTTTACATACAGTACTGTAATCTATAAGATTACAGTGTACTGTATGTATAGTGTTTGTTTACTTTTTTAAATTTGGCGCCGTTCCCCCCCCTACGTCGCGACGCTCGCAGGGAAGGGAATCGGCGGAACACACAGCATCAGGCGGACATCCGCCCGCCGTGTACTGCGGGGATTCATCGCTGGATCGCAGAGAAAAGGTAAGTAAACTTTTTCTGCATCCAGCGTGCCACACGCCGTGCCACACGCCAGGGAGGCTAGTCTGACCGGCGATCCAGCGGGAATCCCCCGCCGGATCGCCAATGATTTTTTTGGGGAAAAAAAAATGCACCCCGAGCGTGACTCGGGGTTACCGCTTCTGGCACTGAATGTTAACCCCGAGTCACGCTCGGGAATACCGCCAGGGAGGTTAAATATATCATATAAATTGACAACTTTGTTTAAAAAAAATACTTTTTCACTTTCTTCCCATATTTTCCAAAAACTTAGGAAACTTACATAGGTTTACTACACTTCAAATATGAATAAACACAGTTGACAGAAACCATGAATCAGACCGCGACAAAAGTACAGTGGAACCTCGGATTACGAGTATAATTCGTTCCAGGAGAATGCTCGTAATCCAAAGTACTAGCATATCAAAGCAAGTTTCACCTTTGAAGTCAATGGAAACAAAAATAATTTGTTCCGCATAGTCTTCAATGGCATGCAATACCGCATGTGGCCAGATGATGGGGGGGGGGGCAGAGAGCCTCGGAACAGCCGGGAAGGCCTGAGGACACCTTGGAAAACCTCGGAAAGACTCCGTTCTCAAGATTTGCAGAGGTCATCCGAGGTGTCCTGGCTTTTCCGTGCATTTCAGGTCTGCTCAGCTCCGGCGTCCCCCCCACCTCAGGCCAAACGGGGTACTGCACACCGCTTTGGCCTACATCGTGCACGTTTTGTGAGACAATACTCGCAAACCGAGTTACAATTTTTTTAAATACAGTACTCGTATTCTGAAACGCTCGTTAACTACGTTACTTGCAATCCGAGGTTCCACTGTACAGTTAAATCACACTTGTTTAATAATAATAATAATAATAAAAAGATGAACAGAGTAAGCGTAGTCAAAACATAGCCAGAGTTCAGGATCGGATAATCAGCCAAGAAAAATGTCAGAGAGCCAGAGATATACGTAGTAGATCAGCAAGCAGGATCTGGAGCCAGAAGGAACGTCAGCCAAGCAAAGTCTTCAACAGGAACGCAGGAGATAGTCTCTGTGATGTTGACCAAGGTGAAGGCAGAGAGCAAGTGAACACGAGCAGCAGGGGGAATCTGCCCCGCATTGGGGGGAATAGGGTGTGCCGGGCACACCTGCCACACCCCCTGCACATGCCTGTGATTTCAGCATTTTCTGGGGATCATGGACAGTGATTGCACTTGTGTTCACTGGGGCAGTTTTCAGGCATTTAACGCTGGAAATGGCCTATGCTAAGCACCTGACAGCCGCCTTTCATTTCAGGTGTGACTTTTAACACTGGGGGAGGTGCGCTTGTGGGACGTTCCAAAAAGTCCTGCAATCAGCATCCTTGGGGCAGTTTGGGAGCGCTGTATTTCGTGCCCTGCCCATTTTAATGAAGGTTGGAGGTGGGTTTATGACAGCCTGGACTTCATAGAATGGGTTGTGTGATGCTGGCTATCATTCAGATGAGAATACCGAGGACATCTAGTGATAGAAAAAAAGTACTGCAAAGAACAGCTCCAGATTAAAGCTGAGTATTGCAGCATATCACAGGCTATTATTATTTTTTGACTGGGGCTCTGCTTTTGGGTTGTACATTTTGAAGAGGATAAAGACAGAGGGGCTCTCCCTCCGAATGGGAGGATCGCTGGTCGGGATGTGTAAATGATGAGCTGGTGCTACTTGTAAAAACACTAATCTGGTCTTGTAACAAGACTCCTCCAGGAAGTGTCCACATGCTGCTCCCAATGTCTACACAATCTGCCCAATCAATATCTTCCATCTGCTCAGTAAATGTGTACAGTCAGGATTCGAGTGTACCGGTATTAGTACACATTACATGGCAAAACCCAAAGGTGCAGCTCGAATTACGGAAGAACAAAGGACCATTTCCATCCAAACTACCCAGAAAACCCAATTCTTCCGTCAGTAAAAAAAAAAACGTTCTGGGTTTCCCATATCTGTCAAATCTGGAAGAATTAAAAAACAGAAAAAGAAATGTGTGTCCGGGAAAGGTCTGAACCAGGAAAAAAAAAGTTGTGTCATCTATGGAGTTTCAGGAACTTATATACCCGGTGGGAAGGCGGCTATCCCTGACTCCATATATAATCTCAGAGCAAAGCGGGCACAGATACGAAATAACCTGGGGGTCTGATTTTGGGAATAGTGATATAGTGACGGCAGGACCCTGGGGAGAGCAGATATAGTGACTGCAGGCTGCTGGGGATATCGGATATAGTGACTGCAGGCTGCTGGGGAGAGTAGATATAGTGACTGCAGGCTACTGGGGAGACCAGATATAGTGACTGCAGAGTCCTGGGGAGAGCAGATATAGTGACTGCAGGCTGCTGGGGATATCGGATATAGTGACTGCAGGCTTGCTGGGGAGATCAGATATAGTGACTGCAGGCTGCTGGGGAGATCAGATATAGTGACTGCAGGCTACTGGGGAGAGCAGATATAGTGCATGCAGGCTCCTGGGGAGAGCAGATATAGTGCATGCAGGCTCCTGGGGAGAGCAGATATAGTGCATGCAGGCTCCTGGGGAGAGCAGATATAGTGCATGCAGGCTCCTGGGGAGAGCAGATATAGTGAATGCAAGGTCCTGGGGAGAGCAGATATAGTGACTGCAGACTCCTGGGGAGAGCAGATATAGTGACTGCAGACTCCTGGGGAGAGCAGATATAGTGACTGCAAGCTCCTAGGGAGACCAGATATAGTGAACGCAGGCTCCTGGGGAGACCAGATATAGTGAACGCAGGCTCCTGGGGAGAGCAGATATAGTGAACGCAGGCTCCTGGGGAGAGCAGATATAGTGACTGCAGGCTCCTGGGGAGAGCAGATATAGTGACTGCAGGCTCCTGGGGAGAGCAGATATAGTGACTGCAGGCTCCTGGGGAGAGCAGATATAGTGACTGCAGGCTCCTGGGGAGAGCAGATATAGTGACTGCAGGCTCCTGGGGAGAGCAGATATAGTGACTGCAGGCTCCTGGGGAGAGCAGATATAGTGACTGCAGGCTCCTGGGGAGAGCAGATATAGCGACTGCAGGCTCCTGGGGAGAGCAGATATAGTGACTGCAGGCTCCTGGGGAGAGCAGATATAGCGACTGCAGGCTCCTGGGGAGAGCAGATATAGTGACTGCAGGCTCCTGGGGAGAGCAGATATAGCGACTGTAGGCTCCTGGGGAGAGCAGATATAGTGACTGCAGGCTACTGGGGAGACCAGATATAGTGACTGCAAGTCCTGGGGAGAGCAGTTATAGTGACTGCAGGCTGCTGGGGATATCGGATATAGTGACTGCAGGCTGCTGGGGAGATCGGATATAGTGACTGCAGGCTGCTGGGGAGATCGGATATAGTGACTGCAGGCTGCTGTGGAGATCGGATATAGTGACTGCAGGCTACTGGGGAGACCAGATATAGTGACTGCAGGCTACTGGGGAGACCAGATATAGTGCATGCAGGCTCCTGGGGAGAGCAGATATAGTGCATGCAGGCTCCTGGGGAGAGCAGATATAGTGCATGCAGGCTCCTGGGGAGAGCAGATATAGTGCATGCAGGCTCCTGGGGAGAGCAGATATAGTGAATGCAAGGTCCTGGGGAGAGCAGATATAGTGACTGCAGACTCCTGGGGAGAGCAGATATAGTGACTGCAGGCTCCTGGGGAGAGCAGATATAGTGACTGCAGGCTCCTGGGGAGAGCAGATATAGTGACTGCAGGCTCCTGGGGAGAGCAGATATAGTGCATGCAGGCTCCTGGGGAGAGCAGATATAGTGCATGCAGGCTCCTGGGGAGAGCAGATATAGTGCATGCAGGCTCCTGGGGAGAGCAGATATAGTGCATGCAGGCTCCTGGGGAGAGCAGATATAGTGAATGCAAGGTCCTGGGGAGAGCAGATATAGTGACTGCAGACTCCTGGGGAGAGCAGATATAGTGACTGCAGACTCCTGGGGAGAGCAGATATAGTGACTGCAGACTCCTGGGGAGAGCAGATATAGTGACTGCAGACTCCTGGGGAGAGCAGATATAGTGACTGCAGGCTCCTGGGGAGAGCAGATATAGTGACTGCAGGCTCCTGGGGAGAGCAGATATAGTGACTGCAGGCTCCTGGGGAGAGCAGATATAGTGACTGCAGGCTCCTGGGGAGAGCAGATATAGTGACTGCAGGCTCCTGGGGAGAGCAGATATAGTGACTGCAGGCTCCTGGGGAGACCATATATAGTGACTGCTGGCTCCTGGGGAGGGCAGATATAGTGACTGCAAGCTCCTAGGGAGAGCAGATATAGTGACTGCAGGCTCCTGGGGAGAGCAGATATAGTGACTGCAGGCTCCTGGGGAGAGCAGATATAGTGACTGCAGGCTCCTGGGGAGAGCAGATATAGTGACTGCAGGCTCCTGGGGAGAGCAGATATAGTGACTGCAGGCTCCTGGGGAGAGCAGATATAGTGACTGCAGGCTCCTGGGGAGAGCAGATATAGTGACTGCAGGCTCCTGGGGAGAGCAGATATAGTGACTGCAGGCTCCTGGGGAGAGCAGATATAGTGACTGTAGGCTCCTGGGGAGAGCAGATATAGTGACTGTAGGCTCCTGGGGAGAGCAGATATAGTGAATGCAGGCTCCTGGGGAGAGCAGATATAGTGACTGCAGGCTCCTGGGGAGAGCAGATATAGTGACTGTAGGCTCCTGGGGAGAGCAGATATAGTGACTGTAGGGTCCTGGGGAGAGCAGATATAGTGACTGTAGGCTCCTGGGGAGAGCAGATATAGTGAATGCAGGCTCCTGGGGAGACCAGATATAGTGATTGCAGGCTCCTGGGGAGAGCAGATATAGTGACTGCAGGCTCCTGGGGAGACCAGATATAGTGATTGCAGGCTTCCGGGTTCAGTAACACTTTAACGCAAGTACTGCCCGGAACAGCAGCCACCCGCCATGTATTTCGGCCAATCATTGATTTTGACCGGCCACTGGCAGCAGGCTGAAATCAGGCAGCAGTGGGCATCAGGTTGCAGCTGGCATCGGGCAGAGACTCCTGTGTCTTCTTCTCCTCATTTCCGCCGTGCGTCTCCTCCCCTCCTAGGTGTCTAATAGGATCACCTGTCCTTTCAGACAATCGGGTGATGGGTAACAGCCCCAATTGGCCGGGAGGAGGATCAGTGTTCCAATAGCAAACAGCAAGCTCACCCTTTTTTGAAGCCTATCAAAGCCTCTGGCTCTAATCGGGTGCTTCAAAAAACACCACCCCCCGCCCTGGGAATTCATGCACCCCGTGTCCTGAAAGAGGCATGGATGGGGGGGTGTCCACAATGGACAGGCCACCCCTGATAATATATATGTAAAGCTCTGCTTAAAATTGACCGCGCTATATAAGTACCTGTAATAAATAAATAAATATTCCCTGATATACAGACAGCCACTAGAGGGAGACTCTCTGGCCCGGATTCACAAAGCACTTACGCCGACGTATCTCCAGATATGCCGCGTAAGTACAAATGTGGGCCGCCGTATCTGTGCGCCGAACCCACAAACTAAGATACGCCTAAAAACAGACTTCATCTCACCGGTGTAACTTGCCTACGCCGGCTTAGAGTGGGCGCATATTTAAGCTGGACGCATGTGGCTTTCCCATTGATTTTCTATTCAAATATGCAAATGAGGGAGATACGCCAATTCATAAATGTACTTGCGCCCGGCGCATGATATATGCGGTTTGTCTAAGTTTTACGTCCGGCGTAAAGTTATTCCCCATAGATGAGGCGCAACCCATGCAAAGGTATGAACCAGGGAACACAAGCCTACGTATTGTACGTTGGACGTCTGTGAATATGGGCCGAGGTGGGTCTGGCTGGGTGTAGGTTACGTTCACGGCGTACACAGTGATCCGGCGTATCTTAGGCACTTGTTCTGACGTGGTTGTGCGCCTCCACCTCCACGTCTCGACGCATGCGCGGTTCGGTTTAAGTACTTGTCTGGCGCCCGGCCCATCATTTGCATGGGGTCACGCTTCATTAACATGGATCACGCCCACTTCCACTTACGACGGCTAAATATATGACACGCCAGCGCAGAGTTGGGAGCATTTGCTTTGTGAATTCCATGCTTGCCTCTCTGCGCCGGCGTAGCGTAAAAGAGATACGCTACGGCGGCATAAATGTGCACCGATGTATGTGAATCCGGGCCAATGTGAATCCGGGCCAATGTATCAAGTACAATAATCAAAATATGAAAACAGCAAGCATCTGATATCTGAAAAACACATGAAATATAACTTATGGTTAAAGTTGCAATAAAAAGTGAAAATGTCCTAATAATACACCGTGCTTCCCTATAACATGGGAGGGTCGCCTGTCTTTATCACAGCGCTGTGTTTATATTGGACTCTTCCTGTGGGACCGGCTCTGACATGTTACATCCATTCATCTGATATTGTTGAGCCATTGTATGAGCTTCATTCACCGCCCACGGCCTCCACCGCTCCGTAGGATGTTATTTATACGGCGGGGGCTTTTACGTGTGATTGTGTGAATATCTGTGCGATGCCAACACTTATATTCTGGGTGCATGCTAGTTTGTACCCTCCTCCTCCTTTTACTTTTTTTCCAAAATCCCTTCTCAGCCGCCTGTGTGAGTCCAAAGTATTACTATCAGCGTCCTAATTGGTGAAAAAAGAAAAAAGTTTAGTAATAATTTTTTTATTTTTTTTTGCACTTACATACAGTTTGCGACGTGGCTCCCAAACAAAATTGGCATCCTTTTTTTCCCACAAATAGAGCTTTCTTTTGGTGGTATTTGAGCACCTCTGCAGTTTTTATTTTTTGCGCTATAAACAAAAATAGAGCGACAATTTTGAAAAAAATGCTATATTTTTTACTTTTTGCTATAATAAATATCCCCCAAAAAGATATACAAAGATATTTTTTTTCCTCAGTTTAGGCCGATACGTATTCTTCTACCTATTTTTGGTAAAATAAGCGTTTATCGGTTGGTTTGCGCAAAATTTATAGCGTTTACAAAATAGGGGATAGTTTTATTGCATTTTTATAAATTATTTTTTTACTACTAATGGCTATTTTTTCGTGACTGCGAAATTATGGCGGACACTTCGGCCAATTTTGACACGTTTTTGGGACCATTGTCATTTTCACAGCAAAAAATGCATTTAAAATGCATTGTTTATTGTGAAAATGACAATTGCAGTTTGTGAGTTAACCACAAGGGGGCGCTGAAGGGGTTATGTGTGACCTAATGTGTGTTTCGAACTGTAGGGGGGTGTGGCTGTAGGTGTGACATCATCGATTGTGTATTCCCTATAAAGGGGATCACACGATCGATGACGCCGCCACATTGAAGAATGGGGAAGCCGTGTTTACACACAGCTCTCCCCGTTCTTCAGCTCCGGGGACCGATCGCTGGACTCCAGCAGTGATCGGGTCCGTGGGTCCCGCAGTCACGGAGCTTCGGACCAGGACCACGGCTGGGCACTAGCACAGGACGTACCTATACGTGCATGTGCCCAGCCGATTGTTGTTGCACCCTTCTCACCTCCGTCCGTCACTTTGCCGTCATCATAGGTTTGTGAGCAAGTTTGCTGCTTTGTGGCGATTGGCGTGAATGTTTTCTTCCGATGACTGCACTCTGATAGGCGATTTATCTGAATGAAGTCGGTGCCGTCTCTCCAGTGATTTCACAAGTCAGACTTTATCTGGTTGGCTAGAAAAGGGAACAAGCAATCGTATTAAACCGGAAAGGAATTAGGAATTCACCCCGCTGGAGATGCACAGAGGTTTATCACACCAAGCCAGCATATCGCGGCTGATTTGCACACAGGCTCCTCCCCTTCTATTTAGCGCGCCCCGGTTAATACCCTTATCTCCTTCTGCCTTCTGGGCTCATGTGAAGTGTGCCGCTGACGCTACGCACCCATGTAGACGCTGCAAGATTGTCAAGTGCGGATTCCCCCGGCGCTTAGCCGAGACGAGACCTCTTCAATGTTCAGATTTTGCATCTAATGAGTCGTCAAGTCGATCTAAAAAGCAGAGAAATTGACAGAAAGCAATGCGTGTGATTTATACGGGCCGGGTTCAGAATAGTGTTCTATGATCTGAAAATGCAATTAAAGGGCTCGTCTGTGAAGAGTCTCGTTATCCAGGTCAGAGGATAGCTGGTAATTCTCGCATTCATCTGCAGAGGCGGCTCTAGGCTCTAGGCTTTGTGAGGCCTTAGGCAAAACTTGACATGGAACCCAACTCACACCCATGATGTGAAAAATAATTCAAGGACAAGAGCCTCTTCCCCACAACCCTGGCCGGTGGCTGTGGGGGTCTGTGGACAGGGGGCTTATCGGAATCTGGAAGCCCCCTTTAACAACACCCCCCCCAGATCCTGCTCTTTAATAACTAAGGGGCGGGGGGCACCCAGTGATGTCACCTGGTGAACCTGCTCCCTTGTGACATCATTGATTGATGTCACAAGGGGTGGTGTCACCGATATTCACTGGTTGTTAGGGACGCTGGCGGCCCCGCTCCTGAGTCAGGGCTCTTATCGCTGCCTCAAAACTGGGGTAATGCATTGGGTAAGTTAGGTGGCTGTGAGGCCCATGTGAGTGCGAGGCCTTGGACGACCGC
Organism: Rana kukunoris; assembly: GCA_029574335.1. Lineage (NCBI taxonomy): Eukaryota > Metazoa > Chordata > Amphibia > Anura > Ranidae > Rana > Rana kukunoris. The sequence goes on from CM056059.1 coordinate 136,423,989, forward strand.
CTAATTAAAGAGCCGCCTCTGTTCATCTGGACTTCTATTGAAGACGTTTCATGGCTTCACCAAGCTGCTTCTTCAACACTGAGTGTCAGAAACATACCCCAACCTTTTGTATCTGTAGGGCAGAAACAACTAATCGATTAATCGATTTATGAAATTACAATTTTCCTAATCGATTAATCGGCCAGTAACATAATGGGGTTAAAAAAACTAAAATTGGCCCTTTATAGTACAAAATAGCAAATCGCTACTGTAAATATTATTTTCACTGCCCCACAGTAAAAAAAATATTTATTGCTTATTTTGTACTTATTTTAGTTTTTTTAACCCCATTATGTTCCTAAACATCTCAGGCCGGGGTCACACCTGTTTTTTGGTGCTTTTTGCAGAAACGCACTACATTTCATTTACGTGTTTTCCTATGGGACACGTTCACATCCATTATTTTTTTCGGCTGCTGCGTATTTGAAAGGGGGCGGGGACTTTTTAACGCAAAACTGTGCCATTTTGTTTTTTTGGTTCAGTATACTTCAATGGAGAAGCTGCAGAAAAGCATGTAATGTGTTTTTTTGCCGCAATTTGTGTTTTGTAATCTGCCCAACAACAAATTGGCCCCAAGAAAATAAAAATGCAATTTTAAAAAAAAAAATTTAAGGCTATTATCCGATTAATCAAAACAATAATCGGCCAACTAATCGATTATGAAAATAATCGTTAGTTGCAGCCCTATGTATCTGCATAGGAAGCACCAACACCCATCAACATTGAATGTGTTAAGCCAGGGGCTCTGCATAGGTGTCAATTCTTCCATTTATGTGGCTGAAGGTGTCAAATTTTATTAGAACTGAAAAGGTGCCACAAAACATTATCATCACCATTACAGAACAAGTCCTGCGGAAGGTGACCAACTACTACTAGATGTTTGAGGGCTTGTTCATGTTTGTGTGTTTTATCACTTACACAGGAGTAGGGATGGGCTATCTGTTCGAAATCGAACATGAATTTGACTCGGACATTGGCTGTTCTCCCATTCGCCGAATAGTGAACAATTTGGGGTGTTCCGCGGCTATTTTCGAATTTGCCGGAACACCCATTAAAAGTCTATGGGAGAAATCAAAAGTGTTAATTTTAAAGGCCTATATGAAAGTTATTGTCATAAAAAGTGTTTGGGGACCTGGGTCCTGCCCCGGGGACATGTATCAATGCAAATTTTTTTTTTCTAGAGCAGTGATCTTAATAATGCTTAAAGTGAAATATTCTTTAAATTTCGTACTTAGGGGGTGTGTCTAGTATGCCTGTAAAGTATCGCATGTTTTCCGGTGTTTAGAACTGTCCCTGCACAAAATGTCATTTCTAAAGGGAAAAAAAGTCATTTAAAACTACTCGCGGCTATATTGAATTGTCGGGTCCTGGCAATACAGACAAAAGTGATTGAAAGTCATTGAAAAAAAATATTTTTTATATATTTAAGAGGAACTCCACACCAAAAAAAAATGGTGTGGGCTTCCCACTATCTTTGTCCTGATTTCCCAGGTCTGCACACAATTGCTGTTATGAGGGGTTCCCACCATCCCTGTGCTCAGTTCCTGGGTCTGTACACCTGCTGTGCCCATTGTGAGGGGTTCCCACCATCCATGTGCTGAATTCCCAGGTCTGTACACCTGCTGTGCCCATTATGAGGGGTTCCCACCATCCCTGTGCTGAGTTCCCGGGTCTGTACACCTGCTGTGCCCATTATGAGGGGTTCCCACCATCCCTGTGCTGAGTTCCTGGGTCTGTACACCTGCTGTGCCCATTATGAGGGGTTCCCACCATTCCTGTTGGATTGTTATCTATTTTATATTATGATAAGTTGCAAGATTCAAAGGGGTTCCATTGTAATCAACTTGTCATGCGACTTTGTGTCCAAAGTCACATGTTAGGGTTAAGGGTTAGGGTTACGATTAGGTTTAAGGCTAGAGTTAAGGGTTAGGATTATGGGCTGGGGTTAGGGTTAAGGACTAGATTTAGGGTTAAATGGTTAGTATTGGGGTTAACGGTTAGTATTGGGGTTAGGGTTAGGCTTGAAGTATAGGGCAAAGGATTGGGGTTAAGGGTTAAGAAATGGGGTTAAGGGGTAGGGATAAGGTTAAGGATTAGGGTTAAGTGCTAGATTTAGGATTACTGTTTAGTATTAGGTTTAAGGATTGGTATTCGGGTTAAGGGTTAGGACTAAGGGATAGGGTTAAGCATTAAAGCGGAGGTTGACCCTAAAAAACATCTATATACCATTACATCCAGCATACTTCCGACATCTACAGTATGCTGTGTTTTTTTTCTTGCCGTACATACCGTTTTATTGTTCTTTTCCCCCTGGCTTCTGGGTTTTGGCTCCCGCGGGAGTGGGCGTTCCTATTCAGAGGTTAGATTATTGACGTCTGGTGAAAAGCTTCCCCTGGCGCATAAGGCCCGTCACCAGTTTTCCGTAAGTAGCCGAACTGCGAGTCGGCTCTATATGGCGCCTGCGCAGTCAGCTCTACACGGCGGGCGCAGGCGCCGTATAGCGCCGCATAGAGCCGACTCGCAGGTCGGCTACTTACGGAAAACTGGTGACGCGCCTTATGCGCCAGGGGAAGTTTTTCACCAGACGTCAATAATCTAACCTCTGAATAGGAACGGCCACTCCCGCGGGAGCCAGAACCCGGAAGCCGGGGGAAAAATAACAATAAAACAGAATGTACGGCAAAAAAAAAATACAGCATACTGTAGATGTCGGAAGTATGCTGGATGTAATGGTATATAGATGTTTTTTAGGGTGAACCTTCACTTTAAGGTTAGTATTAGAGTTAAGGGTTGGTATGAGGGTTAAGGGTTAGGGTTAAGAAATAGGGTTAGGGTTAAGGGGTAGGGATAGAGTTAAGCATTAAGTTTAGTGTTAGGGGTTGGTATTAGGGTTAGGGTTAAGAAATAGGTTAAGGGGTAGGGTTAAGAATTAGGGTTAGGTTTAAGTGCTAGTGTTAGGATTAATGTTTAGTATTAGGGTTAAGGGTTAGGACTAAGGGATAGGGTTAAGAATTAAGGTTAGTATTAGGGTTAGGGGTTGGTATTAGAGTTAAGGGTTAAGAAATAGGGTTGTGGTTACGGTATAGGGTTAAGGATTAGGGTTAGGGTTAAGTGCTAGAGTTAGGATTAATGTTTAGTATTAGGGTTCAGGATTGATATTAGGGTTAAGGGTTAGGACTAAGGGATAGGGTTAAGCATTAATGTTAGTATTAGATTTAGGGGTTGGTATTAGGGTTAAGGGGGAGGGATAAGGTTAAGGATTAGGGTTAGGGTTAAGTGCTAGAGTTAGGATTAATGAGTGGTATTAGGGTTAAGGGTTAGGACTAAGTGATAGGGTTAAGCATTAAGGTTAGTATTAGGGGTTGGTATTAGGGTTAAGAAATAGGTTAGTATTAGGGTTAGGGTTGGTGTTAGGGTTAAGGGCTAGATTTGGGGTTAAATGGTTAGTGTTTGGGTTAAGGGTTAGGCTTGAGGGATAGGGCTAAGGATTAGGGTTAAGGGTTAAGAAATAGGGTCAAGGGGTAGGGTTAAGGATTAGGGTTAAGGTTAAGTGCTAGAGTTAGGATTAATGTTTAGTATTGGGGTTCGGGATTGGTATTGGGGTTAAGGGTTAGGACTAAGGGATAGGGTTAAGCATTAATGTTAGTATTAGATTTAGGGGTTGGTATTAGGGTTAGGGTTAAGGTTTAGGGTTAAGTGCTAGAGTTAGGATTAAAGAGTGGTATTAGGGTTAAGGGTTAGGACTAAGTGATAGGGTTAAGCATTAAGGTTAGTATTAGGGGTTGGTATTAGGGTTAAGGGATAGGGTTGAGAAATAGGGTTAGAGTTAATGGGGGTAGGTATGGGGTTAAGAAATAGGGTTAGGGTTAAGAATTAGGGTTAAGTGCTATAGAGTGAGGATTAATGTTTTGTATTGGGGTTAAGGGCTAGGATTAGGGTTAAGGGTTAGTGTTTAGGGATAGGGCTAAGGATTGGGATTTAGGGTTAGGGTTAAGGGTTAGGGTCAAGGGTTAGTATTACGGTTTGGACACATCAAGTCGCAGCCCATTAATGGCAATCGAATCCCTTCAAATCTACGCGACTAAAAGTTGCACCGACTTTGAAAAGATTCCTGCATCACTTTGATGCGACCCCCCAAAGTTCCTGGGTGTAAATTTCTCTGTAATGAATCTTCGACCCCCCCCCCCCCCTCCGCCTTTCCAGGGAACAGATTCCACACCGGCATTGTCCTTCCCAATCGTTCTTCTATGTGAGGAGAACGGGACGTGATTTTGTTTTATTATCTATTCTAAATGAACACACCCCGCCATTGCTTTTCTCAATGGTCGGAAAGTTGGAGAAGAAGTTAAAGTGCCCCATGTGCCCCCATCTTTTAGGTTATAAAAGCTTCTTTTTTATTTATTTTCTCCTTATTCTGCTTACTTTTCTGTTTTTAGACTAATCTGCTTGAAATCCCTCGGCGCTCGCGGCGCGGCTGCCGGGAATGTCTTTGGTACCGGATTATGTACTTAAAAATACTCTGGGCACATTTTTCTGATGGCTGGAACACTTGTGTCCTGAGCTCCACGTAGGAGGCCTGGCTGAGGGGGGCGCCGTGTTTGGCCAGCTGTTCTTTGTAAAATGGAAGGAGTTTTAATTAAACGGCATCTGATGGTGGAAGCGGCGCGACCCATTGTTATGTGCCGGACAACCATTAAATTAGCCTGGCCTTGGGCTGCCTGGTGAGAGGGAGTGCCGGCTGCGCCTGCTGCTGATTGACCGGAGTTTTCATGTATTGGATAATTCTTCATTAGGAAATGTTCTTCACATGAAAGATTACTCTGGTTCAGGGGTCTCCAAACTTTCTAAACAATACTGTCCTTCAGGATTTAGGGGGGTCAGATTGTGACTGGCAGGAGTGGAAAATTCTTTGTTGTCAGTGTGAGGAATAGTGCCCCATCATTGGTGTCGGTAGGAGGAATAGTGTCCCATCATTGGTGTCAGTGGGGGTAATAGTGTCCCATCATTGGTGTCAGTGGGAGGAATAGTGTCCCATCATTGGTGTCAGTGGGAGGAATAGTGTCCCATCATTGGTGTCAGTGGGAGGAATAGTGTCCCATCATTGGTGTCAGTGGGAGGAATAGTGTCCCATCATTGGTGTCAGTGGGAGGAATAGTGTCCCATCATTGGTGTCAGTGGGGCAATATTGCCCCATCATTGGTGTCAGTGGGAGAATTAGTGTCTCATCATTGGTGTCAGTGTGAAGAAAAGTGTCCCGCCATTGGTGTCAGTGTGAGGGAATAGTGTCCCATCATTGGTGTCAGTGGGAGGGAATAGTGTCCCAGCATTGGTGTCAGTGGGAGGGAATAGTGTCCCATCATTGGTGTCAGTGGGAGGAATAGTGTCCCATCATTGGTGTCAGTGGGAGGAATAGTGTCCCATCATTGGTGTCAGTGGGAGGAATAGTGTCCCATCATTGGTGTCAGTGGGAGGAATAGTGTCCCATCATTGGTGTCAGTGGGAGGAATAGTGTCCCATCATTGGTGTCAGTGGGAAGAATAGTGTCCCATCATTGGTGTCAGTGGGAGGGAATAGTGTCCCATCATTGGTGTCAGTGGGAGGGAATAGTGTCCCATCATTGGTGTCAGTGGGAGGGAATAGTGTCCCATCATTGGTGTCAGTGGGAGGGAATAGTGTCCCATCATTGGTGTCAGTGGGAGGGAATAGTGTCCCATCATTGGTGTCAGTGGGAGGGAATAGTGTCCCATCATTGGTGTCAGTGGGAGGGAATAGTGTCCCATCATTGGTGTCAGTGGGAGGGAATAGTGTCCCATCGTTGGTGTCAGTGGGAGGAATAGTGTCCCATCGTTGGTGTCAGTGGGAGGAATAGTGCTCAATTATTGGTGTCAGTGGGGCAATAGTGCCCCATCATTGGTGTCGGTGGGAGGCAATAGTGCCCCATCATTGGTGTCGGTAGGAGGAATAGTGCCCCATCATTGGTGTCAGTGGGAGGAATAGTGTCCCATCATTGGTGTCACCTGAAGGAATAGTGCTCAATTATTGGTGTCAGTGGGGCAATAGTGTCCCATCATTGGTGTCAGTGGGAGGCAATAGTGCCCCACCATTGGTGTCAGTGGGAGGGAATAGTGTCCCATCATTGGTGTCAGTGGGAGAATAAGTGCCTCATAATTGGTGTCAGTGGGAGAATAAGTGCCTCATAATTGGTGTCAGTGGGGCAATAGTGCCCCACCATTGGTGTCAGTGGGAGGGAATAGTGTCCCATCATTGGTGTCAGTGGGGCAATATTGCCCCATCATTGGTATCGGTGGGAGGAATGGTGTCCCATCATTGGTGTCACTGGGAGGAATGGTGTCCCATCATTGGTGTCACTGGGAGGAATGGTGTCCCATCATTGGTGTTACTGGGAGGAATAGTGTCCCATCATTGGTGTCAGTGGGAGGAACAGTGTCCCATTATTAGCATCAGAGGAATAGTGCCCCATCGCTGGTGTCTGTACCTGCTCTGTGGCGTGAGCTAACAGACAACTTCAGCCTCTGGAAGTAATTGTAACTGCCAGCCTTGCAGTGCCCCATGGGAAATCTAGTTCCACAACAGCTGGAAGGCCCTGGGTTGCCTACCCCTGGTCTAAATGGAAAGCGGTCACTGCCCCACTTTTCACGTTAAAGGGGTGTTCCACCCAAATGTAATGTTTATTAAAAGTCAGCAGCTACAAAAAGTGTAGCTGCTGGCTTTTAATAAACATTCACTTACCTGCTCCACGTTCCAGCGACGCTCCTCTCCCCCCCCCTCCCCGGCCGGCATCTTCATTCTAGCTGTGGGCACCCAGCCGTGACAGCCTTCGGCTTCACGGCCGGGCATCCACTGCGCATGCGCGAGCGGTACTGCGCATGCGCGCGGCCCGCCGCTGATTGGACAGGCGATTGTCTAGGACCTGTCAGTGTCCTTGGCAATCGCCTAGGGGAGGGGCTGCAATAAGGCGATTAAGCTTAATCGCCTTACCAGCCCATCGGCGGAAGGAGGAAGTGGGACAGGAAGTCCCACTCCTCCTGAAGCCCCCACTCCCCCCAAAATGTGGCATGTAAGGGGGTGTGGAGTGGATTAAGCGGAAGTTCCATTTTTGGGTGGAACTCCGCTTTAACAAGCGGCTGGTTGGTTGCTATGATGTGTGCTGGTCCTAGCAACCAATCACCCACTTGTTAACAGGAAAAAGTTGTGAAGCTCCTGCCATCCGTTCAGACAGATGGCACCTCCTGCTTTAATTTATTACCCCTGCTCTACAGTATAGTGTGTACTTCCCGCAATCCAGAGCACCTGGCGGGATTTCTGTCTCCTCTGTCCTGCTATCTGCTTGAGTCACTTCTGACAGTCTATGCCGACGTCAAGCAATCCCTGGAGATGGCCCTGTCCCCCAGGACACAGCAGGTGATTGACAGCCTCAGCTGTGCATGTTTCTCTGTGAGACTGTAAGGGTGAGGGGTGTCCATTCCCTCCACTCAGGTCTCAGATTACACTCGGCTCTCTGCTGTGCAGTGTGTGACGTCAGTTTCCCACCCTTTGCCTTCTGTAGCTCACAAATGCTGGGTACGTTCTGTATTTGATCGGCTGTAGAGAAACGGGAGCTGCAGATAAACAGGTACAGCGAATGCAGGCGGAATTGCTTGATCTCTGTGTATCAGCTGAGTGCAGTCACTTCACTGAGAATATATATATGTATGGAAGGGTTTACAACCACTTAAAATGTGTTTATTACGCTGGCGTAATTGCAGTGCAAGCACCAGGATTTATGGTGTGTAACCTGATAGATCCAGTATATTGATGGTTTGGGGTGGGGGGGGGGGGGGCTCACGAGAAAGACGTCAAGGTGAGCAAATAAAGGTGACTGGACCCAGTTTAATGAGCTGAGCGCTCCGCCCAGCCCCCGCCGCCTTTACAGCTGTCTGGGTTTGCATTGATAAGGAATAGGTGAATGGCTGATTGTGTCCTGCAGTAAAATGCTTCTTTATCATTTCCTGTTCAAAGTTCAGTGAATAGTTATTGATCCACAATGATACAAAGTACAGCAGACAGGGAAGACCCCTCCCCCCCACCCATAGAAGGGTCAGCTCTGAGGGTCGTGATCACAGGAATCCTGGCCAATACATAGAGGGATGTGTCTCTTCCCTCCAATCAGCTCTCAACGCGCTTTATTACGATGAACAGGTGGTGGCCATATAAGATGCGTATGAATAATGGTGAAACTAGAGCAGGGCTCGACAAAATCCGTGCGACTGATCGCAATTGTGACCTGGCGCTTGAGGCCGCTGCTTTGCGGCCTTCTGTGATCTGGCGCCATCTTATGGTGGCTGTTGGCATTACAAGTAAAACAGTTCTAGCAGTTCTAATGTGTTTTTTCAGTTTTCACTGCCATCTCCTTCCCTCTAATTAGAACCCCCGAACATAGAATATTTTTTTATTCTAACACCCTACAGAATAAAATGGCGGTCGTTGCAATACTTTCTGTCACACCGTATTTGCACAGCAGTCTTGCAAGCGTACTTTTTTGGGGAAAAAAAAATCACTTTTTTTTATTAAAAAATAAGACAACAGTAAAGTTGGCCTAATTTTTTTATATATTGTGAAAGATAATGTTACGCCAAGTAAATTGGTACCCAACATGTCGCGCTTCAAAATTGTGTCTGCTCGTGGAATGGCGACAAACTTTTACACTTCAAAATCTCCATAGGCGGCGTTTAAAAAGTTCTACAGGTTGCATGTTTTGAGTTATAGAGGAGGCCTTGGGCTAGAATTATCGCTCTCGCTCTAACGATCGTGGCGATACCCCACATGTGTGGTTTGAATACTGTTTAAATATGTGGGCGCTACTCACATATGTGTTCGCTTCTGCGCGCGAGCTTGGCGGGACGGGGCGCATTTTTAGCTGGCTCCTAAATTCCAAGCAAATTTGTCAAACCCTGAACTAGAGATAAACCGATAAATGAACATATAAGATATATATGAACACAAACAAATGTCTACTAGACATATAAGTAAACAGTCTTTATCATACCAGCGATGCTGCCTTAGGAGGATCAGGACCTAGGAAACATGTGGTGCAGGCTTAGCTGACTCCATGTGGACTGTCCAGTGGAAAAGATGAAAGAGTTGTGATAGGAAGTGAAGACAGTTTTCAGTAACACGACAGGAAATGTACATTACAATAGAACAGGGGTCTCCAAACTTTGTAAGCAAAGGGCCAGTTTACCGTGCTTCAGAGTTTACGAGGGACGGAATACGAAAGTGGAATAGTGGAATACGAAAAGGTCCTGACATCAGTGGGAAAAATTAACATCCCATTGTTTGTTTCAGTGGGAGCAATTGTGCCCCGTCATTGGATCCCATTGTTGGTGTCATTGAGGGAAAACTGTGAGGAATTGTCCCCTATCATTGATGTCATTGTAAGGAATTCTGCCCCATCATTGGTGTCACAATGAGGAATTGTGTCCCATCATTGGTGTTATTGGAAAGAATTGTGACCCATCGTTGATGTCATTGGGGCCCCAATGTTGGTGTCAGTAGGAGAAACTATGCCCCATTGTTGGTATCAGTGGATGAAATGGTGCCCCAAGGGCTAGATAAAAGCAATCAAGGGGCCGCATCTGGCCCCCGGGCCAGATTTTGGGGACCACTGCCATAGAACATTGCCCATCAACACTCCTTTTATTAAGAGTGGCATCTAGTGGACTGTATTCGAATTACAAGTCCAGAAGATATTACTGTATTTCCTCGTAGGCCAAAGGCATGACACTTCTAGCTCATAATTGGATAGTTTGATAGCAGTGCAGCCATTGGCTCTTTCTGCTGTCAGTCAAATCCAATGATGCGGGTGCCAAGTCTGTGTCTATGGGCGCAGCAGCAGGACACAAAAGCGCTTCTCCGACGGGTCACTTGATATGGGGAGGAGCCAGGAGGGCCCAGAGGGACTTCACGGTCACACAAAGTATGTCTGAAATTCCGACCGCCAAGAACGCAGTGACGTTAAAAAAAAAAACAACGAGCCAAGAAAAATGAAGTCCAATGATTCCGAGCATGCGTCGAATTGATTCCCAGCATGTGTAGGTTTTTTTGTGCGTCGGAAATTGCATACAGACGATCGGAATTTCTTGTCCGAAAAAGTTCTTGTCGGAAAAATTGAGAACCAGCTCTCAAATTTTTGCTGTTTGGAAATTCCGACAGAAAAAGTCAGATGGAACCTACGCACAGGTCGGAATTTCCGACCAGAAGCTCACATCGGACTTTTCTTGTCGGAATTTCCGATCGTGTGAACGCGGCATAACTCCGCTTTTCTTGAGAAGAAAACATTATTCCCCTGTGGATGAGCTCCGTACATTGCAGGGAATTTAACAAACCATGTCGGAGATTCCATGAAGATGGAAGTGAAAGCAGAGCACAGGCCAAGGGTTTCCTCTTCTGCGCCCAGGACCCGCCATGGGGACCCGCCCTAATTATGGTGCCCGTGTTCAGATGGCACAGCAGGCAGGGCGGAAGGCGGCACAGTTCCGGTGTGAATATTATTACCGCTCACCTAAAATAACTTTTTCTTCAGTTTTAAGTCCTTTTGATGTAAAACGCTTCTTGATACAAACAAGTTCAGACTTGAGCTCCTTCTAATCCTCCAATAATATTTTAATCATGAAGCCTCATAATTCCCTTTGAAGTGGAGCACCAATCGGATCAGAGAACAGCAAGCGGAACTTTATCCTCTGAGGGACTACAAGTCCCAACATCAGGGCTTTTCTCTCTGAGAATAGGTGCGGGAACTCATCCCATCCACGTCAGCCCTGGACTCCGCCCCCTACTCAACTCCGAGCACAGTTTATTGGTTCCACCACTTACCCACCTCTCAGTACCGCCCCTTTTAGATAATACAGAACCAAGTATAATGTTGTGGTGCTAAGTATTTTGTATGGGAATTTGTTGATGATAACAAAGGCAGTAAAACATATCTAGCCACAATGGACACCCCCAGCAACAAGAGATCCTCCCCAGCAACAACGGACTCTCAACAGCCAGCATCAATAGACCCTTCAGCAGCCAGCAAAATTAAAACCCCCTCCCTCAACAGTAGATCCCTACCAGCAACAATTGCCCACCAGCAACAATAGATCTCCTCATCAACAATAGACCTCCCCATCAACAATAGACCTCCCCATCAACAATAGACCTCCCCATCAACAATAGACCTCCCCATCAACAATAGACCTCCCCATCAACAATAGACCTCCCCATCAACAATAGACCTCCCCATCAACAATAGACCCCCCCATACAAAAATAGATCTCCTCCAGCAGCCAGCATCAATAGACCCTCCAGCAGCCAGCAACAAAGATTCCTCCCTCGACAGTAGATCTCTCCCAGCAACAACTGACCACCTGGAACATTAGATTGCCCACTAGCAACAATAGACCTCCCCAGCAACAATAGACCCTCATACAAAAATAGATCTCCTCCAGCAACAATGAACCCCCCCCCCCAGCAACAATTGACCCCCAGCAACTATAGACCCCCCCCATACAAAATTAAATCTCCCCAGCAACAATAGACCCCCCTCCAACAGTGGATCTCCTCCAGCATCAATAGACCTTCCAGCAGCCAGCAGCAAAGACCCCTCCCTCAACAGTAGATCCCTCCCTGCAACAATTGACCACCTGCAACATTAGATCTCCCCCACCAGCAATAGACCTCCCCACCAGCAATAGACCTCCCCACCAGCAATAGACCCCCCATACAAAAATAGATCTCCTCCAGCAACAATAGACCCTCCAGCAGCCAGCAACAAAGACCCCTCCCTCAACAGTAGATCCCCCCCAGCAACAATTGACCACCTGCAACATTAGATTGCCCACCAGCAACAATAGACCTCCCCGGGAACTATACACCCTCATACAAAAATAGATCTTGTCCAGCAACATAAGACCCTCCAGCAGCCAAAAACAAAGACCCCTCTCTCAACGGTAGATTGTTTCCTGCAATGATTGACCAACCCCAGGAACAATAGATTCCCCACCAGCAACAGAAAACCTCCCCAACAACAACAGACCTCCTTCCCCCCGCAAAAATAGATCCCCCTCCAGCAACCAACTGATTCCCCAGCAGCCAGAATCAGTAGCTCCTCCATCACCCTTGTCATTACATACATTTCAGTTCTGGAGGTGCCGGACCTGTGTTCCCCCTAGGGTGACCACGTGTCCCGGATTGCATTCTGCAGGTCTGTCCCGGGCACCTTCACTCTGGGACAATAGTGTCCCGGAATGAAACTGACACAGGTCCCAGCATGAACCCCTCAGAGCTTAAGATGTGACCCCCCCCCCCCCAACTAGTGAAGAACTACAGGTCCCAGCAGATCTGTGAAATCTATGGGGTCACATCTTTAGATATCATCGGTTCATGCTGGGATTTGTAGTCCTTTACTTTGGGGGGTGTGACCTCCCCAAAGTTAAGGACTACAGGTCCCAGCATGAACCCCACCCCTCCCCCCAGAGCGGAAGATGTGAAACCCCCTGCCCCCCAAATAGTGAAGAACTACAGGTCCCAGCATAAACCTGTGAAATCTATTGGATCACACCCTTAGATCTCAGGAGTTTCATGCTGGGTGTTGTAGTCCTTTAAATTGGGGGGGGGGCACATCTTTAGATATTAGTAGTTCATGCTGGGACTTGCAGTCCTTCACTTTTGGGGGGAATGTGACCCCCAAAGGTGAAGGACTACAGGTCCCACCATAAACCCCTCAGAGCTGAAGATGCGACACCCCCCCCCCCTACTAGTGAAGAACTACAGGTCCCAGGATGAACCAGTGAAAACTATGGGGGGGGGTAACAATTTTTTTTTTTTTTATAAAAAGTTATCTTTTTTTAGGAAGGGGGGGGGGGGTGTCCCTGAATGGCAGTTTGGAAATGTGGTCATCCTAGTTCCCCGCGTTCCCTCTGAAAAAAAGCCCTTCTATATCTTGGGGTTCATGCTGATGCACCCAAAGATTTGGAACCCATCAAGCACTGAAGGAAGACGCAATGTACTTCTTGTGCCGGCAGGGAACGTGTTACTCCCGATCTCTTCTTCTTTTTGGGTTCTGCCCGCCTCTCTTGTCGGGTTCTCCCCGGGTCCTGCTTGTCTCGAGTGGAATCTTTTGTGTCAGGCGCTGGCCTTTGATATAATCTTCCTTTGATCAGTCAAACATTACTAAAGACTTCTCAGGTCGTCTACTATGGGGGCTCTTCTTCTCCGGCCTCTACCTCCAATAAATGTTCAAACACTCCATTCCCAGGATGAATTCCGAGGGCTTCCAGAGTGGCCTCTTAGGATGTTTATACAGCAATTCACCTTAATGCATCCTCCCTGTACAAGGGGGAGGGGGGTATGTGACCTCCTCTGTGTGCTGGAGAAGATAACAAGACAGTTTTTTCTTCTCACCAGGTAAAAGGGGTAATGGCTGTGCACACAATCAGAGAATCATACAAAAAAATATCTCAAAGCGAATGTTTGACCATTCTTCCAGAAGAGCATTTGTGAGGTCAGGCACTGATGTTGGATGAGAAGGCCTGGCTTGTAGTCTCCACTCTAATTCATCCCAAAGGTGTTCTATCCGGTGGAGGTCAGGACCAGTCAAGTTCCTCCACACCAAACTCGCTCATCCATGTCTTTATGGACCTTGCTTTGTGCACTGGTGGGCAGTCATGTTGGAACAGGAAGGGTCCGTCCCCAAACTCCTCCCACAAAGTTGGGAGCATGAAATTGTCCAAAATGTCTTGGTATGCTGACGCCTTAGAGCGGAGGTTCACCCAGAAGTGAACCTCCACTTTTCGGAACCCCCCCCCCCCCCTCCGTTCTCAAATTTGGGTACCCCCCCCCCCATAGCAAGCTTCTTGCTCAGTGGGCACTCGGCATGAGCCTGCATGGGTACCCCCAATTGCAAGATTCTTGCTCAGTGGGCACTCGGCACGAGCCTGCATGGGTACCCCGCCATAGCAAGCTTCTTGCTCAGTGGGCACTTGGCACAAGCCTGCATGGGTACCCCCCCATAACAAGCTTCTTGCTCTGTGGGCACTCGGCACGAGCCTGCATGGGTACCCCGCCATAGCAAGCTTCTTGCTCTGTGGGCACTCGGCACGAGCCTGCATGGGTACCCCGCCATAGCAAGCTTCTTGCTCTGTGGGCACTCGGCACAAGCCTGCATGGGTACCCCCTCCCCCATAGCAAGCTTCTTGCTCAGTGGGCACTCAGCACAAGCTTGCATGGGTACCCCCCCCCCCCCCCATAGCAAGCTTCTTGCTCAGTGGGCACTCGACAGGAGGAAGGGGTGAAGAGCACCGGCTGGAGGGAGGGGTGAAGAGCGCTGGCTGGAGGGAGGGGTGAAGAGTGTCGGCAGGAGACCCGAGAAGAGGAGGATTGGGGCTGCTCTGTGCAAAACCATTAACGCATGCATAACACCCTGCTTCCCCCCCCATCAACTATCTCACCAAAATGACAGACCTATTTCGGTCATGCCGAATAGTCACGCTTCTGTTGGTCCGACGGGCTGAATGTCGGCCGGTTTCTGTTGATACAGAACATTGGGCATATATGTACTAGGCTTTATTATTTATACATTTCATTAGCATGTTGATTGGAGGGGGGGGGGGACTAAGCAGATTGAACTTCCGCTGTGGTTTGGAAGAGCACATTGCGTTCAGGTTGAATATTTTTGTCTCGCTGGTTCCGGATCCCCTCCCCCCTCCTCTCCTCCTTTTATATCACATTTTCACCTTAAAGATTCATACTGCGCAAATCAGATTTCTGAACGATCGAGGACGACGGACTGTAATAAGCCCAGCATCTGTTCAACAGATGGCCAATCAGAGGCTTATTACGTTATGTGTAACACGTCGCCAAATGGAATCACTTAATTGTTGTCAAGAAAGCCGGGCACTTTGTCTTCATGCGTTGCTGCCGGTTCATACACACACACACAGGCGTGATGTCGATCTACACCAGATCAATCGTCTGACGCAGAAATACTGCAACCTTCTGTCTTGTTTATTCACTTGTTTGTATAGTATAGTGTCTCTAATGCCCTGCACACACGATCGGTTTATCCGATGAAAACGGTCGTCCGATGGATTTTTTCATCAGATATCCGATGAAGCTGACTTTCATCAGTCTTGCCTACACACCATCGGTTAAACCGATCGTGTCAGAACGCGGTGACGTAAAACATAACGACGTGCTGAGAAAAGTTCAATGCTTCCAAGCACTTTTCTATCAGTTTTTTAACCATCAGATAATTTTAAAACCGGTTCTACGTTTTTTCACTGATGGGAAAAAAAAAAAAAAAGATGTCTGATGAAAACGGTCTGATGATACCGATCGTGTGTACGCGGCATGATAGTATAGCGTCTCCAATAATATAGCTTCCCCAATAGTATAGTGTCTCCAATAGTATAGCGTCTCCAATAGTATAGCGTCTCCAATAGTATAGCGTCTCCAATAATATAGCTTCCCCAATAGTATAGTGTCTCCAATAGTATAGCGTCTCCAATAGCATAGCGTCTCCAATAGCATAGCGTCTCCAATAGCATAGCGTCTCCAATAGCATAGCGTCTCCAATAGTATAGCGTCTCCAATAGTATAGCGTCAACAATAGCATAGCGTCTCCAATAGCATAGCGTCTCCAATAGCATAGCGTCTCCAATAGTATAGCGTCTCCAATAGTATAGCGTCTCCAATAGCATAGCGTCTCCAATAGCATAGCGTCTCCAATAGTATAGCGTCTCCAATAGCATAGCGTCTCCAATAGTATAGCGTCTCCAATAGTCTCCAATAGCATAGCGTCTCCAATAGCATAGCGTCTCCAATAGCATAGCGTCTCCAATAGCATAGCGTCTCCAATATATAGCGTCTCCAATAGCATAGCGTCTCCAATAGCATAGCGTCTCCAATAGCATAGCGTCTCCAATAGCATAGCGTCTCCAATAGCATAGCGTCTCCAATAGCATAGCGTCTCCAATAGCATAGCGTCTCCAATAGCATAGCGTCTCCAATAGCATAGCGTCTCCAATAGCATAGCGTCTCCAATAGCATAGCGTCTCCAATAGCATAGCGTCTCCAATAGTATAGCGTCTCCAATAGCATAGCGTCTCCAATAGCATAGCGTCTCCAATAGTATAGCGTCTCCAATAGTATAGCGTCTCCAATAGCATAGCGTCTCCAATAGCATAGCGTCTCCAATAGCATAGCGTCTCCAATAGCATAGCGTCTCCAATAGTATAGCGTCTCCAATAGTATAGCGTCTCCAATAGCATAGCGTCTCCAATAGTATAGCGTCTCGAATAGTATAGCGTCTCGAATAGTATAGCGTCTCGAATAGTATAGCGTCTCGAATAGTATAGCGTCTCCAATAGCATAGCGTCTCCAATAGCATAGCGTCTCCAATAGCATAGCGTCTCCAATAGTATAGCGTCTCCAATAGCATAGCGTCTCCAATAGCATAGCGTCTCCAATAGCATAGGGTCCCAAAAAACACGTTTTGGTTTTACCAAAGACATCTAACAGAATAGATTTTGGCCTCAATTTATGAAGAAACTTTTTGATTTATCACATTTTATTAAATATAAGTTCCACGGTAACCTGCGTTTAGCAGCGTTTCGTTTATGGCATTTCTCCTAAACGCAAACGCGCCATTTGCACACAAATTTTCCTGTTCCCCCCCCTGGCTCTAGATGACCTTGTCCCAGCACTGATGATGGAGGGGCTGTCCCCCCCCCCAGGGCAGGGATATGCAATTAGCTGACCTCCAGCTGTTGCAAAACTACAAGTCCCATCATGCCTCTGTCTCTGGGTGTTCATGCTTGTGGCGGTCAGAGTCTTGCAATGCCTCATGGAGGGCATATCCCTACCCTAGGACATGAAGTGTGTAAGTGGCAGGATCACCAGGTAAAAATATAGTGGGAAAAGCCCCAAAAAAGAAACACAATTGCACTCACCACATCGAAGTGCTGGTATTCTTATATTTTTTATCTTGGATTTAGTTACTGTTTTTTAGATACCATACTTTTTTTTATTTTTTTATTTTTTTTGCCTGTCTTTACCCCTTTAAATGGTGGTGGACAGGAAGGGATAATAGTATTGGAAGTTTGTGTGAAGTCCCGCCAAGGATGTGTAAAGTTGGCAGAGAATCCATCAGGGAGGATCCAATCGGGGAGAGAACCTGCCCTGTAATGACATCTGATGGCTCCAAGGCTAAAATTACCCCCCGAGTATCCTGAACACACATAACCCTGTCCTACAGAGCGGGGCCCCCACAGCCTCGCACTCCTTTCTCGTCTCTCTGGCCCCTGCCTATGTGCAATGCCCGCAAGCCTGAGATTCTGGGTGCCGGAACGGAATGGGAGTAAAATTTCCTTCAATCAGTATAAGAAAGTAAGATCTGCATGTTGTGTGTTTCATAGGAAGTGGTGGAGACGGCGGAGGGGCTGGGTGTTGTTTCTGTACTTTTTATATACAGTAAAACCTTGGTTTGAGGGCGTTTTGCAAGACAAGCAAAATGTTTTAATACATTTTGCCTTGATATACAAGCGATGTCTTGATATAAGAGTAGCGTCATGTCACAACTGAGTATAAAAGAGAAGAGAGACGCCCCTAAGTGTAGCAATATTATTACATTTAATGAAGGTACAACATTTAGCAACTTATTGCTACACTTAGAGGCGCCTCTCTTCTCTTTTATACCCTGTAAAAAAAATGCTTTGATATACAAGTGCTTTGGATTACAAGCATGTTTCTGGAAGGAATTATGCTCTCAAACCAATACTGTAGAATATTTCTCTTCTAGTGTTGGAATTTTAGATACATTTGTTGTTGTTTTTTATTTTTGTTAAGTAAACATGAACCAGTTGTGATTTTTGTTTATAAACAGCCTAGAACAGTCACCCCTCCCACTTCCCCCCCATCCCTCCCTTTTCCCCCTCCTCCCCCCATCCCCTCCCTCCCCCTAACCGTCTATTGATTGGTTTGCGCAAAAGTTATAGCGTCTACAAAACGGGATAGTTTTATGGCATTTTTATTAATATTTTTTTTTTTAGTAATGGCGCCGATCAACGATTGTTATTGTGACTGCGACATTATGGCGGACACATCGGACACTTTTGACACCATTTTGAGACCATTGTAATTTTTACAGCGAACAGTGCTATAAAAATGCACTGATTACTGTAAAAAATGACACTGGCAGTGAATGGGTTAACCTGTAGGGGACCACTGAATTGGTTAAATGTGAACTAGGGAGTGATTCTAAAGCCCTGTACACAGGATTGGATATCTGATGGAATTTTTTCATCAGATATCCGATGAAGCTGACTTTCATCAGTCTTGCCTACGCACCATCGGTTAAAAATCTGACCGTGTCCAATGCGGTGACATAAAAAAAAACGACGACGTGCTAAGGGAAAATTAAGTTCAATGCTTCCGAGCATGCGTCGACTTGATTCTGAGCATGCGTGGATTTTTGACTGATGGACTTCCCCACATCGTTTTTTGTATCGGTTTTTTAACCATAGGAAAAATTTAAAACGGGCTCTATTTTTTTTCACCGATGGGGGGGGGGGGGGGGGGGGGGGGCCCGCCAAACTGCTGGGGCCCACACACGATGTGTGTCCGTTTTCATCAGACAAACCGATCATGTGTACAGGGCCTTACTGTTAGGGGGCGTGGCTTGCCGTGACACGTCACTGACAGCTGTTCCCGATGGCAGGGACAGACGATCAGTGACATGTCAGGGGAAGGACGGAGAGATGTTGTGTCGTGGGACACCGGTAGACATCGAGACCGCGGGACGATCACGGAGCTCGTGACAGGGTCACGAGCACGCCACCGCGCGGTTCACAAATTAAAGGGGACATATATATACGCCCATTTGCACAGCCGTGCCATTCTGTCGACGTATACGTTCGTGCGGAGGTCGGGAAGCGGTTAATGTACGGTGAACATCCTGCCGGGCTTGTCATGGCCCCATTTACCTGTCCAGGGCATGCTGTGATCTGTAGTCCCTTGTCGCCTCTTTCTCCTGAGCCTCTCCCATCCTCTGAAACTCCCTGCCCCAAACTGTCCGGCTATCTCCTACTCTGTCCACTTTTTTATGCGATTTAAGGAGCTGGGCCCTCCCAACCCTCTTGTGTTAAATTGTATTGTTGCTGTACTGTCTGCCCTCATGTTTGTAAAGCGCTGTGCAAACTGTTGGCGCCGTATAAGTCCTGTATAATAATAATCGGCATAGTCACTGCTCAGCACAGCCCGGCTGTCATTGTAATCCGGAGTTTTCAGATCTCACTCTATGACCGTGAGTCAGCAGGATCCTCACTGACACCCTTTCTGGGAAGCTCCATTGTTGGGTGACCTTTCCCTCTTCCACAAGGGAGAGCAGAGCCCGTCATTCCTATTCAAGGCGGGGGATTGTGTGACAAGGGGGGGCTGTCAGCTGACAATGGAAGGAGCAGGCTGCAGGCAGTGTGCCCCCCCCTGTACAGGACAGAACAGGGGGGGGGGGGGGGCTCTGACAGCTCTCTGAATCATTGTCATCAACCCCTGAGTCACACAGCCGCCACTCACTGATGAGCAGAGCCCGGGGAATGTGTTTTCATGCTTTGTTACATGACACCCAGACACTGGGGGGGGGGTCATTCACTGTACAGCAGAGCTTGTCACACTCACATCTGACTGCTGAGCCTGGGGGGGGGGGGGAAGCACATGATGGGACCCTGGCGGTTCTTATAAAAGTGGACCTTTCATTTCATATACAAGTCACTGACATGTCACAACACATCGCAACAGTATCATTTATTTATTTAACCACTTCAGCCCCGGAAGGATTTACCCCCTTAATGACCTGGCCATTTTTTTGCAATATGGCACTGCGTCACTTTAACTGACAATTACGCGGTCGTGCGACGTGGCTCCCTAACAAATTTGATGTCCTTTTTTTCCCCCCACAAATGGAGCTTTCTTCTGGCGTCATTTGATCACCTCTGCGGGTTTTTATTTTTTGTGCTATAAACAAAAAAAAAAGAGCGACAATTTAAAAAAAATATATTTTTTTTTCCACTTTTGCTATAATATGTTTCCAATAAAAAAAACAAAATTATTTCAAAAAGTGAGTGACCGCTAGTACAGGGAACTTCTACCTGTACTGCTGTCATGTGGTAAGGGGGTGGCGGGTGCAGCATTGGAAATATGTTACATGTTTCAACCTAAAAAAGGGCGTCACCAGTCTGGTGCAGGCAGAAGGAGGCATTGCCTATGTCTCCTATGCTCCTGTGATTAGACCAGGCATCCTCAAACTACGGCCCTCCAGCTGTTGCGGAACTACAAATCCCATGAGGCATTGTGAAACTCTGACATTCACAGACATGACTGAGCATGATGGGAAATGTAGTTCCTGAACAACTGGAGGGCCGTAGTTTGAGGACCCCTGGATTAGACAGTAACATTGTAGCAAGTCACAAGCTGAGTGGCTGCTGCAGGGGCTGATCTATGTCAGACATTTGTGAACATAGCCAAGAACTGCATCGGGATATACATGGTTGTGTCATCTCTGAGCCGGCATCTGGAGTTCCCCCTTACATCGGGGTCCCCATTGGAGTTCCCCCTTACATCGGGGTCCCCATTGGAGTTCCCCCTTACATCGGGGTCCCCATTGGAGTTCCCCCTTACATCGGGGTCCCCATTGGAGTTCCCCCTTACATCGGGGTGCCCATTGGAGTTCCCCCTTACATCGGGGTGCCCATTGGAGTTCCCCCTTACATCGGGGTGCCCATTGGAGTTCCCCCTTACATCGGGGTGCCCATTGGAGTTCCCCCTTACATCGGGGTCCCCATTGGAGTTCCCCCTTACATCGGGGTCCCCATCATAGTTCCCCCTTACATCGGGGTCCCCATCATAGTTCCCCCTTACATCTGGGTCCCCATCATAGTTCCCCCTTACATCGGGGTCCCCATCATAGTTCCCCCTTACATCGGGGTCCCCATCATAGTTCCCCCTTACATCTGTGACCCCATCATAGTTCCCCCTTACATCTGTGTCCCCATCATAGTTCCCCCTTACATCTGTCCCCCCATCAGTTCCCCCTTACATCTGTCCCCCCCATCATAGTTCCCCCTTACATCTGTCCCCCCCATCATAGTTCCCCCTTACATCTGTCCCCCCATCAAAGTTCCCCCTTACATCGGTGTCCCCATCAGAGTTCCCCCTTACATCGGTGTCCCCATCAGAGTTCCCCCTTACATCGGTGTCCCCATCAGAGTTCCCCCTTACATCGGTGTCCCCATCAGAGTTCCCCCTTACATCGGTGTCCCCATCAGAGTTCCCCCTTACATCGGTGTCCCCATCAGAGTTCCCCCTAACATCGGTGTCCCCATCAGAGTTCCCCCTAACATCGGTGTCCCCATCAGAGTTCCCCCTAACATCGGTGTCCCCATCAGAGTTCCCCCTAACATCGGTGTCCCCATCAGAGTTCCCCCTAACATCGGTGTCCCCATCAGAGTTCCCCCTAACATCGGTGTCCCCATCAGAGTTCCCCCTTAACATCGGTGTCCCCATCAGAGTTCCCCCTAACATCGGTGTCCCCATCAGAGTGCCCCCTCATTTATACATTGTATAAGATTGTCTAATAATACAAAACCAATATAACAAATCATTCAAGAGCAGGTAAAGGAAAGGGATCAGTCCAGTAGGTGCAAGGCTCAGATCCCATTCCAGAAATCCTTTGCAGGCTCTGTATGTACTATGGGATGTGTGGTCCCTCCACGTCACATATGTGATCATATGTAAATGATGGGCGGAGCCCAGCGCAGAGGCTTACGTTCAGCGCATCATCCACGGAGCATGCGCAGTGAGTGAGGCTCCACTCGCCCCCTTTGTGCGCATGCTCACAACTTCCGTCGGCACCACTTCACGGGAAACGTCAGCGCAATGCCTTCCGTTGGGCGTTTAAATGCGCCCGTAGAAGCGACATTCCGGCACTAAAGTATATCCTGTTCCCCCTCCCCGCAGTGATGTTACTTTTGTTCTGAGATGGCTGCTCCCGTTCCCCACAAACACACAGGAGAAAGCTGAACTTTAATGGCCAGGAGCTGTCAGCCGTCATCTCGGCTATGGAGACCTATGATGTCTTCCTCCATGGCTGTAAAATTTGACAGACAAGCATGGACAGAGGTGTTGTCCTGCAAGTGGGGGTGCTCAGCTAGCTCTTATCGTCGGTAACGCTGCTGTAGCTGCTCTCCTGCTGACCTGTGACCGTCTGGAGTAAAGATAAAGCAGCCTTTTGTAGAAATAACTTTGCGCCGGACGGACGAGATACGCGCGGCGCATGTAGCCAGCGTATGGTGCTAATCCGTTCGTGAATTGGGAAAAATCCCTCATTTGCATATTTGCAGGGGAAATCAATAGGCGCGACTGATGCGCCCAGCGAAATTAAGCGCTGACGATACTCTGGCGTCGGAACGTTCCGTCGGTCGCAAATGACCCGTTATTGGGCGCATCTAGTTTGGTGGGTACGGGCACATAGAAACGACGGCGCATCATCACAGTTACGCGGCGCATATCGAAATACTCCAGCGCAACTCTACCTGAATCTGGCCCTTAATATATTAATGTATCATGTATAGATTTTTATATTTAAAATTAGTACTTGGTATTTTTAGTAGAATACATTGTATTATTTTTAGTATTATTATTATAATACTAAATTACATTCTATTTTAATATTATTACATTGTATCATTTTTAGTATTATTACATTGTAGTTGTTTTTTTTTTTATTTACATTCTATTATGTTAATATTTTTAATATTATTACATTGCATAATTTTTTAGTAGTATTGCATTGTATCATTTTTATCATTATTACATTGTATTATTTTTACTATTACAGTATTACATTGTACTATATTTAGTAGTATTACATTATATCGGGATCTCCTGCTGTCTCGCTGTACAAAGTGTTAAGCCGCGTACACACGATCGGTTCAAACCGATCAAAACGGACTGAAGTTTGTTTTCATCGGTCCAAACTGATCGTGTGTAGGCCCCATTGGTCCGTTATCCTTCGGTCCAAAAACAGAGAGCTTGCTTTAAAATCGAACCAATGGACGGCTAACCGATAGATCAAAACCGATCGTTAGTACGCACGAGCATCAGTTAAAAATCCACGCATGCTCAGAATCAAGTTGACGCATGCTTGGAAGCATTCAACTTCGTTTTTTTCATCACGTCGTTGTGTTTTACGTCACCGCGTTCTGACACGGTCGGTTCATGAACCGATGGTGTGTAGGCACATCAGTCAGCTTCATCAGTGGACTGATGACAACGGTCCGTCGGACCGTTCTCATCGGATGGACTGATCGTGTGTACGCGGCTTTACAGAAAAGGTCCCAGTAATACAGTTGCCTACAATGGCCCGGATTCACATAAATCGGCGCATATATATGTCGCCCTAGCATATGTCTTTTACGCTTTGCCGGCGCAGCGCGGAGAGGGAAGCATGGAATTCACAAAGCAAATGCTCCCAACGTTGCGCCGGCGTAACGTAAATTAGTCGGCGTAAGCCGGCCTAAGTCAAAGTAGGTGGAAGTGGGCTGGAAGTGTCGTGATACATGTAAATGAAGCGTTACCCCATGCAAATGATGGGCCAAGCTTTACACAAGTACTTAAAATGAACTGTGCATGCGTCGTCTCTTGGACACATCCCAGTGCGCATGCTCACAATCACAACGAATCACTGCCTACGACGTGAACGTAACCTTCAACGGCGTTCGTTCCCTGGTCCATACCTTTGCATGATTTGCGCCTCCAATATGGGGAATAACTTTACGCCGAACGCAAACCTTACGCAAATCGCTTAAATTATGCGCCAGGCGCAAGTACGTTCGTGAATCGGTGTATCTCCCTCATTTGCATATTTGAATAGAAAATCCATGGGAAAGCCACATGCGTTTTGGGGGGAGGACTTTGCTGGCTGTAATCGCCTCAGATCTCATTTCCAGGCAATGTTTGCTGGGCGGGTTTCAGAGATTTAGGAGAAAAGTGACCCTTTATATGGCCGCCATAAACTTGTTATCACTGTGTTGTCATTGTGTACTTGTGCACAGTGTGTAAATATTTGTAAGTGTGTTTACATGGAGGAAATGATAAAATGTCTGTGTGTGTTCCTCTTATCTCTGAGATCTCTTCAGTCTCCTCAGAGAGTCTTCCCTCTTCCTGTTCTTTCCTCCTAATCCCCAACGCCTTTATTGTTTCTGGAGATGTTTGCAGGTGTTGTGTATCCCCCCCCCCCCCCTACACACACACACAATAAAACACATTCCAGTGTATTATCTGAGTAGTAGTTCTGCAGAATTTTTTAAGTTATATCAGAACATGTCAGAGCTATACTGTATAATAATAATAGTGTGTGACTGTGGAGGACATTAGAGTGTAAGCTCCTCTGGCTCAGTGTTCTCTGTACAGCACTGCGGTATATGTCAGAGCTATATAAATACAACATCATAAATAATTTTGTATCTTTTTATAAATGATTCTTATTACAATTTGTGTATCCTTTAGATTTTATAAAATATATATAATTTTTTTTCATTTTAAATGTGGCACCTGAGGGGGGGGGGGGGTCATTAGAGTGTAAGCTCCTCTGGTACAGACACTGATGTGATTGGTTCAGTGTCCTCTGTACAGCACTGCGGTATATGTTAGAGCTATATAAATGTATAATAATAGTGTGTGACTGCAGGGGGGGGGGGGCATTGGAGTGCAAGCTCCTCTGGTGCAGAAACTGATGTGATTATCTCAGTGCTCTCTGTACTGCATCGTGGTATATGTCAGAGCTATAATAATGTAGAATAGTGTGTGACTGTGGGGGGTTCATTAGAGTGTAAGCTCCTCTGGTGCAAAGACTGATGTCTCGGTGTTCTCTGTACAGCACTGTAGTATATGTCAGAGCTATATACTGTAAATGTATAAGTATATTGTGTGACTGTGATGAAGACTTTAGAGTAGGGCTGCAACTAACGATTATTTTTATAATCGATTAGTTGGCCGATTATTATTTCGATTAATGGGATAAAAGCCTAAAAAAAATGCATTTTTATATTTTTTTGGGCCAATTTGTTGTTGGGCAGATTGAACACAAATTGCCGCAAAAACACAGTACATGCCTTTCTGCAGCTTCTCCATTGAAGTATATTGAACCAAAAAAAAAAAAAAAAATAGCATTGTTTTGCGTTAAAGAGTCCCCGCCCCTTTCCAAATACGCAGCAGCTGAAAAAAAATCATGGATGTGAACGTGTCCCATAGGAAAACATGTAAATGAACTGTTGTGTGTTCTGCAAAAAGCATCAAAAAACACAGAGGTGTGACCCCAGGCCTGAGATGTTTAGTAACATAATGGGGGTTAAAAAAAAAAAACACAAATAAGTACAAAAAGAGCAAATAATTGCAACTGTAAGGGGTTCATTTTTTTTTCTGTGGGACAGTAAAAGTAAAATTTACAGTAGCGATTTGCTTTTTTGTACTATAAAGGGCTAATTTTAGTTTTTTTAACCCCATTATGTTACTGGCCGATCAATCGATTATGAAAATTGTAATCGATTAATTGTTTCGGCCCTACTTTAGAGTGTACGCTCTTCTGATGCAGAGACAGGTGTTTTAAAGCTTATACTAGACTATGTCAGAGCTATATAAATACAACATAATAATAGTAATAATTGAATTCCCCATCTTTTATAAATTGATATCATTACAATTTGTATATCCTTAGATTTTAAAAATAAATATATATATATTTTTAAGTCCTATGTGGCAATCTGGGGGGGGGGGGGTGCAGAGTCCTCGTGTCTGTTTGTCATATAACCAGCCGGTCTGGTGATTGGGGAGTTTGAAAACAAACACATTAGCCTTTTTCAGATAGGGGGGGGGCAGCTAATCCCCCCCGAAATAATCTATTGAGAGTGAATGAGGCATCAGGATAGAGCTGATATTGGTGCGGCTGAGCCCCTCTCTCCTCCTCGCCCATTCACCGGCGTTCGCTAAGCTGTGATGTCACGCGCCTCCATAGAAGAAGGCGCCGGCTATTGGAGAAGCACTTGGAGATTTGTGACATGTCCTGAATGTTAATGGGCAGTCCGCTTTTGTTAAATCTCTTCTGCTCTTTTCTTTTTTCCCCTCTGGATTTTGTCTCAATAATGAGGCTGGAAGGCGACTTTCCTGGTACTTAGCTCTCTCTATTCTTCACTCTCTTTCAGATTTACACAGACTGGGCCAACCACTACCTGGCGAAGTCCGGCCACAAGCGTCTGATTAAAGACCTCCAGCAGGATGTGACGGACGGGGTGCTGCTGGCCGACATCATTCAGGTCGTTGGTAAGTCACATTTTAATTTTTTTTTTTTTTTTTTTGTGCATTGAAAAACATTGAAGATGCGATTGGCTGACGGACTTCTCAAGGCAGCCGAGGACTTTCCACCACCTGGATAAAGTTTTTACGGAGTAACTCGGGACAAGTTCAGAATTGTGTGCATCAGGTCTGACGTCGTAGGGTCACTCTGAGGCTAAATCTGGCCACACACGGTGCAACTTATTTACTAAAGGGAAATCCACTTTGCACTACAAGGTGTGTAAACCCTCGATTGCTTTTTTTCACCACCGCTACTTTTCATTCATGCCATCCTTTCAAAAGAACACAATAGTTTAGAGTAGCCATGAACCAGGGTATCGCTGGACCCCTTATGGTTCATCTAGAAATGTCTAGGGGTCCCTTGAGCTGTGGCTGATTGACCTTTGATTTCATAATACCGGTTAAAGCTCCGGGTCCAGTGGCAGAGCCAGCAATTATCTTCTTATCTGTTCTGTAAGGGTGGCATTCTGACCCACTAACCACCAATGTAAGGGACATTCTTCTCACTGATCACCAATGTAAGGAACATTCTTCTCACTGATCACCAATGTAAGGAACATTCTTCTCACTGATCACCAATGTAAGGAACATTCTTCTCACTGATCACCAATGTAAGGAGCATTCTTCCCACTGATCACCAATGTAAGGATCATTCTTCTCACTGATCATCAATGTAAGGAACATTATTCTCACTGATCACCAATGTAAGGACATTCTTCCCACTGATCACCAATGTAAGGAACATTCTTCTCACTGATCACCAATGTAAAGGGGCATTCTTCCCACTGATCACCAATGTAAGGGACATTCTTCTCACTGATCACCAATGTAAGGGACATTCTTCTCACTGATCACCAATGTAAGGGACATTCTTCCCACTGATCACCAATGTAAGGAGAATTCTTCCCACTGATCACCAATGTAAGGAACATTCTTCTCACTGACCACCAATGTAAGGAGCATTCTTCCCACTGATCACCAATGTAAGGGACATTCTTCCCACTGATCACCAATGTAAGGAGAATTCTTCCCACTGATCACCAATGTAAGGGACATTCTTCTCACTGATCACCAATGTAAGGAACATTCTTCTCACTGATCACCAATGTAAGGGACATTCTTCCCACTGATCACCAATGTAGGGACATCTTCTTATCTGTTCTGTAAGGGTGGCATTCTGACCCACTAACCACCAATGTAAGGGACATTCTTCTCACTGATCACCAATGTAAGGGACATTCTTCTCACTGATCACCAATGTAATGGACATTCTTCCAACTGATCACCAATGTAAGGAGCATTCTTCCCACTGATCACCAATGTAAGGATCATTCTTCTCACTGATCATCAATGTAAGGGACATTCTTCCCACTGATCACCAATGTAAGGGACATTCTTCTCACTGATCACCAATGTAAGGAACATTCTTCTCACTGATCACCAATGTAAGGGACATTCTTCCCACTGATCACCAATGTAAGGGACA
This sequence comes from Rana kukunoris, assembly GCA_029574335.1. Lineage (NCBI taxonomy): Eukaryota > Metazoa > Chordata > Amphibia > Anura > Ranidae > Rana > Rana kukunoris. The sequence goes on from CM056059.1 coordinate 136,451,956, forward strand.
TTCTTCTCACTGATCACCAATGTAAGGGACATTCTTCTCACTGATCACCAATGTAAGGGACATTCTTCTCACTGATCACCAATGTAAGGAGCATTCTTCCCACTGATCACCAATGTAAGGGACATTCTTCCCACTGATCACCAATGTAAGGGACATTCTTCTCACTGATCACCAATGTAAGGGACATTCTTCCCAATGATCACCAATGTAAGGGACATTCTTCTCACTGATCACCAATGTAAGGGACATTCTTCTCACTGATCACCAATGTAAGGGACATTCTTCTCACTGATCACCAATGTAAGGGACATTCTTCTCACTGATCACCAATGTAAGGAACATTCTTCCCACTGATCACCAATTTTTACTTATTCCTTGGTCAGGATACACAGGTGTTTTCCAGTGTGAGATTTGTATTCAGAAAAGGTTCACATGCTCTCCCCGCAGATCCGGCTATCGAGCGATTTCCCGGGGGCGACACACGTTTATCACATTCTCACATCCAGAACACACTGACATGACAATCTTTTGCCCCCAGGAATCTTCCATCTTGTTGTAGATCGTTGTGAATAAATCTCGGCACTCGTCACATTGATAGGTGATGGTCCTCCGCTCTGCTGGGAAAACACACATGGGGGGTGTAAACGGGGCCGGGAACAAGTTAAAACTTTACAGGAATGTCTGTAGTCGGCCATCTCCATACAGCAACAAGATAGAGCGACAATTGTATAGAATTCTACATCTGAGAGAAGAGAACAGGCTGCGTTCTCCGTCACCGTGGGCAACATGGAGGAAGATTTTCCTGTTCGCTGAGGTCTTTTAGGGTCACTTATGAAATGCGATGGAGGTACGTGCGTTGTGGGAATTGGCGTGTTGGCGATCTTGCATTGGTACTGGAAAAGGTTTGCTGCACCCAAATATTGCAGCTTTTGGTAAATGATCCCCGCTGACAGGTCCAGGATCTTTGTACACTCACCGGCCACTTTATTAGGTACAGGTACATTAGAGCCATCGGAGCATAGATGCAGCTTCAAACCAATGCTGCATCCACTTAAGTAGGATTCTATTCTGTGCAGCCCCTAGTCCCACCTAAGGCCGCGTACACACGATCAGACCGGTCCGATGAAACCAGTTTCATCAGACCAATTAGATGGTGTGTTACTCGGCATAACATCATCTTTTATATTTGGGTATTCTATAAGTGTTTGTTCACTAAAACTTATTAAAAGTTATTTTTTTCCTGAACATTTTTGTTTGAGAAACTGCTGTGCAAATATCGAGCAATATAAAAAAAAAATTGCAACAACAACAAGGTCTCTGCACATACATACATTTTTTTTATTTATTTAGCAGAGACCTTGGCGAATAAAATGGTTATTGTTGCAATATGGATATATATAAAAAAAAAAAATTGGGGGTTCTAAATAGTTTTCTAGCATATATATATATATATATTTATAATCATTTATTAGACCTTGGAGAATAAAATTGTTGTTGTTGCAATTTTTCATAATTCACTATATATATATATAATATATAATATTTTTTTTTTGGGGGGGGGGGGGTGTTCTAAATAGTTTTCTAGCAAAGAAAATCTGATATATATATATATATTTATATCTATATCTATAGATATAGATATAGATATTTATATCTATATCTATAGATATAGATATATATATATATATATATATATATATATATATACGATTTTCTTTGCTAGAAAACTATTTAGAACCCCCCCCCCCCCCAAAAAAAAAAAATATTATATGTTATATATATATATTGTATAATGAATTATGAAAAATTGCAACAACAACCATTTTATTCACCAAAGTCTCTGCTAAATAATTATATTTTTATATTTATTAGTCAGATTTTTATTTGCTAGAAAACTTATTAGAACCCCCCCCCCCCAAAAAAAAAAATTATTAATATATATATATTTTTTTTTATAGCTTATTTATATATATATATACATATTTTATATCTATATTTATTATCACTATTATTATATATTTTTGTATTTATTATTATTATTATTATTATTTTTTTTTTGGGGGGGGGGGGGGGGTTCTAAATTCCTTTTCTAATGTATGAGAAAAATGTCAGAATGAACCCAGACAGGAACTAGTAAAATATCTCTGTAGTCTCTGTACAGGTGTAGGAACTCTTCCATGATACACTTGTTATGGATATTCCTGAATTACTATCTTTATCCAATGTCATGTCAGGTTTTGTGATTGTTCTTTGTATGTCTATAGCGAGTCCCCCAGCTGACATGTCTAGAAGCAGCTCATCCGGTTGGCCAGCTCAGGATCCCGGGCCGTTCCCGGTGGATCCCGGTGGGGCAATTTTTGTAGATTATAAAAGCTGTGAACAGTTGTCTCGGCTCCCTAGATGACCTCTCTTCAGCTGTCTTGGGTGGGCCGCTCTTGTGAAATCCCCCACCTCTCTCTCTCTCTCTCTGGATGTCTTTCAGCGTTTCACATGTTGACTTGTTCTCTGCTGTGCTTGTTGGATGCTTCATCCCACATACCTGACCGGTGCAATCTTCTCCCCTCTTCTCTCCACAGCGAATGAGAAGATTGAAGACATCAATGGCTGCCCCAAGACAAGATCACAAATGGTGAGTGACCACATGTATCTCTCCTGTGTTGAAGCTTTGATTGACAGCTCTGAAGGATCAGTCACACCGGCTCGATCACAAATTGCTTTTTCGCTATCTTAGGCTGGCCATAGGATTTTACTTTATATTTTTTCTAAAAAACATATAAATCAGCAGCTACAAATACTGTAGCTGCTGACTTTTAATATTGGGACACTTACCTGTCCAGAGATCCCGCAATGTCTGCACCCCAGCCGATTTTCGGATTGGCTGTCGCTGCCATTCGGCTTCACAGCCGGTTTCCTACTGCATATGTACAAAAGCATGCTGCGCTTTCTAAATGGAGGGCGTAGGAATAAGGAGGGGGCAAACTTCAGAGGAATGGCGCTGTGGCACCGTTTCCCAAAGTGCTGAAAGTCTACCTGTCAAAAAGGTACCTGTTTAGCCCCCCCCCCCCCCCGAAAGGTGCCAAATGTGGCACTGGAGGGGGGGGGGAGGAGACAGATAAGCGGAAGCTCCATTTTTGATTGGAACTTTAAGGTAAAAAAAAAAAACTTTTAAGTGCAGCACCCCCCCTGCCCCCCCCCCCCTAAATATTTCCCTGAGACCAAGCTTGATTCAGCGCTGTGCCCAAGAACAGCAGCGCTGCTCTCTCCTCACTGGACAGTGAGAGCAGCAGGAACCGTTGGCTCCTTCTACTGTCAATCAAATCCAGTGATTTGGAGGGGGGGGGGGGGGTTTACTGACACACACAGTGCGGCTCGGGTTCAAGCCCACATAAGTATTACCCCCAGGGCTGGTACAAGGATTTTTGACACCCTAGGCAAAACCAAATTTTGTCGCCCCTTGGCTTTACCCCCTCTTCCCTGCCCATGTATACCCCACCTTTTTATTAAAGCGCCCATCAAATGCAGCCTCACCAGCGCCCATCGAATGCAGCCTCACCAGTACCCATCAATGCAGCCTCACCAGCGCCCATCAAATGCAGCCTCACCAGCGCCCATCAAATGCAGCCTCACCAGCGCCCATCAAATGCAGCCTCACCAGCGCCCATCAAATGCAGCCTCAGCAGCGCCCATCAAATGCAGCCTCACCAGTGCCCATCAATGCAGCCTCACCAGTGCCCATCAATGCAGCCTCACCAACGCCCACCAATGAATGTTTGCTTGCTTCGATTCATTCGGAAGTTAGGACACAGACCTCTGCTGCCGCTGCTCCTCTAATACTATGTGCGAACGGAGCGGTGGCTGATGCTGCGACTTATTTACTTGCTGTAAAGAGAAGAGAGTAGGAACACCAGTGGCTGGGCGCCCTAGGCAGCAGGGCGCCCTAGGCGGCTGCATAGTGGTAGCACCGGCCCTGATTTCCCCTAGCAAGCACTTCCTTGGAGAACAGAAGGATTTCTGGCAGGATTACCAGGTTTGATTTGCTTCCAATATGCTTCCAATGGTATATTAAACGGGCCAAAAGGGAGAAAATAAGGGACATTGAATTTTAGGATGTGCATACTTTTTAAAGTTCACCTGTCAGGAGAGAACGATGTGGGGCGCCATCGCTGGGCTCCATTTATAATACTACTGTCGTTTATTGTCTTTTGGATACAAAGTGACAGCTGAATAAGTATGTGGCAAAGGAAACTCGGAATCCTTTTCTTGATACTTGCAGACGGTCACTTAGAAAAATCTAAAACAAAAACAAATATTAGCATGGCAGCCAGGAACTCGCATTTTCTGAAGCGGAGGTCCTCAATGGCACTCTGCGTATTTAGCCCACACATTAGCACTTCATTATAAGAATACAGCTGATAGGCTATAAAAGTTGTAACAGATTTGTAAGTTTGTGAGACTTTATAAATAACGTAAATGTCGGTTGTTTGTCGCTGTGTTTTGCAGCACATTGTGGCGCGGTGACGCCTTCCTTCTAATACCTTCATGTAAAGTGAATTTTCTGGGTTTTTTTTGGGCCCAGAACTAATCCCGGCCACTTGTCACAGATTATTCCAGATAGCTTGCCGGATGACAGTTGCAGCTGGTCTATTTTTGTGAGCGTCCCCTCATAGCCGCTGTAAAAACACTATGCATGGCACGCCATCTATCTCCGTGACAGCCAACCCTCGCCGCAACTGACTGCTCTCTTCCTGAAGTCTTCTCATTGCTGAAATAATTCACCCTGGGACCCTTCGTCCTATCAACCCCCCCCCCCCCCCCGCCCATACCACACTCCCCCCGTCTGTTGTGTGCAGCGGATCCCCATTGTCAGTACTGTACCACAACAATAGCCCCAGCGTTCCGCTAAAAGTAACGCCTCAAACCCAGCCACGCCACCGCACTATTCAAAAAGATCGATGACCAACGCCGTCTATACCGCCACTCTGCCATGAAAATGTTTGTACATTTTAATGAGGTTTTTTTTATTATTATTATTATTTTATTAGTATTCCAATTTTGGGAAACATGGGAGATCTGTTTATTGTATTCTTCTTTTTTTTTATTATTATTTAAATGTATTATTATTATTATTATTGTATTCTTCTTCCCTTATTATTATTATTATTTAAATTTATTATTATTATTATTGTATTTTTTTTTTTTTTAAGGTTGGTATGTTCAGTAAATAAAATAAAAAAGAATAGCAAAACGGAACGCAACAACACTCACACCTGGACAAGAAATGCCATGTGCAAGAAACTTTATTAGCTTATGTTTTCTATTTTTACATATAAATATAATATATTTTCCATTTAGAACATAAGAAACTACACCTTTTTATAGGTTGCGGTTCTGCCCTGCGCCTGCTTGCTCTGCAAACACAATGCCACTGCCCCCGTAAATGCTGTGCCACCTACCTCCCCTCCTGCCTGCTTTGCAAGCCTTATGCCACTGCCCTGCCTCCTGCCAATGCATTGCCACCACCTCTCCTCCTGCCTGCTTCATAAGCTGTATGCCACTGTCCTTCCTCCTGCCTGCTCTGCAGACTCTGTGCCACTGCCCCATTTCCTTCTTGCTCTGTAAACGCTGTGCCATTGCCTCTCCTCCTGCCTGCTTTGCAAGCATTATGTCACTGCCCTGCCTCCTGCCAACGCATTGCCACCACCTCTCCTCCTGCCTGCTTCAGAGCCTTTTTGCCACTGCCCTTCCTCCTGCCTGCTCTGCAGACTCTGTGCCACTGCCCCACCTCCTTCCTGCTCTGTAAACACTGTGCCACTGCCTCTCCTCCTGCCTGCTTTGCAAGCATTATGTCACTGCCCTGCCTCCTGCCAATGCATTGCCACTGCCTCTCCTGACTGCTTTACAAGCTTTATGTCACTGCCCTGTCTCCTGCCAATGCATTGCCACCACCTCTCCTCCTGCCTGCTTCACAAGCCGTATGCCACTGCCCTTTCTCCTGCCTGCTCTGCAGAATCTGTGCCACTGCCCCATTTCCTTCCTGCTCTGTAAACGCTGTGCCACTGCCTCTCCTCCTGCCTGCTTTGCAAGCTTTCAGCAGGGAAGCCTGCTGACAACTGATGGCTAATCGGTTGTTAAGGTTGTGGCGGCCAGCTTCCCAGGCCCCCGCCTTAGCAACCAGCTATATACAGTGTTTTAAACGGAAAAATAAAAACTGCTAAGTGTAGAACACATCAAAAATCGCATCACAAAGTCCATTACATACAAAACACGGGGAAATAAAGCTCCCGACCCTTTTTCAAAAATGCACCAGCCGCAAAACACATAAATGTGAACCTGTACTGTAGGAAACAATGTTAAATGGACTGTAGTGCGTTTCTGCAAACTGCAAAAAACACATGGGTGTGAACCTAGGATTAGAGAGCGCCTAAAGATTGTCATTTCTAGTGCATGGCCATTATATAACCCAGCAGACCTGATAAAACCCTTCACTATTATCTCCGGCTGTAGCTTTTATTAATGCTGTTCCTGTATTCTCACACAGTGACTCCGCTCCTGTAACCTGTCACCTTCTGTTTTCTTTAGATTGAGAATATTGATGCGTGCCTGAGCTTCCTGGCAGCCAAAGGAATTAACATACAAGGCCTGTCATCTGAGGGTGAGTCCCCGATCTTCCTGTCTGATTGCAAATACACAATGGGCCTCTATTATAAATGGTGGGGGGGCGACACCTTGCAAACGTTGCCAAGAGTAACCAACCAAATGTTTGTTTTTATTATTTACTTAGTGAGATGTAATCTATGTCATATAGAAAAAAAGAAGAAAACATTCAGTACATGTCTCCATTCGGCCCCTTTACATTTGTACGACTTTGAGTCATGTGACTTTGCCGCGACTTGAAGTGATGCCTGTCTAATCTTGAGGTCTATGGATCTCAAGTCACATTAATGACCAGAGGACTTTTTACAATTTGGCACTGCGTCGCTTTAACTGCCAATTGCGCGGTTGTGCGACGCTGTACCCAAACAAAATTTGCATCCTTTTTCCCCACAAATAGGTATTTGGGGTAGGGGGGGCAGAGAGAGAGGGAGGGTGGAGAGAGAGAGAGAGAGAGGGAGGGTGGAGAGAGAGAGAGGGAGGGTGGAGAGAGAGAGAGAGAGAGAGAGGGAGGGTGGAGAGAGAGAGAGAGAGGGAGGGTGGAGAGAGAGAGAGAGGGAGGGTGGAGAGAGAGAGAGAGAGAGAGGGAGGGTGGAGAGAGAGAGAGGAGGGAGGGTGGAGAGAGAGAGAGAGGAGGGTGGAGAGAGGAGAGAGAGAGAGAGGGAGGGTGGAGAGAGAGAGAGAGGGAGAGAGAGGGAGGGTGGGAGAGAGGGAGGGAGGGTGGAGGGAGAGAGGGAGGGAGGGTGGGGGGAGAGAGAGAAGGGGAAGAAAGGGAGAGGGCGGGGGGGAGAGAGAGAGAGAGGGGGGGAAAAGACAGGGTGGGGGGGGAGAGAGAGAGAGAGAGGGGGGAAAAAGGGAGGGTGGAGAGAGAGAGGGAGGGAGGGAGGGTGGAGAGGGAGGGTGGAGAGAGAGAGGGGGGAGAAAGAGAGAGGGGGGAGAAAGAGAGAGGGTGAGGGGGTGAGAGAGAGAGGGTGAGGGGGTGAGAGAGAGAGGGTGAGGGGGTGAGAGAGAGGGGGTGAGAGAGAGGGGGAGAGAGAGAGGGGGAGAGAGAGAGGGGGAGAGAGAGAGGGGGAGAGAGAGAGAGAGAGAGAGGTGGCGAGAGAGGGAGGGAGGGCTAGCTGTCAAGTTACAACGTTTAGAAGAGGTTTTCAAACAACCAATGTAATGAAGCCTTAGAGCACGGGTCACCTAAAAGTTAATTAACATCCTAAAAAACAAAAAACAAAAAAAAGCACAATAATATATATATAATATATATATATATATATATATATATATATATATATATATATTTAATTTGTACACATTATGTACTTCTGTATTAACTCTTTGTCAAAAGTGCTTTTTTTTACCACTATTATTCCTTTATATTGGCTTATAAAGTGTACAAATGCAGCAATTTAGAATTTGGATGAAAGGTTTAGCGCCGGGAAACACTTTTTGAAAGATAAAAAGTGCATTTTATATACAACTATATAGATCAGACCAAAATGAGGGACAAACAAGGGGGAAAGAGAGAGAGAGGGACTTTGCTCGAAATCCGGGACAGTTGGGAGCTATGGTGTTAAAGCGGTTGGCCCACTAAAAAACAATATTAAAGGCCAGCAGCTACAAATACTGTAGCTGCTGACTTTTAATATTAGGACACTTGCCTGTCCTGGAGTCCAGCGGCGTCCACAGCAGAGGACGAGCGTTCGCTGCTGCTCCCCCTCCATCCACGGTGAGGGAACCAGGTAGTGAAGCGCTCCAGTTTCACTGCCCGGTTCCCTACGGCGCATGCGCGAGCCTGCCGATTGGCTCCCGCTGTGTGCTGGGAGCCGAGAGTTCCCAGCACACAACGGGAAAAACCCGTCTTTTGCCGAGACCGCGGGCCGGAAGTGGGTGCAAATACCTGTCTTTAGACAGATATCTGCACCCCCCCTCCCCCCTGAAAGGTGTCAAATGTGACACCGGAGGGGGGGAGGGTTCCGATAAGCGGAACTACTCTTTAGGGTGGAGATCCGCTTTAAGAGCTGAGAGCGAGTGCAATAATTCTAACACCAGACCTCCTGTGTAACTCTAAACTGATAGCCTGTAAAGGTTTTTTTAAAGCGTCACCTATGGATAATTGAATGTACTGTATTTTGTCCCCATTCCCAAAGGTATGTGCAATTTTAGAGCATGACACGTTTGGTATCTACTTACTCGGCATAACATCACCATTTAAATGTTATATTCTGTTTTAGTGCATTAAAATTCATTAACATTTTTGAAGAAATGCTTTGCACATATTGTGTGCCATAAAAATATGCAACGCCCATCATTTTATTATCTAGGAACTCTGCTTAAAAAACAAAAAACAAGCAGGTAGAGCAATGCAATGACATCTGTTGAGATCCTTGGAATGCACATACTGTAAATGACTTGGAGAGGATTGTTATTTTTCTACTTTTTATCATTTTTTACATTGTGTCAGTAAAATCCCTCCCAGGCTGATGCTGATTTTCCAGAGAAGCCGGCCACTCCGAGTTTATAAATTGCTACAAGTTATTAGTAAATGTAAATAATCCGATCATTTTTGTCATGCTTGGGCAAGTCATGTGACCTGGGGGAACCCGTGTGCGCTCTCTCGGAATGACAGACCTCTCCTTTTTTTTTTTTTAATTCGTGAAATCCGGCAATCTCGGGAGGATTAGGACCTGTCATATCGCACACTGACAAAGTAAATAAGGCGCGATGAGCCGTCATTGTCCCCTCCCCGGGCAGTTGAACTGTTAATTGTCTAGATTTTAAGCTTGAAAAGAAGAGCCTCTCACGTTTGTTCCTCTCCAAGCAGAAAGGTCTCTTTGTCTCTCTCTCTCGAAATTCCAGGCTCCAGAAATAGGTGGTGTATTTTGTGTCACTCTATTACAGTGACACAAGTGCAAGGCTGGAAATACTGTGATGATGACTCCGTACGCCAGTTGTACGCACAAAAAATAAAAGTGTCATCGCAGAAAGCAGGCGGAAGATATCTGTATTTGTGAGCTTAGATTTCACCCTGAAATATGACGGATTGTCAGGGGAAAGCAGGATAACTGGAAGGGGAAAAATACTACAACAGCTGGTGGTAGCATTACCTGGAGGTGGAACATTGATGGGCCACAGATTGACAGATGTCCTAAGGAGATGTCTTACATTAAGATTTTTGAATGGGATTGGAGTTACATAAGATCCAGTTAAACTCTTGATGAACTTTTATAGGCCAGTGATTGGGTAAGTTACAACAGATTTCATTTGAGCCAAGAAGATTGCAACATTTGTGGCGTGATTGTACAGCAGAACGTGGGCACTGTCAAGAACTCAACAGACGGGGACTGTAGGCATTTTTGGTCCTACAGTGGGGGACCATGGTTTAAATTGGTTCTACAGTGGGAGACTGTTGGTGTCATGGGTCCTACAGTGGTAGACTGTTGGTGTCATGGGTCCTACAGTGGGAGACTGTTGGTGTCATGGGTCCTACAGTGGGAGACTGTTGGTGTCATGGGTCCTACAGTGGGAGACTGTTGGTGTCATGGGTCCTACAGCGGGAGACTGTTGGTGTCATGGGTCCTACAGCGGGAGACCGTTGGTGTCATGGGTCCTACAGTGGGAGACTGTTGGTGTCATGGGTCCTACAGTGGGAGACTGTTGGTGTCATGGGTCCTACAGTGGGGGACTGTTGGTGTCATGGGTCCTACAGTGGGGGACTGTTGGTGTCATGGGTCCTACAGTGGGGGACTGTTGGTGTCATGGGTCCTACAGTGGGGGACTGTTGGTGTCATGGGTCCTACAGTGGGGGACTGTTGGTGTCATGGGTCCTACAGTGGGGGACTGTTGGTGTCATGGGTCCTACAGGGGGACTGTTGGTGTCATGGTTCCTACAGTGGGAGACTTCAAAAGTGCCATTGATTCTACAGTGGGGGACCATAGGCCTCATTGTTCTACAGAGGTAGGCTGTAGGTGTCAGTAATCCTACAGCGGTGGACTGTAGGTGTCATTGGTCCTACAACAGGGGACTACGAGTGTCACTGGTACTATGATGGGGTACGTGGCTGTGATTGGTTCTACAATGGGATGACTGTGGGTGTCATCAGTCCAATGGGGTCTGTGGGTGTGATCAATCCTTTATTATTGGTCCCATAGAGGGGAACTTTGAGTGTCATTTGTCCGCTGTGGGTGTGATTAATTCTACAGTGTGGGACTGTAGGTATCATTGGTCTGAAGGGGGGGGGGGACTGTAGGTGTTTACAAAGGTAGGCTGTAGCTATGAGTGGTCCTAAAGCAGGAGGCTGTATGTGTCATGGGTCCTACAGTGAGAGACTTATAGTAGCAAGGGTTCTACACTACATCGTCCTACAGAGGTAGGCTAGTCCTACAGAGGTGTACTGTAGGTGTTATTGGTTCTACAATAGGGGCTCTGGGTGTGATTGGTCCTACAGTGAGGGACTGTGGGTGTGTTTGTTCCTACAATGAGGGGACTGTGTGTGTGTTTGTTCCTACAATGAGGGGACTGTGTGTGTGATTGGTCCTACAATGAGGGGACTGTGTGTGTGATTGGTCCTACAATGAGTGGACTGTGTGATTGGTCCTACAATGGGGGGACTGTGGGTGTGATTGGTGGATGTGTGATTGGTCCTACAATGGGGGGACTGTGTGTGTGATTGGTCCTACAATGGGGGACTGTGTGTGTGATTGGTCCTACAATGGGGGGACATTGGTCCTACAATGGGGGGACTGTGTGTGTGATTGGTCCTACAATAGACTGTGTGTGTGGGTCCTACAAACTGTGTGTGATTGGTCCTACTGAGGGACATGTGTGATTGGTCCTACAATGGGGGACTGTGTGTGTGTGATTGGTCCTACAATTGGGGGAACTGTGTGTTTGTGATTGGTCCTACAATTCCTACAATGAGGGGACTGTGTGTGTGTTTGTTCCTACAATGAGGGGACTGTTGTGTGTGATTGGTCCTACAATGAGGGGACTGTGTGTGTGATTGGTCCTACAATGAGTGGACTGGTCCTACAATGGGGGACTGTGGGTGTGATTGGAATTGGTCCCCACAATGGGGGGACTGCGTGTGTGATTGGTCCTACAATGGGGACTGTGTGTGTGATTGGTCCTACAATGGGGGACTGTGTGTGTGATTGGTCCTACAATGGGGGGACTGTGTGTGTGATATTGGTCCTACAATGGGGGGACTGTGTGTGTGAGATTGGTCCTACAATTGGGGGACTGTGTGTGTGATTGGTCCTACAATGGGGGACTGTGTGTGTGATTGGTCCTACAATGGGGGGACTGTGTGTGTGTGATTGGTCCTACAATGGGGGGACTGTGTGTGTGTGTGATTGGTCCTACAATTGGGGGAACTGTGTGTTTGTGATTGGTCCTACAATGGGGGGACTGTGTGTGTGTTTGTTCCTACAATGAGGGGACTGTGTGTGTGTTTGTTCCTACAATGAGGGGACTGTGTGTGTGATTGGTCCTACAATGAGGGGACTGTGTGTGTGATTGGTCCTACAATGAGTGGACTGTGTGTGTGATTGGTCCTACAATGGGGGGACTGTGGGTGTGATTGGTCCTACAATAGGTAACTGTGGGTGTGATTGGTCCTACAATGGAGGGACTGTGTGTGTAATTGTTCCTACAATGGGCGGACTGTAAGTGTGATTGGTCCTACAATGGGGGACTATGGGTGTGATTGGTCCTACAATGGGGGGACTGTGAGTGCGATTGGTGTTTACAAAGGTAGGCTGTAGCTATGAGTGGTCCTAAAGCAGGAGGCTGTATGTGTCATGGGTCCTACAGTGAGAGACTTATAGTAGCAAGGGTTCTACAGTGGGGGACTGTAGGCCTCATCGTCCTACAGAGGTAGGCTGTAGGTGTCATTAGTCCTACAGAGGTGTACTGTAGGTGTTATTGGTTCTACAATAGGGGCTCTGGGTGTGATTGGTCCTACAGTGAGGGACTGTGGGTGTGATTGGTCCTACAGTTGGGGGCTGTGGGTGTGATTGGTCCTACAGTTGGGGGCTGTGGGTGTGATTGGTCCTACAGTGGAGGACTGTGAGTGTCCTTGGTTCTGCATTGGAGAACTGTGGGTGTGAACAGTCCTACGGTGTGGGTGGGGGGCTGTGTGTGTGATTGGTCCTACAATGGGGGGACTGTGGGTGTGATTGGTCCTACAATGGGAGGGGGCGACTGTGGGTGTGATTGGTCCTACAATGGGGGGGACTGTGTGTGTGATTGGTCCTACAATGGGGGGAGTGTGGGTGTGATTGGTCCTACAATGGGGGGACTGTGGGTGTGATTGGTCCCACAATGGGGGGACTGCGTGTGTGATTGGTCCTACAATGGGGGGACTGTGTGTGTGATTGGTCCTACAATGGGGGGACTGTGTGTGTGATTGGTCCTACAATGGGGGGACTGTGTGTGTGATTGGTCCTACAATGGGGGGACTGTGTGTGTGATTGGTCCTACAATGGGGGGACTGTGTGTGTGATATTGGTCCTACAATGGGGGGACTGTGTGTGTGAGATTGGTCCTACAATTGGGGGACTGTGTGTGTGATTGGTCCTACAATGGGGGGACTGTGTGTGTGTGATTGGTCCTACAATGGGGGGACTGTGTGTCTGTGTGATTGGTCCTACAATTGGGGGAACTGTGTGTTTGTGATTGGTCCTACAATGGGGGGACTGTGTGTGTGTTTGTTCCTACAATGAGGGGACTGTGTGTGTGTTTGTTCCTACAATGAGGGGACTGTGTGTGTGATTGGTCCTACAATGAGGGGACTGTGTGTGTGATTGGTCCTACAATGAGTGGACTGTGTGTGTGATTGGTCCTACAATGGGGGGACTGTGGGTGTGATTGGTCCTACAATAGGTAACTGTGGGTGTAATTGTTCCTACAATGGAGGGACTGTGTGTGTAATTGTTCCTACAATGGGCGGACTGTAAGTGTGATTGGTCCTACAATGGGGGACTATGGGTGTGATTGGTCCTACAATGGGGGGACTGTGAGTGCGATTGGTGTTTACAAAGGTAGGCTGTAGCTATGAGTGGTCCTAAAGCAGGAGGCTGTATGTGTCATGGGTCCTACAGTGAGAGACTTATAGTAGCAAGGGTTCTACAGTGGGGGACTGTAGGCCTCATCGTCCTACAGAGGTAGGCTGTAGGTGTGATTGGTCCTACAGAGGTGTACTGTAGGTGTTATTGGTTCTACAATAGGGGCTCTGGGTGTGATTGGTCATACAGTGAGGGACTGTGTGTGTGATTGGTCCTACAGTTGGGGGCTGTTGGTGTGATTGTCCTACGCTGTGGGTGTGATTGGTCCTACAGTGGAGGACTGTGAGTGTCCTTGGTTCTGCATTGGAGAACACAGTCCTACGGTGTGGGTGGGGGGCTGTGTGTGTGATTGGTCCTACAATGGGGGGACTGTGGGTGTGATTGGTCCTACAATGGGGGGGGGGACTGTGGGTGTGATTGGTCCTACAATGGGGGGGACTGTGTGTGTGATTGGTCCTACAATGGGGGGACTGTGTGTGTGATTGGTCCTACAATGGGGGGACTGTGTGTGTGATTGGTCCTACAATGGGGGGACTGTGTGTGTGATTGCCCCTACAATGGGGGGACTGTGTGTGTGATTGGTCCTACAATGCAGGGACTGTGTGTGTGATTGGTCCTACAATGCGGGGACTGTGTGTGTGATTGGTCCTACAATGGGGGGACTGTGGGTGTGATTGGTCCTACAATAGGTAACTGTGGGTGTGATTGGTCCTACAATGGAGGGACTGTGTGTGTAATTGTTCCTACAATGGGCGGACTGTAAGTGTGATTGGTCCTACAATGGGGGACTATGGGTGTGAATGGTCCTACAATGGGGGGACTGTGAGTGCGATTGGTCCTACAATGGGGGGACTGTGAGTGCGATTGGTCCTACAATGGGGGGACTGTGTGTGTGATTGGTCCTACAATGGGGGGACTGTGTGTGTGATTGGTCCTACAATGCGGGGAACTGTGTGTGTGATTGGTCCTACAATGGGGGGACTGTGTGTGTGATTGGTCCTACAATGAGGGGACTGTGTGTGTGATTGGTCCTACAATGGGGGGACTGTGGGTGTGATTGGTCCTACAATAGGGAACTGTGTGTGTGATTGGTCCTACAATGCGGGGACTGTGTGTGTGATTGGTCCTACAATGGGGGGACTGTGGGTGTGATTGGTCCTACAATAGGTAACTGTGGGTGTGATTGGTCCTACAATGGAGGGACTGTGTGTGTAATTGTTCCTACAATGGGCGGACTGTAAGTGTGATTGGTCCTACAATGGGGGACTATGGGTGTGATTGGTCCTACAATGGGGGGACTGTGAGTGCGATTGGTCCTACAATGGGGGGACTGTGAGTGCGATTGGTCCTACAATGGGGGACTGTGAGTGCGATTGGTCCTACAATGGGGGGACTGTGAGTGCGATTGGTCCTACAATGGGGGGACTGTGTGTGTGATTGGTCCTACAATGGGGGGACTGTGTGTGTGATTGGTCCTACAATGGGGGGAACTGTGTGTGTGATTGGTCCTACAATGAGGGGACTGTGTGTGTGATTGGTCCTACAATGGGGGGACTGTGTGTGTGATTGGTCCTACAATAGGGAACTGTGTGTGTGATTGGTCCTACAATGGAGGGACTGTGTGTGTAATTGGTCGTACAATGGGGGGACTGTAAGTGTGATTGGTCCTACAATGGGGGACTATGGGTGTGATTGGTCCCACAATGGGGGGACTGTTAGTGTGATTAGTCCTACAATGAGGGGACTGTGAGTGTGATTGGTCGTACAATGGGGGGACTGTAAGTGTGATTGGTCCTACAATGGAGGACTATGGGTGTGATTGGTCCTACAATGGGATACTGTGGTGTTGCATGAGTCCAAATGGGTCACTGCAAATAATATAATTTCAATACAGCTGGAATGTGAATGTCACCAGTGTATAGATGAGAGGTCCCCAGTCATTGCTAGTCCAGGATGACATGAGGGCGGCCTTGTGCTTAGTCGTGCCACACAAGGATTTTACTTTACCGGTTCTCTCAATCCAGGTCTATGTACTAAATCTGACTACAAACACACCTCCCAACTTTTTGAGATGGGAATGAGGGACACCTATCAGTAAAGGTATGCAGGCATAGGACACACCCCAGCCACGCCCCCTTAAAGAAGAATTGTACAAAAAACAAGATTGGCTAAACCCACAAGTGTTTTTTTTACCACTACTATTCTTTTATGTTGGCTTTTGAAATTTATAAATTACGCAATTTAGAAATCGGGTGAAAGGTTTAGCGCTGGAAACACTTTTTGATAGATAAAAAGTGCATTTTATATACAACTACCAAACCAAATCAGACCAAAATGAGGGACAAATGAGGAGGAATGAGGGACACAGGGACATTGCTCCAAATCAGGGACAGTCCCTCGAAATCAGGGACAGTTGGGAGCTATAATACAAACAGTAGGTACTCTGTAGGGGTATCTAAACTTTTTTTCCTCAGCCATGATCATGGAGGGAGGATAATCACATTCCCTTATGTGTAGATTAGTGATAAGGAAACGTTTACACATTTTTATACATAAAGTGGAAAAAAAAAATGTAAAAAAATAATTATTGCATTATAAATAATATCTAGTAAATCTTAAAATTGCTTAAAATCACTGACAATTCCAATAAAGTTTTTTTTTAATCTGCTCTATTTGTAGTAGGGTTGTCCCGATACCGATACCAGTATCGGTATCGGGACCGATTCCGAGTATTTGCGGGAGTACTTGTACTCCCGCAAATACCCCCGATACCTAAATAGAATACTTCCCCCCCCCACCGCTGCCCCTGCCAAATCAAAAGCCGCCGCATCTCGCCGGCGCATGGGTTAAACGGCGTGCGGGAACATCACAGCTTTCATTTGAATAGATGTAGTGTTCCCGCGCGTATAGACACTCCCCCTTGCTCGGGATTGGATGGGTGATCGTGATCTGTCCAATCCCGAGCAAGGGGGAGTGTCTATACGCGCGGGCTATTCAAATGAATGCTGTGATTTTCTCCATGCGGCGGCGCGGCGGCTTTCGGCGGCAAATGTATGGGGGAAATGGCTGGAGGGACATGGCTGGAGGGACATGGCTGAAGGGACATGGCTGGGACATGGCTGCATGTATGTGAGGGACATGGCTAGAGGGACATGGCTGAAGGGACATGGCTGCATATGTGAGGGACATGGCTGGAGGGACATGGCTGCATATGTGGGGGACATGGCTGGGGGGACATGGCTGCATATGTGAGGGACATAGCTGAACGGACATGGCTGCATATGTGAGGGACATGGCTGGAGGGACATGGCTGGAGGGACATGGCTGGAGGGACATGGCTGCATATGTGGGGGACATGGCTGGGGGGACATGGCTGCATATGTGGGGGACATGGCTGCATTTGGGGACACATTTAAAAAAAAGTATTGGTATTCGGTATCGGCGACTACTTGAAAAAAAGTGGTATCGGGACAACCTTAATTTGTAGTAACAGAAAATTAAATATAACTTCCCGCTGACATTACAAAAAGCTAGTATCCTGTACATGTGGTTTCTCTATCAGTGTTTTTGTTTGTTTGTGTAAAAAAACATGCAAATTGTGCTCATTTCCATTGCATGGACCTCCACCAGTACAAGGCACAGAGGTCCCTGACACCTCTTGTATGGGGAATAAATCACGATTTGCTCACACCTGTTATGAGGCACGTTCCCTATTCAGGCCCTTTACACTTAAAGAATATTCTGTTTTTGTCCTCTCTGTCGCCGGGCAGACTGCGGCCCGTCTTTTAACGCTTATAATGCAAACACTTGTAAATAAAAGGAGCACCTGTTCCTGGCCTCTGTCTGCACTTGTAATTACTGCTGTAAATCCATTGAATGGAGCTGTCTACGGCCCGGTGTCACCCATGACCTGACCATGTGACTCCCGCCTGGCTTCCATATTGTTGGCCTTTCACAGACCAGTAGCCACATCACTCTCCATCTGTATCATTGTTACATGGAACTGCTGCTGGTTTGCTCTTGGCTGGACTGTACCGCCATCACTGCTAGAGAGAGCACCATGAACAGAGGCTACTACACACAAGGCAAAGGGAGCTATACAGAAAAACCATCCTTTAACCCTTACACTATCAGACATTTATTTTTATTTTTTTGCACACGCTTAAAAAATCATTGTAGACTTGAAGATTACAGAAAATCCCCCAATACATAACATATTTTCGGAAAGACACCCTGGAGTATAAAATAGTGATAGTTACAATTTTTATAAGTCACAATAGCGATTTATCAAGTGCAACACTTGCTGACACCATTGCATTAAAATGTGCACCCCAAAGCTCAAACACATGCGTTTGTGTATATTTAGGGCTGTTACTGATTAAAATTTTCGTGTTCGATTAATTATAACGCACAAACAGCTCCAACTACTTTTAGCTGATCTCCTTGCATTGCAACTCTGCATTAGTCAGTGGTAAATGTGGTATACACTATATACAATCACCCAACACTAGTTAGTTTCCACAATCCATGACTTCATATCACAGTTCACACAAATATTAAATTAAAATTGTAGAACTTACGTAAGTAATTTTTTCTTATTAAACTTTAAGAAAAATGTCGTTTAACTTTAATTATAAAACGTATCTAGTATATTCACTGTCAGTCACTTTATAGTAGGCATCACTTTAGCCAGTCACTCAGACAAACCAGAGTGTTTAAATTTTCCGGAAGCAGACATGATTGCATTCTATTGACAATATACCCTGAAGAACTGAACAGTCTTTCGCACGGAACAGATGTTGCCGATACACAAAGAATTGTCTGCATAAAACTGCTTAGGACAGGACGATGTCCAAACGATGGTTATTTTTGCCCCCTTCCCCTGATGGAGCCTGATGCATCCTCCTGCTCCACAGATGCAAAGCTACCTCAATCCAATGGGTGCAGTTTGCTCGCATCCAGCAGGGTAAGTCTCACTGTTCAGGCTGTCCGGTGACATCAAGAATTTTGATCGATCAAAAAAAAATAAAGATTAATCGAGGAATTAATCTTTAATTTCCCCAGCCCTAATATATATATATATACATACAGCAGTAGTCATCAACCCTGTCCTCAGGGCCCACTAACAGGCCAGGTTTTATGTATTACCTTGGGGAGATGCAGACTAGAATACTGCAATCACTGAGCAGCAAATGATATCACCTGTCATGTATTTCAGTTATCTTGCAAACCTGGCCTGTTAGTGGGTCCCGAGGACAGGAGTTGATGACCACTGCATACAGTACATACATACACTCTCTTATAAATACATATAAAAACTGAAGGCAGTGGATGGTGTTTTCAGTTTTTCCTATTTTTTATATTTTTTACAATGTTATTTTTTATATTTTTGAAAATTCTTTATTTTTTTATTTTTAGGAGCCCTGTTGAGGGCTTTGGTGAATTAGGGGGAATCTGTGCCCCAGGAGTGATTAGGGTGTCTGCACACGCCTATGCTGACCACACCTTTTCTGGCACTTTGTTTACGAGTTTAAACCAGTATTTTTTGCTAGAAAATTACTTGTAACCCCCCAAACATTATATATATTTTTTAGCAGAGACCCTAGGGAATAAGATGACGATTGTTGCAATTTTTAATGTCACACAGTATTTGTGCAGCGGTTTTTCAAGTACATTTTTTTAGGGAAAAATACACTTTGATGAATTAACTAAAATAATTTAAAATACAATCTATACCCCAATTATTTTGTAAGATATTAAAGATGATGTTACGCCGAGTAAATAGATGCCCAACATGTCACCCTTTAAAAATGCACAGGCTCATGGAATGATGACAAAGTAAGGTACTTAATCTCCATAGGTGACCCTGTCAAATTTTTACAGGTTACCTGTTTAGAGTTACAGAGAAGGTTTGGCGCTAGAATTATTGCTCTTGCTCTAGCGATCATGGCGATACTGTACGTGTGGTGGAACCACCATTTCAATATGCATGCAAAACTTGCATATAGATTCACTTCTGTGCGCCACCACTTTACTACTTTTATTTAATTTTTATTTTATTTTTTACACTGTCCCTTCTAATTGTTTTTTTTTTTTTTTTTTGCTTTTATTCCTATTACAAGGAATGTAATATAAGGAATGTAATAGAAATAAGAGATGACAGGTCCTCTTTATGGAGAGATATGGGGTCAAAAAGACCTCTAATCTTCTGCTCTTCCTTTTAAAAACAAAGGATCAAAAAAATGTTTTTTTTTTTTTGCTTTAAAAAATTGAAAATGGTTTATTTCTGCCCTATACGTCATGACCTCGCTCTGGTCTTCCAAGGCCATAGAGGTGATCAGAGAAAATCTGGTCTCTGGTAGACTCTGAGACCAGCAGATCGTGGGGCCCCTTGCACAGCTTCAGGCATGGGCCCCCTGGAGCAGAGAACCAGGGGGAGAGGGGTGCCCTCCCAAATTGAGAAGCGGGGGGGTGCCGCCGCTGCGAATTGAGGTCGGAGGGCTTTACAATACAAAATATATACCAAAAAAAAGGGGGAGGTAGCCACCCAGAATCCTGGAGAGCTCTGGGTCCTTAAATAAAAAAATTTTAAAAAAAGAAAGGGGGGGGGGGGTTGCCATCCGAGCCCCTTACAAGTGTACTGCCTGTACCCCCCTTATGGCGGCCCTGTGTACATGGACTACTTTTTGAAGTCGGCTAACACAGATCTGAATGATACTCATTGGGAATCATGGGGTATGACTTGTCCTGCGGCTTTGTTGTCCCAAGTCGCAGGACAAGTCGCACACGTGTGAAAGGGGCCTTAAAGCACAATCAGTGCACTGCTATATAGGAAGCACAGCTTACATATGTGATGAACACTTATGACCGCCCCCCTTTGTACAAAAATAGTGATCTATGAGTAGGAATTGATAAAATAGCATAAAGATGTCCTCACATATATCTGAAACACTCAGACTTTCTCCAATTCCCATAGACTGTTCCATTGTGCAGTGTGG
Source organism: Rana kukunoris (assembly GCA_029574335.1). Classification (NCBI taxonomy): domain Eukaryota; kingdom Metazoa; phylum Chordata; class Amphibia; order Anura; family Ranidae; genus Rana; species Rana kukunoris. Next base: position 136,472,664 of record CM056059.1, read on the forward strand.
GATCATTCCAGCAGTTGGATCCCCAGAGCTGGGAGTTGGTGTGATGTGAATGATAAACTGCTGCCTTTCACACATGTTTTTATTTTTTTATTTTTATCAGTGTGTGTTCCTTCAGTGTAGTCTTCATGTATAGAAGATATAATGACCTCCATCAGCCCAACCTATGTCCTGACAGCGCCCATCTGGTGAACTTGTGCTCCGAGCTGCTAGAATAATCGAAAGGCACAAAGAGCATAAAAATAATCACTTCCTAAAAGAGCTAACAATCTAATTTCCACGCCACATTCATCCGCACACACATTTCAGCGCAATTTTGGGTAGATGTCAGTTAAAGCTGAACGACGCCACAGAAACATTTTATTTAAATCTATTCCTCAACAGCCACTAAAGATATTCGTATATACTCGAGTATAAGCCGAGTTTTTCAGCATTTTATTTTTGTACTGAAAATGCCCCCCTCGGCTTATACTCGAGTCACCTTTTTGCGCCTGATCTCCCGGAATTTGGGGACCCGGTGCCGGCCGTAGGTCCCTTGGACCCCAAACTTGGCACACATGTAGCCATGTAACTCTTCCTCTACAAGTGTGCAAAGGTTGTTGTCTGGGGGACCTACACCAGGGAGCACCGATTTTTCAAAGCCGGTCACCCCTTCCGTAGACTCCCATGTTAAACTGTAATTTCTCCAGTGAATTTGGGGACCCGGTACCAGCCAGTCATAGGTCCCCTGGACCCGGAACTGGGTGCCCATATATCCACATTTCTCCTCTACAAGTGTGCAAAGTTGGTTGTCTGAGGGACCTACGGCCGGGGAGCACCGATTTTTTTTTTTTTTTCAAAGCCGGGCACCCGTTCCATAGACTCCCATGTTAAATGGTAATTTCTCTGGTGATTTTGGGGACCTCGTGATGGCCAGTCGTAGGTCTCTTTGACCCCAAACGTGGCACACATGTAGCTCCAATCCTCCTCTACAAGTGTGCAAAGGTTGTTGTCTGGGGGACCTACACCGGAGAGCACCGATTTTTCAAAGCCGGGCACCCCTTCCACAGACTCCCATGTTAAACGGTCATTTCTCTGGTGATTTGGGGACCTGTTACTAGCCAGTCATAGGTCCCCCGGACCCGGAACTTGGTACACATATAGCCCCATTTTTCCTCTACACGTGTGCAAAGTTTGTTGTCTAGGGGAAACCCCTTCCATAGACTCCCATGTTAAACGTTAGTCTAGTCATGGGCACAGTGAGGCATGCAGATGGACACAGTGAGGCAAAGTGAGGAATGCAGATGGACACAGTGAGGCACAGCGAGGCATGGACACAGCGAGGCATAGGCACAGTAAGTAATGCCCATGGACACAGCGAGGCATGCACATGGACACAGTGAGGCATGCAAATGGACACAGTGAGGCATGCAAATGGACACAGTGAGGCATGCAAATGGACACAGTGAGGCATGCAAATGGACACAGTGAGGCATGCAAATGGACACAGTGAGGCATGCACATGGGCACAGTGAGGCATGCAGATGGACACCCTAGGCTTATACTCGAGTCAATACGTTTTCCCAGTTTTTGTGTTAAAATTAGGTGCCTTGGCTTATATTCGGGTCGGCTTATACTCGAGTATTTACGGTAAATCCACTTTCTTTGCACAAAATGCCTTTGCAAACCGAAAGTTTACATTATAAATGGAGTGGTGACATCATCACGGTGCTGTGCTGTCCTAGTGATGTATTATTATGTATAGTTGTGACATTTTTTGTGTTTTTTATGTCTTGCAGAGATCAGGAATGGGAATTTGAAGGCCATTCTCGGCCTGTTTTTCAGCCTGTCGCGCTTTAAACAACAGCAACAACAGAAACCCCAAACTTATCACCAGCCCCCTCCGGCCACCCAGCAGCATTCAGGAACGCCAAGCCAGTGCCAGCAGCCATATCACCCCTCCGGTACCCTCCATGCCCAGAACTACTCAGCCGCTCCAGTCCAGTGCCAACAACCACAGCAACCTCCCCAGTCGCAGATTAAAGCGCAGTCGGAAATGCATTCCAGGTACGGATCAAATCCACAAATCTTTTATTACAGGTTGTAAAATATTTTGTCTTTTTTTTTTTTTGTATCTGCAATTCACAAGAGAGACTTTTCAGTCATTTACATCCCACATTCTATTAACCTCTACAGGAAAACCAAGGGCTGAATCGAGCATCACACTGCCAGCAATGCTAAGTTGCCAGAGGGGTGATCGCTCCGGCTGCTCTTCGACTGGCCAGCCTGTATAGTGTCAATTCCCCCCTTAGGAGTCAGAATGCTTGCTCTGGGTCTGTGACTCCTCATACTATAGTCAGACACAGCCAGGCAGCTAGCATTTTCTTCAGGAGGCCAACAATGGCAGTCCCTATTTGTCCTTGTTATAGAATCACTTTAGGTTTAGGGTGGCCATCAGGGCTGCTGTTAGAAATCATAGCCCCCCCCCCCCCCCAGCCGAAAGTGAGCTCTGGCGTGTTCGCACACTCCACGTGCAGAGCCCGCCAGGAAGTCGGCATGGTGCTGCGCTAATCACAGGCAGGGAGACATTGTCCCAATGCATGGCTGCAGAGATCAGGAAATGTCTCACTGCCTGTGATTAGCGACGTGCCGACTTCCTGGCGGGCTCTGCACGAGAAGTGCGTGAACACGCCAGAGCTCATCCCTAGTGACTGAGGACATAGATTTATCAGTCGCTTTCTCTGAATGAATAGGAAGCCCTTTGAGGCTCCCTGCTCATTCACAATTTGAAGCATAGAAAACGGTATTCTATGCTTCAGTGATGAACGGACACAGGAGCGATCGGTACAAACCGCTCACTGCAGTGCCATCTTAATAGCATCATGGGCCCCTGGGCAAAGTAATGCATTTTGCAGGTCTGTCCCGGGCACATTCATTCCAGGACAATACAGTATCCTGGAATGAAACTGACAGACACCCCACGGGCCAATCTGATGCCACCAAAAAAGGCCGCCACATCACCGCTTTACTCACTGACAGTACTTGTCCTGGCTGGGAATGCCTGGAGGAGCATAATCCCCGCCCCCTGCTTGTGATTGGAGAAATCATAAATCCCGCCTCTGCTGTCCAGTCACTGTGCTGTGATTTGTTCCAGCACAAGCTGATTTATGGGAAGGGAGGGTGTCCCTGAATGGTAGTTTGGAAATGTGGTCACCCTACTCGGTGCCCCCCTTTTGAACTGATGGGGACTGGGGGCCAGTACAGGAGGGCTGGCTGTACTGCCTTATCAGTGGCCGGTTGGCCATGGTCGTAAGATGCTGGGCCTTAAATCCTGACCTTTTAGCCTCCCCTTGAGTCTTGCGCCGGCTCCTCTCCTGGACTGAAATGGCTTCCTCTGATTTCACCGCACACACTCAGCTTACTCAATAAAGCTTTGACAATAAAACCTGGAAGCTGATTGGTTGCTATGCAGAGTTGCACCAGATTTTGCACTCTCCAGTTTTAGTGAATTTCCCCCATAGACTGTAAACACAAGGCCTTTTTACTGATACGATAAGCAGACTGATCCCAGGCAGTGGCCTTTGTCTCCTGAACCTTCCTCTTATAAAGAATAATAATGATCCGTTATTGGACTTTAATCCCGGAAGGTGAAGGTAGGCGCTCCAGAAAAAAAGCAGATCTGGTTATTAAAGAGAACCTTGAGACGGAGAGATTAGATCACAAACACACAAACGCAGGCCATACATCGAATGTGACCCCCACTGACGGGTCGCCCCAGCAGGTTCTCATGTCATCGCACAGAATACTGTTCTTTGTAGTGGTGAAAAATTGTGCAATTAACTGATTACCCCGAGCAAAATAGGCCGTGTAACTCAAAACCGCTTCTTTTTAAGTCTTCCGAGGGGGAAAAAAAATCTCCTGCAAACATTCAGAGCAGGAGGGACACAAATACGTCCTTCTCTGCTTTGTGAGGAAAGAAAATCGTGTTTAGGTGGGAGGGGCCGGGACCCGCGCTCTGAGAGAGGTTTTATGTTTTCTGGCGAAAAATCAATGATAAAAAAATAATGAAATCCTTATAGATTTATTAAGTGAAGCAACACAAACCGTTACATTGTGCAAAGCCGAGAAAACTCACCGCCACCGGTAAGATATCCACTCTTACCCTGAATCTGTACCGGAACAAGGTCATCTAGAGCCACATGCCAAATTGACCCCCCAATATGCAGGTGCAGCACCCCCCCCCCCCCAACAAAAATAATAATAATTGAGCATTAATCAGCATAGTTGGCTCAAATCTTCTCATTCTACATATGCTCCCAGCATACCCTTTCCCCCAAAAAAGGCCCCCTTCCTAGTACAAATCCTTTACCCCTCAAATTTCCTTTCCAAGCACCAATCCCCCCCCCCCCCCCCATGCTCCAAATCCTCCCATTTCCAGGGCACATACCCCCCCCCCCCCTCAACTTCCCCTCCTGGCATAGATTCCCCTCAATCATTCCTAATAGCACACATCTGACCCCCCCCACCCAAAAAAATTCCCCTCTTGGCACAAATCCCCCCCCCCACCATATTGCCTTTTCTAGTACAAGCCCCCATATCCCCCCCCCCCCCATCCTAGCACAAATCCTTTTCCCCCCCCATCTCCCCTCTCAACACAACCCCCCAATCGCCATTCCTAGCACACCTGCCTAAATTTCCGCTTAGTTTCTGCTGCCCCCCCTCCCAACACAGACCCCCTCACTCAATATTCGTATCGCATCAAAGCCCCTTTCTCACATCAAATTCACTATCAGAGTCCCATTTTTATCAATGTCCCCATCAGTGTTCCCCCTTATATCTGTGTCTCCATCAGAGCCCCCTCACATCAGAGTCCCCATCCAAGTTCCCCTTTCAATCAGTGTACTCATCAGAATCCCTCCTTATATCAAAGTCTTCATCAAACTGTCAGAGCCCCCCTTACATCAATGTCCCCATCAGAGCCCCCTTTTCATCAGTGTCCCCATCAAAATGCCCATCTCATTCCCCCCTTGCATCAGTCCCCCCCCACCCGAGCCCCCTTTTCATCAGTGTCCCCATCAAAATGCCCATCTCATTCCCCCCTTGCATCAGTCCCCCCATCAGAGCCCCCCTTACATCAGTGTCCCCATCAAAATGCCCATCTCATTCCCCCCTTGCATCAGTGTCCCCATCAGAGCCCCCTTACATCAGTGTCCCCATCACAGTCCCCCTTGCATCAGGGTCCTCATCACAGTCTCCCCTTACATCTTTCACCGCATCAGAGTCCCCCTTACATCAGTGCCCCCATCACTGCCTCCCCTTACATTGGTGTTCCCATTAAAGCCCTCCCTTACATAAGTGTCCCCCATCAAAGTCCCCATCACATTCCCCCTTACATCAGTGTCCCCATCAGTCACTCCTTTCATTGGTACCCCTCAGAATCCATCCTTGCATGAGTGTTCTCATCCCAGTCCCCCCTTACATCAGTGTCCCTATCAGAGCCCCCCTTACATCAGTGTCCCTATCAGAGCCCCCCTTACATCAGTGTCCCTATCAGAGCCCCCCTTACATCAGTGTCCCTATCAGAGCCCCCCTTACATCAGTGTCCCTATCAGAGCCCCCCTTACATCAGTGTCCCTATCAGAGCCCCCCTTACATCAGTGTCCCTATCAGAGCGCCCCTTACAAATGTGTCCCCCTTAGAGCCCCCCTTACATCAGGGTCCCCCTCAGAGCCCCCCTTATATCAGGGTCCCCATCACAGTCTCGCCTTGAATCGGTGTCCCCATCAGAGCCCCCCTTGCATCAGTGTCCTTATCAGAGCCCCCTCTTGCATCAGGGTCCCCCTCAGAGCCCCCCTTACATTGGTGTCCCCATCAAATACCCCCTTACGTAAGTGTCCCCCTCAGAGCCCCCTTACATCAGAGTTCCCATCACAGCCTCCCTTACGTAAGTGTCCCCCATCAAAGTCCCTATCACAGTCTCCCCTTGCATCAGTGTCCTCATCAGAGTCCCCCTTAAATCTATGTCCCCCTTAGAGCCCCCCTTACATCATTATCCCCCATTGGAGTCCCTCCTACAATTATAGCTTTACAAAGCAGTGTAGCAGCAGGGTGGTATCTAAGAGGGGGGGAGCAGGCCTGGATGAAGGAAATTCCATCCTCCTGTGAATGTTGGGGCAAGCATATCCGTCCTATAAAATGGCCACACAGAACAGCGGAGGGGGAGTACCTGTACTTTAGCACTGGAGAATGTGCACAGGGTTTTCAGGAAGATATGTAAGGCACCCTACTAGCCCCTCCCACCAGCCATGATCTGACTCCCATTACATACAGAAGTACAGAGACCCAATGATGAAGTCTCTGGGTACACACCAAGGTGTATTTGCATGTTCAGTGCGGGGGAGGCCAGGGAAGGAAAGATATAGGCAAATGCAACTTCAGCTTTAAGTGGCTTGGCGCTCCCCACCCCCACTCTGGATAGCCGGGCCCTATAGGTATGGGGCCAGTGGCCAAGCTCTTTAGGGCGTGTTTATACAATATATTGATGAGTTGTTTCTTTCATTCTTCTATATTTCATCCCCTTGTGCAGTTCATCCTCCAAAGACCCGAGGGAGGTCAAGTTCCTGCGGTTCTCCCTGGGACAGAGAAAATGCTCGCGGTCAGTGTGCGTCCTTCAGTGAGGGATGTGTTCTGTATGCCGGATCACTTATCAATATTAATAATAATAAGATATTAATGCACAAACTAACATCCAGGCGTAACCTCTGCTGTGCAGTGCTTTGATTTTTGAATTAATGCATTAATCAATGTAATCTTATTAAAAGGGACATTTTAGTGAGTTTTGAGTCACTAATATAACATTCAAAAGGAATCTATTTGTTACTTTGTGGTGGTGTTTTTATATATTGCTTTTATTGTTTTTTTCTGTTAACTGTCTGTGTATGAAAGCACTGTTAGCATCTCTGCTGAAGGACTGCTGACAAAAAAAAAAAAAAACTTTCGGGTAAACCTATTTCTCTTTCATCCGTGGACGGACACAGCTCCTTTTAGCCTTGACAAGTGGGTACTTGCTCTCCTTTTGTCAGGTCATCTGTGGTCAGATGACAAGTGTACCCTGTTGGAGGCAGGGGTTCACCACAAGGTAGTGAACCCTATAGCAGACTGCTGCGGATGAACCACAGAGTGGATATGGCGGAGAGGTTCGCTGGGGCACAGACAGGGATCCTATAGGAAGCTTGAGCCCAAGATTCCCCAGGGCGCGGAGTCTAAGGCCCAGTTGTTGTTCACCAGAGCCTCTAGTGGTGAGGATGGCCTTTGCTGCAACTGGGTCCAGGTCGCAGCCCCCGGAGTCCCCTAGGTCAGAAGTATCTCTCTCCTCTCTGCGGGCAGCAGGGGGAGGGGGGGGAGTGTCAGAGTTGGCTCTGATGAGCTGCGCATCTCTCTCTGGCTGTGATCTTAGTGAGCTCTGAACCCCCAGTGACTTGTTCCACTCGCAGTCTGTTTTCTCTTTGCGTAGCAGTGAGCAGACCCTGCGCTGTGCTGATGGTGGGGATCTCTGCTGCTAGAAGAGGCGACTCTGTACGAAGACAAACTAAGCGGCCGCGAGGCCCTTGTGTGAGCGAGGCCTAAGGCGACCGCCTAATTTGCCTAATTAGAGCGCCGCCTCTGCTCATATGGTGTGGGCAGGGGCGGACTGACAACTCATGGGGCCCCTGGGCAATAGGAGATTATGGGGCCACCGGGCAATAGGAGATTATGGGGCCCCCGGCAATAGATTATGGGGCCACACAGTATACACATACAGTATACATACACAGTATACAGACACACAATATACACACATATGGCTAGATTCACGTAGAGCGGCGTAATTTTGTGCGGGCGTAGCGTATCACAGATAAGTTTTGCAGCCGTAAATTAGAGAGGCTAGTGCTGTATTCACCAAGCTAAATTACGGCGGCGTAGCGTAAATTGGCCGTTGTAAGCCCGCCACATTTAAATGTGTTTGATGTGGGCGTGTTTTATCTAAATTAGGTGTGACCCCACGTAAATGACGTGTTTTACTAACGATGCATGCGCCGTCCGTGGACGTATCCCAGTGCAAATGCTCCAAATTACGCCACTAAGACTCATAGGTTTCAACGTGAACATAATTTACGTCCAGCCCCATTCACAGACGAATTACGCAAACGACGTAAAACGTGAAAAATTTGATGCGGTCCTGACGTCCATACTTAACATCTTTTTGGTGGTTTATCTTTACGCCTGAAAACGCCTTACGTAAACAGCGTATCTGTACTGCGACGGCCGGGCGTACGTTCATGAATAGGCGTATCTTGCTGATTTACATATTCCCAGGCATAAATCAGCATACACGCCCCTAGCGGCCAGTGTAAATAGGCAGCCAAGATACAACGGCATAGTATCTCACTTTGAGCATACGCTTAAAGATACGACGGCGTATCTACTGATACGCCGTCGTAATTCTACCTGAATCTGGCCCATAGTATACAGACACACACTGAAAAGGTACTGGAGAGGCGGGGCAGCTATAATCTTGGGATTTAAAAAAAAAAAGATTTTTACATACTGTCCCTGGTTTTACTGAGTCTGGCAACCCTGATGGGGCCCCCCTAGTGACATGGGGCCCTCGGGCAGTGCCCCGAGAGCCCGAATGGTCAGTCCGCCCCTGGGTGTGGGCCAGGGCTGGACTGGGACAAAAATGTGGCCCTGGACTTCATCCAGACCAGCCCACACTACTTTAGCAAACTGCACAAAAACAAGTGAAGCAGGAGGGCTAACAACATGCAGGAACATTCCTACAGCCTCATTGGCTGGAATTTCAGAAACTGGCATTGCTGCACAGCCATTGGCTGCCTTTCAGCAAAGCAGCGACACTGAGGCTGACCTGGGTTGAACATTATTATGAAGTGAGATGATGGGTAGTGCAGATGACAGGTCTGTCCTATACTGACTAGCCGGACCAACACACCCCCACCCCGGCCAGCCAACCTCGATGACCACTAAAGCAATCCCCCCCCCCCCATTTAGTGGCCATTAGTCGTTCTACTTTATTTTTCTTATAGGCAGTACAGCGGTGCTTAAATTAATGGGCCGCACAGCCATTTCTTTGACAGGCTGCCACCGAAACCGGCCCACTGAGCCATCGGCCCACAGGGAAACTCCCTGTAGTCCCAATGGCCAGTACATGCCTGGTGTGAGCAAACCTATCACAGCAGTAGTATAGTGAGCAGTGAACCGAACGACTAGCCTTCTGTCTGCCGCGTTTGTCTGTCTCGGTAATAGGAAGCTCACCATAGGATGATGTTGACGCTCTTATGACTTGTAAAATTTGATACGGTTAGCTCCAGGAAGAACGAACTGTACATCTCCATGGCCTTTGTACATCAAAGAACGTTCTATAGATTTTTACAGCCTTGCCTGGTTCTAAAAAAAAAAAACAGATGTGTTTCTACGGCGAGCCCTAAAATGTTTCCGTCCCATGCAATTAAAAGGAGAAGTAAAAAAAAAGTCTTGTCTATTTTCTCCCCCCCTCGGGCCAAATTTAACCAACACAGATCAATGTTAAGCGCGAGATTCCCGGGCATCAAACAGAACACGCTAAGATCATCACCCTGTGTCATGTAACTGAGAACATACGGCCCTCACAACGTCACGTAACGTGTTGACTGATTTGTGCTCAGTGTGTGACATGACATGAGGCTGAGCCCCCCCCCGGGGGGACAAGACTTTCTACTAGAAGATGGATACCTGTTTATAACTTAACTAGACTGGACAAAGTATAAAGGTTCCTTTCTACTCTTCTAACTGCCAGGTGTATGTGCAAAAATTTGAATTTTGCATGTGGCTGATTCAAAGCAAAACCCCATGCTGGCCTGAAGTGGGAACAACAACCACAAAGTGGAAGCTTTCACTGTGATGTACTGAAATGGGTGGGCACAGGGCTGTCATTACAAATCTTGGGGCCCCTTACTGCCTACCTGGCACCCTCTAGGTGGGGATGAGGCAACGGTTCCATACGAACCTTGGCTGTTTGGGTAACAGCCAAACATCCATACATAGAAGTGGTATATCTACTGATTACTGATTATATATATATATATCTATATATATAGATAGATATAGATAGAGATATATATATATATATATATATATATATATATATATATATATATATATATATATATATATATATATATATATATATATATAGATATATATATATATATATATATATATTATATAAAAGGGCTTCCCGCTGTCAGTGTTTTATAAGGAAGCAGGGGGTGCAGGGGCACCTGCCACCTCCCTAGCAACTGACAACTTCACCAGTACAGATTTTAAATAGCCCCTAACCGCAGACCCCCCGCAATCCAGGCTCATATATAGAAGTGGTATATCTACTACTTCTATATACAACAGCTTCCCGCTGTCAGTGTTTCCTAAGGAAGCAGGGGGTGCTGGCACCTGCCACATCCCTAGCAACTGCAAACGTCACCAGTACATATTTTTTAAATAGCCCCAATCGCACACCCCCACAACCCTGGCTCATATATAGAAGTGGTATATCTGCTGCTTCTTTATGTGATGGTCTCCCGCTGTCAGTGTTTCCTAAGGAAGCAGGGGGTGCTGGCACCTGCCACATCCCTAGCAACTGGTGACATTACCAGCACAGTTTTTAATAGCCCCCAACCGCAGACCCCCACAACAGGCTCATATATAGAACTTATATACTACTTCTATATACGACAGCTTTCCGCTGTCAGTGTTTCCTAAGGAAGCAGGGGTGCTGGCACTTACCACATCCCTAGCAACTGTTGTTATTATCAGTACATATTTTGAATAGCCCCAACCTTAGACCCCCACAACCCTGGCTCATATATAGAAGTGATATATCTACTACTTCTATGTATAACCACTTCCCACTGTCAGTGTTTCCTAAGGAAGCAGGGGTTCTGGCACCTGCCACATCCCTAACAACTGCCAACGTCACCAGTACAGATTTTTGAATAGCCCCAACCGCAGACCTCCCGCAACCCTTGCTCATATATAGAAGTGGTATATGTACGACTTCTATATACGACAGCTTCCCGCTGTCAGTGTTTCCTAAGGAAGCAGGGGGTGCTGGCACCTGCCACATCCCTAGCAACTGTTGACATTTACCAGCACAGTTTTTGAATAGCCCCCAACCCCAGACCCCCATTACCACTGGGCCAAGGTTTTTGGGAAGGGGCCCTTGTTCTCCTTAAGTTCCGGCCTACCCTGATAAATAAAATATATAATAGTAGTCATACAAAAGTCCAGAGACTGATGCTGGGCTTTGCCATCTTGGATATGAGGTCGGCTGCAGACTCAGGTGACACTCTCTAGTATTCCCCTTCACTCGTCCCCAGCCTGCTACTTAAAAGGATATGTAGGGAGGTGAGGGGAGGGGCGGAGGAGTTGAGCCAGCACAGAAAAAGAGAGAGCTCCCTAGGAAGGGAGTGAGTCACCGTACTTGACAATATTGGGCATTTTCTGGCTAAACAGAGTGGCAAGGGCACAAAGGAAAGGCGAGTGTGTGCCACTGGTGTGGGAAGGAATTAGGAAGGAAAAAAATTGATTTAATTAAATTTCATGCTGGACCTTCCCTATGCAGTATACTGAGTGAAAGACAAAATCTGATTGGTCAGTGTAGGTAGCAGCCATAGTGTCCCCTTTCTTTCTTCGATAATGGTCTTCGGTAGCTCTGTGTATAATAACCATCAGTGTCGGGGTTTCCTTTATAGTATAATAACATGAAAGAAATAATATTTATCTTTTGCTAAAAAGTTTCCATCCCATGGCTACAAATAATGTCCTGTGGTGTGTGTGGACGTGTCCTGCGCACATGGTCCTCATCCCCGGCCTCTCATTTTCTGTTTTCTCACTGTTTGCAGGCTCCCCGGCCCCAGTACCAGGACATCTGCTGCAGGCAGCGAGGCCAAAACACGGGGCCCGGTCCCTGGGAACAGACGCAGTCACAGCTTTAACAACTACGACAAAGCCAAGCCAGTGAATCCCCCCACGGCGGCGACTGAGAAAGGTACGTGACACGGCGGCAACGCTGCGATTCTTACCTCTAAAAATTATCTATCCTATCTATCCTATCTATCTATCTATCTATCTCTATTATGTTACCACCCCCCATACTATATACAGTAATTCCTTCCCCCCATTCTCTATTTCTTTCTTCTCTTCTCTTTTTTTTTTCATTCTCTTCACTTCTTTCTTTTCTTCTTTTTATCCTCTCTCCTCTTCCCTTGTCTCCTTGTCCATTTCTTTGCCATCTCTCTCTCTCTCTCTCTCTCTCTCTTCTATCTCTTTTTTTCCTCGCTCTCTTTTCTCTTCTTCTCTATCTCCTATTTTCTTGCTCTTCTCTCTCCTCTTTCTCTCTCATCCCCCTCTCTCTTCTTCTCTCTCACCTCCTCCTCTCTTCTTCTCTCTCATCCCCCCTCCTCTCTTTTTCTCTCTCATCCCCCCCCTCTCTTCTTCTCTCTCATCCCCCCTCTCTCTTCTTCTCTCTCATCCCCCCCCTCTCTTCTTCTCTCTCATCCCCCCTCTCTCTTCTTCTCGCTCACCCTCCTCTCTCTTCTTCTCGCTCACCCTCCTCTCTCTTCTTCTCTCTCATCCCCCTCCTCTCTCTTCTTCTCTCTCATCCCCCTCCTCTCTCTTCTTCTCTCTCATCCCCCTCCTCTCTCTTCTTCTCTCTCATCCCCCCCCCTCTCTTCTTCTCTCTCATCCCCCCTCTCTCTTCTCTCTCATCCCCCCTCTCTCTTCTTCTCGCTCACCCTCCTCTCTCTTCTTCTCTCTCATCCCCCTCCTCTCTCTTCTTCTCTCTCATCCCCCTCCTCTCTCTTCTTCTCTCTTCTTCTCTCTCCTCCCCCCTCTTTTCTTCTCTCTCCTCTCCCCTCTTTTCTTCTCTCTCATCTCCCTCTCTCTTCTTTTCTCTCACCCCCCCTCTCTTCTCTTTCACCCACCTCCTTTCTTCCACTAATTTCCTTTCTCTCTCATTCTCTTTCTCTCTAATTTCCTTTCTTTCTTGCTTTCTTTCATCTCTGTCTCTCTCCCTCTAATTACCACCTTGCTCTCTCTGTCCAATTATCCTTTGTCTCTTATTCCTTCTTTCTCTCTCATTCATTCTTTCCTTATCTTTCACTTTCTTTCCACTCTTTTCCAATGTTTCAAATTAGCCTTATTGTCCACCATTTGGGGACACTAATAATGATAAAGGGTAATGTAATCAGATTGAAGGATAATATAAAGGGAATAGGAGGCAAGTACATGTAGGGAATTTAGAAGTCTGTGATTTCTTATGTCTCATCTTCTCTCCCACACTCCTTTCTCGTTCTCGTCTCTCTCTCTCTCTCTCTCTCTCTCTCTCTCTCTCTCTCTCTCTCTTTATCTATCTATCCTTATCGGTCCTTTCTTGGTCTGTACTTTATATAGATGTCTTTCCATGACATTACTTCTCAGAAGGTAGAAATTGCATCCATGATTGAATGAAATGTTTTTATGGTCACACAATGTATATACATAGTATGGGGATGATCGGTGCCACCTGTCCTTATCCGTCCTTCCCGGGAATGTAAATACCTCGGAGCTGTCTGTAGTGACAGCTGGTAAATGTAAATGAATGCGTCATTTTTAGAGACCTCAGAGGGCGTTGAGACATCCAGGTACAGGTACGGTTTGTGGCAATGTCATGAACAGGAATGTTCGGCTTCAACGACGCTTCATCTTTGTTGCTCTGCTAAAGCTGCCCATACATGGATAGTAGATTTTCAAACAAACATTCGCACTAAAATTCTCAGTACATTCGATGACTTGATGAAGATGTACAAAAGTATTGTAAAGATTTTTTTGTTTTTTTCTTTGTGCGTTTAACATAGAATTTTGGAATGACTGTAATTTCCTAAACAAAAAACACCCATAGTTAGAAATGTTTGTTCTAGAACAGGGGTCTCCAAACTTTCCAAACAAAGGGCCAGATTACTGTTCTCCAGACTTTAGGGGGCCAGACTGTGGCCATCAGGAGTACAAAATCCCCTATCATTGGTGTCATTTGGAGAAATTCTGCCCCATCACTGGTAGGAATTCTGCCCCATCATTGGTAGGAATTCTGCCCCATCATTGGTAGGAATTCTGCCCCATCATTGGTAGGAATTCTGCCCCATCATTGGGAGGACTTCTGCCCCATCATTGGGAGGACTTCTGCCCCATCATTGGGAGGTCTTCTGCCCCATTATTGGGAGGTCTTCTGCCCCATCATTGGGAGGAATTCTGCCCCATCACTGGGAGGAATTCTGCCCCATCACTGGGAGGAATTCTGCCCCATCACTGGGAGGAATTCTGCCCCATCACTGGGAGGAATTCTGCCCCATCACTGGGAGGAATTCTGCCCCATCACTGGGAGGAATTCTGCCCCATCACTGGGAGGAATTCTGCCCCATCATTGGGAGGAATTCTGCCCCATCATTGGTGTCATTGGGATGAATTCTGCCCCATCATTGGTGTCATTGGGATGAATTCTGTCCCATCATTGGTGCCAATGAATAAAACAGCACCCCAAGGGCCGGAAAAAATCAAGCAAAGGGCCACATCTGGCCCCCGGGCTGCAGTTTGGAGACCACTGTTCTAGAAAAAAAAAATCAATCCTGCTCCTTTCAATATTCTCATTACTATGGTTCAAAAACGAATGTTGATTTGACCCCACTAACAATTAGAAAATTAAAGGAATGTTCTTAAAATAAAAAAATACACAACTCTTCTGCTATGACCAGCTTAACCATTTCAGCCCTGGAAGAATTTACCCCCGTTTCTGACCAGAGCCTTTTTTGCAATTCGGCACTTCGTCGCTTTAGCTGACAATTGCGCAATCGTGTGACGTTACACCCAAACAAAATTGGCGTCCTTTTTTCCCCACAAATAGAGCTTTCCTTTGGTGGTATTTGATCACCTCTACGGTTTTTATCTTTTGCTCTATAAAAAAAAATATAGCGACAATTTTGGAAACAAAAAGCAATATTTTTTACTTTTTGCTATAATAAATATCCCCAAAAATATATATATAAAAAAACAATTTTTTTCCTCAGTTTAGGCCGATACGTATTCTTCTACATATTTTTGCTAAATGTTGTCCCTTCATTAAATGTAACCATATTGCTACACTTAGAGGCTCCTCTCTTCTTTTTTATACTCAGTTGTGACATGACGTAACTCTTATATCAAGACATCGCTTGTATATCGAGACAAAATTTGTTAAGATATTTTGCTTGTCTGGCAAAACATTCTCAAACCAAGTTACTCTCAAACCAAGGTTTTACTGTATCTCTCTTGGCTGTCTATTTTATACCCATGTGGAGGAATAGACCTGTAATGCCAACATTTTACTTTCTTCCTGAAGGATCCATAACAATCAAATGCCTGTGCAATCAATCGCCCCCACTAACTGCACTTGTGTTGGAAGATAACAATGGTGAAAATCGGTGACCTGCAGCTTCCCTATAAATGAGAAATGATCAGTGAGGGGCTCTGTCAGTAAATGTAGTCTAACGGTACAAATAATGGTGCAATGTCGCCCTCTGGTGTATTCATTGAGAAATTACACAAACTTTTTAAAACTTCACAGAAGGAACTAAATTGCAAAGATATATAAGAGGACTACATACAAATCGCCTGAGGGTGGGAAAGGAAGCACCTTTAAAATAGAAGCGATCATGTAACTGCAGCTTGGCTGTAAATAATCTTTATCAAATAAATTGTATTAGCAGTTCTTGCAGGGGAGGACTGGCAGCCTTAGGCCTGGGGGGCAAGTCCAGTCAGGTGGCCCATTGTTGGCTGAGTCTGCTGGCGGTAGGGTTGCCACCTTTTCTTCAAGCCAAACCCGAACACTTTCGCGGCGCACAGCAATTTTTTTAAGCCTACCTTAAAAGTGGACACTGTAAGCCAGTAGGGCAGAGGAAAGTGTCAGTAGAAGAGTGGACGGTGTCAGTAGAAGAGTGGACGGTGTCAGTAGAAGAGTGGACGGTGTCAGTAGAAGAGTGGACGGTGTCAGTAGAAGAGTGGAGGGTGTCAGTAGAGCAGTGGAGGGTGTCAGTAGAGCAGTGGAGGGTGTCAGTAGAGCAGTGGAGGGTGTCAGTAGAGCAGTGGAGGGTGTCAGTAGAAGCAGTGGACGGTGTCAGTAGAGCAGTGGAGGGTGTCAGTAGAGCAGTGGAGGGTGTCAGTAGAGCAGTGGAGGGTGTCAGTAGAGCAGTGGAGGGTGTCAGTAGAGCAGTGGAGGGTGTCAGTAGAGCAGTGGAGGGTGTCAGTAGAGCAGTGGAGGGTGTCAGTAGAGCAGTGGAGGGTGTCAGTAGAGCAGTGGAGGGTGTCAGTAGAGCAGTGGAGGGTGTCAGTAGAGCAGTGGAGGGTGTCAGTAGAGCAGTGGAGGGTGTCAGTAGAGCAGTGGAGGGTGTCAGTAGAGCAGTGGAGGGTGTCAGTAGAGCAGTGGACGGTGTCAGTAGAGCAGTGGACGGTGTCAGTAGAGCAGTGGACGGTGTCAGTAGAACAGTGGACGGTGTCAGCAGCATTTTAATTACAAAAAAAATCAAAAGCAATCCACAGGCATCCCACAACAGATTAAATATCACAGTGCCTGTGCCCCCCCCCCCCCCCCAATAGAGACCTCCTTTACAGCGAGACAAAAAAAACCTTACCTTCCAGGAGCCGCTGCAAAGATGTGTGTGTGAACCTGTAAGTAGGCGGGGTCTGTAATACCACGCTTTCTCCCGCAAAAGCATCGCTGGTTGCTAGGACATGGTCCAGTGGCCCTCCATTCACTGTCTCTGGTGGCATTGGTGCCGGCAGCTGGGTGGGAGAGAGAGTGCACAGACAGACAGTGCAGTGTGACCCGGCTGCAGGACATTAGCCCTGCTGGAGCGGAGGAGGGGTTTGCATGCCATTTGGGGGTAGCTGATAGAGGAGGGGGGTAGGCGACAGAAGGGAGGGGGTGGCTTACAGAGAGGGGCGGGTTGACAGAGGAAGGGGGGTTGCTGACAGAGAGGGGGGCTGCTGATAGAGAGGGGGGTTGACATAGGCAGAAAGGGAGGTGGACAGAGGGGGTTGCTGACAGAGGGGGGTGGCTTACAGAGAAGGGTGGGTTGACAGGGGTGGGTTGCAGAGAAGGGTGGGCTGACAGAGGGGGGTGGCTTATAGAGAGGGGAAGTCTGACAAAGGGGGGTGGCTTACAGAGAGGGGCAGGCTGAGAGAAGGGGGGCTGCTGACAGAAGGGGGCTGACATGTGGGGTTGTTGACAGAGGGGGGCTGCTGACAGGGGGGTGCTGACAGAGAGGGGGGCTGACAGGGGGGTTGCAGACACAGAAGGGGGCTTGCTGACAGAAAGGGGGCTGACACGGGGTTGTTGCTGACAGGGGGGGTTTCTCATAGAGAGGGGGCTGACGGGGGGGTGGCTTACAGAGAAGGGCAGGCTTACAGAGGGGGGTCGCTTAAAGAGAAGGGTGGCTTACAGAGAGGAGAGGGCTGCTGACAGAGAAGGGGTTGCTGACAGGGAGGGGGGCTTGCTGACAGGGAGGGGGGCTTGCTGACAGGGAGGGGGGCTTGCTGACAGGGAGGGGGGCTTGCAGACACGGAGGGGGGCTTGCAGACAGGGGGTGGGGTTGCTGACAGGGAGGGGGGCTTTCTGACAGGGAGGGGGGCTTTCTGACAGGGAGGGAGGCTTTCTGACAGGGAGGGGGGCTTTCTGACAAGGGGCTTGCTGACAGGGAGGGGGGCTTGCTGACAGGGAGGGGGGCTTGCTGACAGGGAGGGGGGCTGACACGGGGTTGTTGCTGACAGGGGGGGGGTTTCTCATAGAGAGGTGGCTGACGGGGGGTGGCTTACAGAGAGGAGCGGGCTGCTGACAGAGAAGGGGTTGCTGACAAGGGAGGTTGCTGACAGGGAGGGGGGCTTGCTGACAGGGAGGGGGGCTTGCTGACAGGGAGGGGGGCTTGCAGACAGGGAGGGGGGCTTGCAGACACGGAGGGGGGCTTGCTGACACGGAGGGGGGCTTGCTGACAGGGAGGGGGGCTTGCTGACAGGGAGGGGGGCTTGCTGACAGGGAGGGGGGCTTGCTGACAGGGAGGGGGGCTTGACAGGGAGGGGGGCTTACTGACAGGGAGGGGGGCTTACTGACAGGGAGGAGGGGCTTACTGACAGGGAGGAGGGGCTTACTGACAGGGAGAGGGGACAGGGAGGAGGGGCTTACTGACAGGGAGGAGGGGCTTACTGACAGGGAGAGGGGCTTACTGACAGGGAGAGGGGCTTACTGACAGGGAGAGGGGCTTACTGACAGGGAGGGGGGCTTGCTGACAGGGAGAGGGGCTTACTGACAGGGAGAGGCTTACTGAGGGGGGCTTACTGACAGGGAGGGGGGCTTACTGACAGGGAGGGGGGCTTGCTGACAGGGGCCTTGCAGACAGGGAGGGGGGCTTGCAGACAGGGAGGGGGGCTTGCAGACAGGGAGGGGGTTGTTGCTGACAGGGAAGGTTGCTGACAGAGGGGGGGCTTGCTGACAGGGAGGTTGCTCAGAGAGAGGGGGGTGACGGAGGGGGGGTTGCTGACAAACGGCCGGGTGGAAGAGCAGATGAAACAGAGACCTCATCTCATTTAGGACTCAGGAGAAACACAGCGCGCCATACAGGGGGGGTGGGACTCATGGCTGAGTCTCATGGCGGGGGAGTGGCTGGCTGAGTCTGCTGGTGCCCATACAGTACAGTAATAAAGTTTTAAAAGGCAGGTCATCTTACTTTTGCAGCCTTTCAGTCTGTGCCACTCTCTCTGTCAAGTCTCTGCAGCCAGCCCGCTCGTACCGTGTCCCTCCCCTGACGTGTCACATGACCTGCCTGGCCCTAAGGCTCTTGGGAGGTGGGAGTTGTAGTTTGCTGCGCTGATAAGTTCCCTAACTTTAGCAGGGCCAAACTACAACTCCCACAATGCAGTGCAGCCTGTGCAGCAGCCAGCCAATCAGCGGCCGCCGCGGCCAAAATACAACTCCCACAATGCAGTGCAGCCTGCCAGCAGCAGCCAGCCAATCGGCAGCCTCCGCGGCCGAGTTCTACAAAAAAATAAAAAAATTACAGACAGCCTGTACCGCGGCCCTTTTAAAGATAATGTAAGCGGCCTGGGGGGAAATATCCTGCTTTCCACCTGGCCCAGTCCGCCCCTGAGTTCTTGTGACCTGGGTGGATTTGATTTAAATCATCATTTTTAAACTGTCATCTCTGGCCCGCTGTTGGCTCCTCCTCTGGCCTGCTGTTAGCCCCTCCTCTGGCCCGCTGTTGGCCCCTCCTCTGACCTGCTGTTGGCCCCTCCTCTGACCCGCTGTTGGCTCCTCCTTTGACCCGCTGTTGGCTCCTCCTTTGACCCGCTGTTGGCTCCTCCTTTGACCCGCTGTTGGCTCCTCCTTTGACCCGCTGTTGGCTCCTGCTCTGACCCGCTGTTGGCTGCTGCTCTGACCCGCTGTTGGCTGCTGCTCTGACCCGCTGTTGGCTGCTGCTCTGACCCGCTGTTGGCTGCTGCTCTGACCCGCTGTTGGCTGCTGCTCTGACCCGCTGTTGGCTGCTGCTCTGACCCGCTGTTGGCTGCTGCTCTGACTCGCTGTTGGCTCCTCCTCTGACCCGCTGTTGGCTCCATCAAATTGCGGCCAAATCTGCGAAAAATCTGCCTGCGATTAAAAATGCTGTAGTGTTAATGGAGCCTAAGGCCTAAGTGTGAATGGAGCCTAAGGCCTAAGGCTCCATTCACATGTCGCATTCCGAATCACGGGCAGGAATTGCCATGATTTGCAATAGCAGCAAATCGTGGGATGCCCGTTGGTGCGTTGTCTGTCAATTTCAATAGCACCCCAAATGCGGCGGGAGGTTCCCACGATTCGTCGGGCGACAAAAGAAGTACATGAGCTTCTTTTGGTCGCCGGGCACCCCGTGATTCTATTTGCACGATTTTCTTGCGATTGTCACCCCCCATAGATGTGAATGGAGCCTACGGCTCGGTTTCCACTTGTGCGACTTGTCGAAAAGTTGTACCATATGAATTCCAATGAGTACCGTTCATATCTGTGCGGCTTCAAAACGCAGCGACTTCAGAGTAGTCCCTGCACTACTTTCGTGGTCCCACTTTGATGCGACTTGAGGTCCGTAGACCTCAAGAATACTTAGCCATTGCTTCAAATCGCATCAAAATCACAGCAAAATTGTGGGACTTTCTGGTCGCAATAGTGGAAACCTAGGCTAAAGCTACAACTGCAGGAGGAAAAAAAAAAAAAGTTTGAGAAGGTGATGAGACGAGGATGACCTGGAAGATGTAGGCCATGTCCCTGTAGACACAATGTATATCCAACCGAATGTATGTGGGAGGAGAAGGTCGGAGAAGGGGTGGGGTGTGGGGGGGGGTAATAAATTGGATTTTGCGTAGGGGACGCTCGTCGGTTCCTGTGAACATCTTTCCTCACATCTCGCACATCAAAGCCGCGCCTCGTATTCTGTTTGAGTTTTAATTTTAGGGGTCAGCGGAGCCCCGGAGCGCTCGCCGTGTTTTTCTAGCAGTTTGGTGATGGAAGATCCGAGTCTTGCTTCCTGCTGCTCACAGATGTCCAGATAAACGAGAACTTCCATCTGTTCCGCACACATTTTATTTAGAAAGCGCAGAAAAAATAAATGCTTCTTGTTTGGTCACACTGTGACACGTTCTGACGCCCAATTCTTGGCTGCGGATTGTTTGTTGGTAGAAGCCGCAACGCCAAAGTGTGAAAAGGAGACGGATGGGAGAACCAATTAGGGAAATGCAGCGAGAATCAAACAAAATGACGCCTCTTAGGCCGCGTACACGCGATCAAATCTGTCTGCTGGAAACGGTCTGCTAGACCGTCCCAGCAGACAGATTCGATCATGTGTACGGGCGAGCCGACGGATTTGGCCACCCGACAGATTTCAAAGCATGCTTTGAAATCTATCGGGTGGGAACCCGTCCGCCCGACATGTCTGCTGGTTAGTACACTTACCAGCAGACATGTCGTCTCGCACCGGCGCCGAATGGATTCGGCGCATGCGAGGAAGTGTTTTACTTCCTGGTGCGGTGACGTGGTGGCGTCAACGTCACCGCCACGTCACCGACACGTCGGCGCGCCGTCTGCTGGCGGGGAAAATCCAAACAGACAGATTTGTTCAAATCGGTCGGACAGACCGTTTTGAACAAATCTATTGCCTCATGTGTACGAGGCCTTAGAGGGAAACTTGTATTTCGTCTTCTCTTAAAAATATGGAATTCCCCATTTTATAGGCGGTTTACGTCCTTTAAAAATAGGAATGTTTTTAAAAAAAATTGAGAAATCTCCCACAGGCAGCCCTGGTGCCAATCTGCACCCCCAAGGCCACATGCAGCCCTTTGATGCCTTGTTTTCTGGCCCTGGAACCCCAGAAGTCAGTAATAAGAGTGGAGAGCATTGATTTGCTAATAAGAAGTGATCTCTAGCAGTCTCTTGTCACACGTCCCCTCTCCTGTAGCATGTCCACAGTCTCTGTCTATCTCTTGTAGCATGTCTTCAGTCTCTGACCATCTCCTGTAAGCTGTTCAGTCTTTGACCATCATTGAAGCCTATCTGAAGTCTCTTCCCATCACTGTAAGGTATCCACAGTCTCTGCCCATCATTGTAAGGTATCCACAGTCTCTGCCCATCATTGTAAGGTGTCCACAGTCTCTGCCCATCATTGTAAGGTGTCCACAGTCTCTGCCCATCATTGTAAGGTGTCCATAGTCTCTGTCCATCACTGTAGGGTGCCCATAGTCTCTGCCCATCATTGTAAGGTGCCCACAATCTCTTCCCATTACTGTAAGGTGCCCACAGTCTCTGCCCATTACTGTAAGGTGCCCACAGTTTCTGCCCATTACTGTAAGGTGTCCACAGTCTCTGCCCATCATTGTAAGGTTGCCCTACTGACGCTGTCCACTGCTCTACTGACACCAACCTCTAACCTGCTGGCACCAACCACTGACGCCGTCTACTGCCCTACCAATGCCATCCATTGCCCTACCTACCGACACTGTTCACTGCCCTACCGACGCCGTCCATTGCTCTACTGACACCAACGTCTGACCTACTGGCACCAGCCACAGACGCCGTCCACTGCCTTACTGACGCCGTCCACTGCCTTACTGACGCCGTCCACTGCCTTACTGACGCCGTCCACTGCCTTACTGACGCCGTCCACTGCCTTACTGACGCCGTCCACTGCCTTACTGACGCCGTCCACTGCCTTACTGACGCCGTCCACTGCCTTACTGACGCCGTCCACTGCCTTACTGACGCCGTCCCACTGACCTGCGGACGCCATCCACTGACCTGCTGACGCCATCCACTGCCTTACTGACTGACACTGTCCACTTTTGAGGTAGGGTAAGTTGATATTTTTACAGAGATGTTTGTTTTATTAAATTTTTCTATGTTTTCCTTACCATTTCATTAAGCCTTGCTAGTTTTTTTCATCTCTTTTGTGTTGTTTAGATAGATCTGCACCTCTCAGGCGGCGTACGCACGACCGAGGTTCTCGCTAGAAACCAGCGAGAACCTCGCTGGAAGCTGCATTCCAGCGAGAACCTCGGCTGTGTGTACACTCTCGGCGAGCATGTTCTCTATTTGCTCGACGGCCCGCCTGGATGAATGGCTGGTTGCCATTCTCGACAGGCGGGTCACCGAATCTGACGGCCGGCAGAGAACCTCGACGGGCGGAACGATGTGTTCTGCCCGTCGAGGTTCTCTGCCGTGTGTACGCGGCTTCAAAGGTTGTCTAACCTTTTGGTCTATGTCTGTCTCCCTGCGATGCCATATGGCATAGGTTTCTACACATAAAAATGTATCTGTGATTCCTATAATAAAAATTCAAAACTTAGATAAGGAAAGGTGAAAATGGGCGATGTGCACAGTTAAGTTTATCTTCTTTTTTTTTCACTGAATAATTTGTTTTTGTTGATTTTTGCAAAATGTATGATTTTGAGACAAATCTCAGATAATAAAACTCGGCTAGTAATCGGATGAAAGCTATTCCTAACTCAGGACAGAAGGGGGCGCACATACACTGTGATTAAAAAGCAAATCTGAACTTCTTTTCATTTCTTTTTTTTATTACTATATCCTCTGAGGTCACAGAACCGGTCATTCCTTTTGTGGTATCAGAGGAGAGGCCGTCCGGCGTGTCCAGCTGGAAACATTTTCCCACCACATGAAAAGATTTGGGCTCTCACCTGTTTACTTTTTAACTTCAGTCCCTTTTAATTATTAACAGGCGTTTTGGAAGTCAAGGTGATTCTTTTTTTTCTTTTAATGACCCCGTGGTCGTTTAATGGGGGTCACCGTATCTTGGACTGTTTACTGAGTGTGAATACCGCTTACAATGCCGCCAAACACCTGACAGGGGCCGGCTACTTATGAATGAGCTGTGCTTCACCCCCCAATCCCAAATTACATGTTCTGAATTATTTTTATTAGATAGTTTGTGTGACAATATTTGTTTGAATTTTTTTTTTGTGAATACAGTTGTATTCAAAATATCAATCTGTGCATTGGAGGAGATCTGCAGTGTGACCGCGCTCATTCATAGTCCAATGGGTGACTCAAGAAGTTCTGCTGCAGCAGTGAATAGTGATGTCGCCCACCTAGGGATGCAGAATTCCTAAATAGAATTGCAAATGTTTTGCCAGCTAAAAAAGTTCATATACTGTCTATATTTACTTTGCTATAAAGTAAATGTCTTAAAAAAATAAATAACAACAAACATTTCATACTTACCTCCACTGTGCAGTTTGTTTTGCACAGAGTGGCCCTGAACGGTGTTTTCTGGGGTACCACAGTGGCTGTCAAAGGCTCCTCCCCGCAACAGCTAACCCCCCCCCCCCTGTCATGCACTCTGCGTCCATAGACGCCAATGTATGACTCTTCCCCCCCCCCCCCCCCCGGTGCCAATGGCTGCGCTGCTATCAATCTATCCAATCAACGACCAGACTGGACATGCCGAGTAGGTGAACGGGCTCAGGTAGTAAAAGGGGGGGGGGCGTGATTGCCAGGTGTTTTTTTCACCGTAATACATAGGATGCATTAAGGTGAAAAAAACACAAACCTTTACAACCCCGAAAAGTGTCCGATGTGTCCTCAATAATGTCGCAGTCATGAGAAAAATCGCTGATCGCCGCCATAAATCTAGCCCCTATTATGTAGACACTATATTTTTTGTGCTACCCGATCAATATACGCTTATTGCGATTCTTGGAAGAATACGTATTGGCCTAAACTGCGTAAGAAGTGTTTTTTTTTTATATATATATATTTTTTTGGGGATATTTATTATAGCAAAAAGTTAAAAATATTGCTTTTTTTTCAAAATGTTTGTTTCTTTTTTGTTTATAACGCAAAAAATAAAAAACGCAGAGGTGATCAAATACCACCAAAAGAAAGCTCTATTTGTGGGAAAAAAAGGACGCCAATTTTGTTTGTGTGCAACATCGCACGACCCCGCAATTGTCAGTTAAAGTGACGCAGTGCCGAATCGCAAAAAGTGCTCTGGTCAAGAAGGGGGGTAAATTCTTTCCGGGGCTGAAGTGGATACCGTATATACTCGAGTATAAGCCGAGTTTTTCAGCAAATTTTTTTGTGCTGAAAATGCCCCCTCGGCTTATACTCCAGTCACCTTTTTGTGCCTGATCTCCTGGATTTTGGGGACCCGGTGACGGCCGGTTGTAGGTCCCCTGGACCGGAAACTTGGCACACATGTAGCCTGATTTCTCCTCTACAAGTGTGCAAAGTTTATTGTGTGGGGGGCCTACAGCCGGGGAGCATCGATTTTTCAAATCCGGGCACCCCTTCCATAGACTCCCATGTTAAACAGTAATTTCTCCAGTAATTTGGGGACCCAGTACCGGCCGGTCGTAGGTCCCCTGGACCCGGATCTTGGCACACATGTAGCCCCATTTCTCCTCTACAAGTGTGCAAACTTTGTTGTCTGGGGAACCTACGGCCGGGGAGCACTGATTTTTTAATGCCAGGCACCCCTTCCATAGACTCCAATGTTAAATGGTCATTTATCTGGTGACTTTGGGGACCCAGTACTGGCTGGGCGTAGGTCTCCTGGACCTGGAACTTGGCACAAAGGTAGCCCCATTACTCCTCTATAAGTGTGCAAAGTTTATTGTCTGGAGACCCTACAGCTGGGGAGCACCGATTTTTCAAACCCGGGCACCCCTTCCATAGACTCCCATGTTAAACCTTAGTCTACTCATGGGCACAGTGAGGCATGCAGATGGACACCATAGCCCATAGGTGCTCAATTCCAGCTGTTGTGAACTTACAAGTCCCATCATGCCTCTGCCTTTGGGAGTCATGCTTGTAATTATCAGCCTTGCAATGCCTCATGGGACTTGTAGTCCTGCAACAGCTGGAGGGCCACAGTGTGAGCACCCATGCCATAGGCATATACTCGAGCAAATAAGGTTTCCCTGTTTTTTGTGGTAAAATTAGGTGCCTCGGCTTATATCCGGGTCGGCTTATACCCGAGTATATACAGTAAATTACATTGGACTCTTGAGATGTTTTATTGGATTATATGTATGAAAAGTAAGTGATCCGACACAATTATACAGATCAGAAATCCTGACTTGCTTGTGTATTTTTTTCGGTCAATGACAGTACTAAAGCTTTAAAAAAATAAAACAGGCAATGGTCATTTTCAGAAGGTCCCCAATGGCTGCCTCTGTGTTGGTCTCAGTGCAGGTTTTGCATGAAAAGAATTGTCCTCCCAACCCGGACACCAAAAACCCACAACGCACAAACCCCGCCAGATCTGCAGAGCTCCGGGTTCTGTGGAATTCCAGGCTTGCGGACATGTTTCCAATTTGTAGAAGAGAGGGGACGTTAGTGAAAACATTGTATTATTGACACAGTCAGGAGATTATTAACGTGGAGTCCCCGGGGTGAGAGGGCGAGCGTGCTGGGTGCACCGTGACAGGCCCAGAGCTTGGTCAGTACTGCCGAGGTTCAATTAATCCGGAGACCTGCAGGGGACGGCTGGGAAGGTTTGATATGAAATATTATCAGGAGGGATATTTTTCAGAGGATTAGGATTGGGAAGTGCAGACGAGGGTTAGAAAAGAGAAATGGGGGGATTTATTGCAGCCGGGAAACCTCAGATATAAATCATTGCAATGGAAATCTGTAACTTCTGCATGTCATACTTCTATGTCATACTGAGTGTTATGGTGCTTTCATCCAGATAGTATTTATATATGTATGTTAGAGCTGCACGATTCTGGCTAAAATGAGAATCACCATTTTTTTGCTTAGAAGATAGATCACGATTCTCTCACAATTCTCGCGGAGTAACATCATCTTTCACATTAACCACTTCAGCCCCGGACTATTATGCAGGTAAAGGACCTTGCTCCTTTTTGAGATTCGGCACTGAGTCGCTTTAACTGACAATTGCGCGGTCGTGCGATGTGGCTCCCAAACAAAATTGGCATCCTTTTTTCCCCACAAATAGAGCTTTCTTTTGATGGTATTTCATCACCTCTGCGGTTTTTATTTTTTGTGCTATAAACAAAAATAGAGCGACAATTTTAAAACAAATTCAATATTTTTTACTTTTTGCTGAAAAAAAAAAAATATATATATATATATATATATATATATATATATACTATTTTTTTCCTCAGTTTAGGCCGATACGTATTCTACATATTTTTCATAAATTGGTTGGTTTGGTTTGCGCAAAAGCTATAGCGTCTACAAAATAGGCGGTAGTTTTATGGCATTTTTATTATTTATTTTTTTACTAGTAATGATGGAGATCATCGTTTTTTTCGGTACTGTGACATTATGGCGGACACATCGGACACCTTTGACACATTTTTGGGACTATTGGCATTTTTATAGCACTATAAAAATGCATTGATTAATGTAAAAATGCCAATGGCAGGGAAGGGGTTAACACTAGGGGGCGAGGAAGGGGTTAAGTATGTTCCCTAGGTGTGTTCTAACTGAAGGGGGGTTGGGACTGACTTGGGGAAATGACTGATCGCTGTTCATACATTGTATGAACAGACAATTGGGCATTTCTCCCCTGACAGGACCGGGAGCTGTGTGTTTACACACACAGCTCCCGGTTCTCGCTCTGTAACGAATGATCGCGGGTGCCCGGCGGAGATCGCGCCCGCCGGGCACGAGCGTCGGAACCAGGGGCGAGCGGGGGGTGCGCTCGCACCCTATTGGCCTGATCCGCGAGATGACGTATAGCTATGTGATCTCGCGCAGCCGAGCCGACCTGCCGCCGTATAGCTGTGGCGGCTGGTCGGCAAGCAGTTAATATTGGGAAAAGGGAGTTACCGCTCTAGGTGCGTATGCTAAGCAATCAATGTCTTTTTAGGAGATCAAGGGTGCCGGTAATGCACGAGACAAATGGTAGAGACTATTGAATGGAGAGCCGCACTCCAAAAAAAACTTGAAGGTTGTCTTTATTGTAAAAACAAATAGAAAATGCACTACAAAGCACAGCAAAAAATGGGGATGGCATCATACGCGTTTCACACTATCAATTGGTGCTTAATCATGGCTTGATTAAGCACTAATTGATAGTGTGAAACGCGTAGGCTGCCATCCCTATTTTTTGCTGTGCTTTGTAGTGCATTTTCTATTTGTTTTACAATAAAGACAACCTTCAAGGTTTTTTTGGAGTGAGGCTGTCCATTCAATAGTCTCTACCATTTGTCTTCAATATTGATTGGACCCTTGGCAAACATTTTCTTGGGCCCTCCCAAATCCACTTATCAACTATTTGCGGGCAGTGTGGGCTCAAGTTGGCGCTGCTTTGGGCCCCCACAATAATGGCTGAGTCCAGGGCAGCTGCCCCTTTTTCCTCTGCGTTAAAGATGGCCTTGGTTTTACTGCCCCCACCTGCTAGTTTGAATGAGCCCTAATGCTGTGAAAGCGTTTACGGAGGGGCTTGTTCACATGCAAGGTTGAGGGGGGTTGGGGGAACGTGGGGGTCTAGTAAAACCATGCATTTGAGCCTGTACTCCCCCCCCCCCCCCCAACCGATACTCCCCAGCAATCGAGGGTGTACACACAAGAAATTATGCCCCCTGTTTCTAAGGTTCTAAACCCCTTGTATTATACCTGTGAGTTTTTCCCGACCCCTTCTCTGTAAATCCTGAGCCGTAGAGTCCGGTAATTCCCCTGACACGTCGTGTGCGGGGGGTGGAAATATCTCGGCGCTCGCCCGTAGAATCGTGTTTAATAAATAGAGTTTCTTGTGGTGGGGAATTCTTCTCCCTTACAAGGAGACCCTTCCACTGTTTTGTTTATATCGCAGGTCCTCTTACCGATGCGGAGGAACCAATAAAGTCCCGGCGTCTGTCCGCATACTTCAGGACGAGTGTTTAATTTCCGAGAGAAGATAAACCATTATCTGGTGCGGCTGTAATTCTCCCCCCACTCCTTCCAGAGAACAAAGTCGGGATACTTCCTGTCCCTGGGATTGATCTGCAGGTGGACGGCGCTTTGAACTCACGGGG
The DNA here is from genome assembly GCA_029574335.1 of Rana kukunoris. Taxonomy (NCBI): domain Eukaryota; kingdom Metazoa; phylum Chordata; class Amphibia; order Anura; family Ranidae; genus Rana; species Rana kukunoris. The sequence goes on from CM056059.1 coordinate 136,501,263, forward strand.
CCCATGAGCCGCCCTTCCTCAGAGACCCGAGTGTAGAGCAGGATCTGGATTTGGAGGGATGGGCTGGTAGCATCTTCTAAAGAATCTTCAGAATAAATAACATGGCATCTCAATGATGTATCAATCTGCTCTGTCATAGAACGCATAAAGAGACCCCGAGTGACCCGACCATTCATTCCAAACAAAAATGTTGTCTATAGGATTATACAGTGCCTTGAAAAAGTATTCACACCCCTTGAATTTTCCAAATTTTCCCATGTTACAAACAAAAAAACGTAAATGTATTTTATTGGGATTTTATGTGATAGACCAACACAAAGTGTCACATAATTGTGAAGTGGAAGGAAAATTATAAATGGTTTTCAATTTTATTTACAAATATGTAAAAAAGTGTGAAGGGGCATTTGTATGGCGCCCCCTCCCCACCACATGATGCTGCCACCACCATGTTTCACGGTGGGGATGGTGTGTTAAGGGTGATGTGCAGTGTTAGCTTTCCCCCACACATAGTGTTTTGCTCTTAGACCAACAAGTTCATATTTGGTGACCAGAGCACCTTCTTCCACATGTTTGCTGTGTCCCCTCCCCCACATGGCTTCTCACAAACTGCAAACAGGACTTCTTATGTCTTTCTTTCACCAATGTCTTTCTTCTTGTCACTCTTCCATAAAGGGCAGATTTGTGGAGCGCACCACTAATAGTTGTCCTGTGGACAGATTCTGCCCCCTGAGCTGTGGATCTCTGCAGCTCCTCCAGAGTTACCATGGACCTCTTGGCTGCTTCTCTGATGAATGCTCTCCTTGCCCGGCCCGGTCAGTTTAGGTGGACGGCCATGTCTTGGTAGGTTTGCAGTTGTGCCATACTCTTTCTATTTTCTGATGATGGTTTGAACAGAAGCTCCGTGAGATCTTCAAAGCTTGGGAGATTTTTTTTATAACCTAACCCTGCTTTATACTTCTCCACAACTTTATCCCTGACCTGTGTGGTGTGTTCCTGATGAGGTTTGTTCTCTAAGGTTCTCTAACAAACCTCTGAGGGTGTCACAGAACAGCTGTATTTATACTGAGATTAAATTACACACAGGTGGGCTCTATTTACTAAATAGGTGACTTCTGAAGGCAATTGGTTCCACCAATGTAAGGAACATTCTTCCCACTGATCACCAATGTAAGGGACATTCTTCTCACTGATCACCAATGTAAGGAACATTCTTCCCACTGATCACCAATGTAAGGGACATTCTTCTCACTGATCACCAATGTAAGGGACATTCTTCTCACTGATCACCAATGTAAGGGACATTCTTCTCACTGATCACCAATGTAAGGGACATTCTTCCCACTGATCACCAATGTAAGGGACATTCTTCTCACTGATCACCAATGTAAGGGACATTCTTCTCACTGATCACCAATGTAAGGAGCATTCTTCTCACTGATCACCAATGTAAGGAACATTCTTCCCACTGATCACCAATGTAAGGGACATTCTTCCCACTGATTACCAATGTAAGGAACATTCTTCTCACTGATTACCAATGTAAGGAACATTCTTCCCACTGATTACCAATGTAAGGGACATTCTTCCCACTGATTACCAATGTAAGGGACATTCTTCCCACTGATCACCAATGTAAGGAACATTCTTCTCACTGATCACTAATGTAGGGACATTCTTCTCACTGATCACCAATGTAAGGGACATTCTTCCCACTGATCACCAATGGGGTTCTCCGAGAATTGCAAATTATTTCCAGGGTTCCTCCGGGACGGGGAATTGGCCCCCCTGTGATTTCCACCTTCCTTGCTGCAGCTCCTGTTTTATAACATGTGACATGTGGGATCTTCTATGTAATGTTATGTAACACACTCCGCACTCACCTCACAATGTTCTTCAAGGATAAAGAAGACGCCACAGAGCCCAAATCCTGCTTTCTATCAGAGAACACTCCAGAATTTAATGAAATTGTATGGGGAACCCTCTGGCTGTGGAAATTCACAATTCTTTGAAGGGCGTGCGATATAAACGGACTGAAATTTTCATTGACATTTATAATGACCCCGAACTAAAACCGCTCAGCTAATCGCATAAAGAAGTTAGCGGCTGATTAGATTCCGGGTGTAATTCCCATCAGCATGGAGTTTGTATTTCCTCCCTGTGTATGTGTGTGGCTTTCCTATGGATTCTCCTCACAGGGAAAATAGATGGGGGGGGGGGGGGGGGGGGGGCTTTCTCCTAATAGCAAAGAAAACCTCACAGGGGTTCTAACCCTTTCTTGCTGTGTCTGTAAAAAAGAACATTTTGCCAGGAGTTCCACTTTAATCAGATTCTTCCAAAATAGTCTCTCATGTGCTTTTATGTGACCATGGTGGTGACATTAGAGTGTAAGCTCTTCTGGTACAGTGATTGATGTGATTGGCTCAGTGATCTCTGTACAGCACTGCGGTATATGTCAGAGCTATATAAATGTATAATAGTGTGTGACTGTGGGGGGACATTAGAGTGTAAGCTCCTCTGGTGACTGATTTGATTGGCTCAGTGCTTTATGTACAGCTCTTCCGTATATGTCAGAGCTATTTAAATGTAGGACATTGGAGTGTAAGCTCCTCTGGTACAGAGACTGATGTGACTGGCTCAGTGTTCTCTGTACAGCACTGCAGTATATGTCAGAGCTATATAAATGTATAATAATAATAGTATGGGACTGTGGGGGAGGGGACATTAGAGTGTAAGCTCCTCTGGTGACTGATGTGGTGAGCTAGGTGCTTTTTGTACAGCAATATGGTATATGTCAGAGCTATATAAATGTATAATAGTGTGTGACTGTGGTGGAGGGGACAATAGAGTGTAAGCTCCTCTGGTGACTGGTGTGACTGGCTCAGTGTTCTCTGTAGTGCCCTGTGGTATATGTCAGAGCTATATACATGTATAATAATAGTATGGGACTGTGGGGGGACATTAGAGTGTAAGCTCATCTGGTACAAAGGCTGGTGTTCTCTGTACCGCACTGCAGTATATGTCAGAGCTATATTAATGTATAATAGTGTGTGACTGTGGGGGAGGACATTAGAGTGTAAGCTCCTCTGGCTCTGTGTTCTCTGTACATCTTTTTGGTATATGTCGGAGCTATATAAATGTATATTAATAGTGTGTGACTGTGGGGGGGACATTAGAGTGTAAGCTCCTCTGGTGCTAAGGCTGATGTGACTGGCTCAGTGATCTCTGTACATCGCTGTGGTATAGGTCAGAGCTATATAACTGTATAATAGTGTGTGAGTGTTGAGAGGACATTGGAGTGTAAGCTCCTCTGGTGCAGACTTGTAGGAATGAATTGGTTCTCTCTCTCTCTCTCTCTCTCTCTCTCTCTCTCTCTCTCTCTTATATAAATGAGAGGTCAGTGAGGTGGAGAGCTGTAGAGAGGGATGGGGACTTGTATGGATGGGAGGGGGGGGCTGGCAGAGAGTCTGGTGGAGGGGGGGGAGAGATTAGTACATCTCACAGAAGACTTTGTAGTAATAAATCTGGGCAGCGCGTGGAGCCGGTACTATGGGGCAGGGAAGGTGAGTAACGTTCTTCTCTTCTCTATATGAATTGTTTATTGAGGGATCCATTGCTGGATGTAATCTTCTCACTCCTGTAGGGTCACAGCAACTGAAAACCTCTCTCTGTTCTCCGGCAATTATTGTATATGGCTGTAGTATGTCTGTGTAGGTTCAACGTGTGCCGTGTATTGTACATGGACAATGAGAGGAGATAAATACTGCAAGATCTGACCATACACTGTACAATCTGTTAGTACGCTCTTCCTCAGATCTGCCAACAACAATAAGTAATGTATACACTGAGTGGGTTGTTTAGGGGTGTCCTCATATTATATAGTTTTGGCAAGTTTAAAGGAGATTGTACAATCATATTGTAGTGTGTATGGCCACCCTATGTGACTGATCCCAAATTCTACACATATGCAATTACATGTTTTTAGCTTCTGTTTTACTTTTCATGTTCAAATAAAATGTATATTTTTATAATGTATGATGTCCAAACTGCCTTTAAAGTCAGAATCCCCAGTGGTTTTCTTTCTGAGCTTCAAATAATTACAACGCAGACCTTTCATCAGATTTAATTTACAAAGCTGCGTCCGGCAATGAGCGCATAGAGCTGCGCTCTCCAATGAGAGCATAGAGCTGCACCCTCCAATGAGAGCATAGAGCTGCGCCCACCAATGAGAGCATAGAGCTGCGTCCACCAATGAGCGCATAGAGCTGCGTCCACTAATGAGCGCATAGAGCTGCGTCCACCAATGTGCGCATAGAGCTGCGTCCACCAATGTGCGCATAGAGCTGCGTCCACCAATGTGCGCATAGAGCTGCGTCCACCAATGTGCGCATAGAGCTGCGTCCACCAATGTGCGCATAGAGCTGCGTCCACCAATGTGCGCATAGAGCTGCGTCCACCAATGTGCGCATAGAGCTGCGTCCACCAATGTGCGCATAGAGCTGCGTCCACCAATGTGCGCATAGAGCTGCGTCCACCAATGTGCGCATAGAGCTGCGTCCACCAATGTGCGCATAGAGCTGCGTCCACCAATGTGCGCATAGAGCTGCGTCCACCAATGTGCGCATAGAGCTGCGTCCACCAATGTGCGCATAGAGCTGCGTCCACCAATGTGCTCATAGAGCTGCGTCCACCAATGAGCGCATAGAGCTGCGTCCACCAATGGACGCACAGAGCTGCGTCCACCAATGAACGCACAGAGCTGTGTCCACCAATGAGCACATAGAGCTGCATCCACCAATGAATGTGTAGAGCTGTGTACTGTAATGAATGTATAGATCCGTATCCTCCAATGAACGCAGAGAACTCTTATTTTTAACCATCGCTCTATGCCAATAGGGCGGCTCGAGGGGCATGAGTACCCCCATAGAAAGGAGCTGTCTATGGGGACACTCAGGTTGGGGGATTGAGCACCAACGGGGAACCCCAGAAGAGGAGGATTGAGGCTGCTCTGTGCAAAACCATTACACAGAGCATGTAAGTATACATGTTTATTATTTTATTAATAATAATAATTATTATAAGAAAAGCTTTAATATTGCTTTAAATAAATGATTTTCTACTGATATAGAGAAGGAATTAGCAGTATATTGACAACCATTTCCTAAAATTAAACCTTGTGCTACTCAGGGGGCCATCCTGATAATTGGGGATGTATAGACGGGCATACAGTAGCTACCGGTGACCAGCTGTAATCCAGACAGAAAGTAGAGGATAGGGGCCGTTTATAAGTTCTATACAAAACTAAATTCACTCCAGCTGTGGATACAACGCCGATCCCCCTGATTTCCTCCTTCTGACAGCGCTGTGTATCCAGTGAGGAGTGTGAAATGTTTGGCACTGTAGCGGTTTGCCTCCAGCATTTGACAGTTTGTTATTATATTAGTATGTTGTATTTATGTTGTATTTGTTTATCTTGTAATTGTTTTTGTTTTTTTTATGTTGTAATTTTTTTTTGCAAAAAATAAATAACAATTCCATAAATATTTGTCATAGTTTGTAGACGTGATAACATTCACGTAAACCAATCAATATACTGTACGCTTATTTTAATTATTTATTTTACTAGAAATATGTAGCAGATTATATACAGTATTGGCCTAAATTGTATTTAAAAAAATTATTGGATGTTTTATAGCAGAAAGTAAAAAAATAAAATATTTTTAAACCAATATATATTAAACCAATCAATATACACTTATTGGGATTTTTTACCAGAAATATGTAGCAGAATACATATTGGCCTAAATTTTATCAAGAAATGTGACTTTAAAAAATAAAAAATAAAATATTAGATGTTTTATAGCAGAAAGTAAAACAAGTATATATATATATATATATATATATATATATATATATTTTTTTTTTAAAAAAAGTCAAATTTCTTTATAAAATGTAGGCCAATATGTATTCTGCTACAAATTTCTGGTAAAAAAAATCCCAATAAGTGTAAATTGATTGGTTTAATATATAATGGTTTAAAAAAATATATATATATAATATATATATATATTTTTAAACCAATACATATTAGACCAATCAATTTACACTTATTGGGATTTTTATTTTTTTACCAGAAATATATAGCAGAATACATATTGGCCTAAATTTTATGAAGAAATGTGACTTTAAAAAATAAATAAAAAATTATTGTCTGTTATATAGCAGAAAGTAAAAAATATATATATATTTAAACCAATATATAATATATATATTAAACCAATCAATTTACACTTATTGGGATTTTTTTTTTTTTACCAGAAATATGTAGCAGAATACATATTGGCCTACATTTTATAAAGAAATTTGAGTTTTTAAAAGAAAAAAAAATATTGGGTGTTTTATAGCAGAAAGATATATATATATATATATTTAAACCAATATATATTAAACCAATCAATTTGCACTTATTGGGATTTTTTTTTTTTACCAGAAATATATAATATTGGCCGAAATGTGACTTTAAAAAAATAAATAAAAAAATTATTGGCTGTTTTATAGCAGAAAGTAAACAATTTTTTTTTTATAAATATATATATAATATATATAATATTTAATATTGACGGTCTTTTTTTGTTTATAGCGCAAAGATAAAAACCACAGAGTATATGAAATACCACCAAAAAATTTTATTTGGGTACAGCGTCACACGACCGCGCAATTGTCAGTTAAATTAACACAGTGCCGTATCGCAAAAACTGGCCTGGTAAGGGGGATAAATCTTCCGGAGGTCATGATTGGCTACCATGCAGAGCTGCACCAGATTTTGCACCCTCCAGTTTTCAGTAAATCCCAATGTCAGGTGGCCCCGCCCCTCTGAGTTTCTTGGTTCCGTATTTATCTGTCGGAATAGAATTGCTCTTTCAGTGAAAAGTTTTTCTCTCGCTGGTTCCTGGCCAAGTGCACTTAGAAGATATTAAGCAGCTGATAGAAGATAAAAGTTTGAGTATGAAATACTGAGCGCCTCCCCCCTCCTTTCATCTTTCCCTCCCACCGATACTCCCCACAGAAGCCTGCATTTTGTAGAGGAACATTCAGGGATTTGGGTTCCCCTCTTATACCATTGTTCGGTTATTCCAGGTAAACGTGATTTCGATTTGAGGTGCAATTTTTTTTTCCTGGACCCGTTTCAAGACATAACGCATGTTTGCAGTTACCTGGAGGGAGAGACGAAGGGAAAGCAGATGTGACCGATTTATTTTATGTAACGTTATGTCTGTTCCAGGCGATTCCTCGGCTTTGTAGTAAAATGTTGCACAATGGTTTGGTGTAGAGTCGCTTACATGGTCATTATCGCCATTACTGGCCGCTCTGGTGGAGCCGATGAGCGGTAAAATGCGCGTTGTCACTTCATTCAGGCGTAAGAAGCGGAGTTTGGTTACCAGGCAGGGATGGAACCCTCATCTTTAGGAATGTTACATTTCCAGGAAGGATCCAGGGAGATTTGTTCTTCGTTTCTCTATAACACTTCAGGTGTCCGATATTTTAGGTGATCCGAAATCATGCAAGCTGTATTGATGTTAAAGTTTTAAAACGCTATTTTAACCCCCCCCCACCCCCTCCTCTCTGCGGCACCGGTAGGGTGACCACATTTCCAAACTGCCATTCTGGGACCCCCCCCCCCCCCTAAAAAAAAGATAATTTTTTATACTTTTTTGTGACCCCCATAGATTTCACTGGTTCATCCCGGGACACCTGTAGTTCGGTCACATCTTCAGCTCTCAGGGGTGCATCGTGGGACCTGTAGTCCTTCACTTTTGGGGGTCACATAATATCTAAAGAGTAAAAGTAAAGGACTACCTGTCCCAGCATGAACCCCTGAGATCTAAGGGTATGACCCCCCCCAAATTTGAAACTCCCAGCATGAACCTGTGAGATCTAGAGTGTGATCCCATAGATTTCACAGTTCTATGCTGGGACCTGTAGTTCTTCACTATTTGGGGGGCGAGGGGGGTCACATCTTCAGCTCTGAGAAGTTCATGCTGGGACCCGTAGTTCGACAACTAGTTGGTCACGAAGCCCATGGAAATCTCTAAACCTCGGGTGGCATCCAGGCTCATTCCTTAACATCCCCGTGGATTGGAGGATGATAAAAAAAGAGCCAGGAGGCCGAGCGAGCACAGCGAGCCGCCCGAGCGAAGCGAGGACGTGAGGCCGACTGGCCGCTTACAGCAAATTCTATGTCGCCCTGGAACTCTATGATTAGGCACAAATTTATAGTGTGAAACGCGTCAGATGTTTTACTCCTGTGTTGTGTGCTGTGACTTGTAGTGCATTTTTCCTTTTTTAAATAAAGACAACCATCAAGGTTTTTTGGAGTGCAGCTGTCCATATTTTCTTTTTCCATTTGTGACCTCTTGCTACAGCTGCTCTGGTTCGGTGATTTCCGTTGGCTCAGATTGCGCCTGCGCAGTCAAGAGGGGAACCATATCGGCAGATCACTGGCATTGTGATCGTGGGCGCCCGGCTGTGGCTTCACAGCCGGGGCACGCACTGCGCACGCGCGAGCCACGCTGTGCGCCGTGATTGGCCGGGGCAATTATCTAGGTCCTGTGACATTTCCCAGATGATTGCCGAAAGGGAGGGGGGGGAGAGGTGAACTTACTTCCGGCCCATGCATGGGCGTATTACAAGCTTGTTTATTGTAAAAAAAAAGTAGATATAGTAGATACAGTAGATATAGTTAAACAGAAAAGCTAACTCCAGAAACCCAATGGACTTTATTTGGGAAGGTCAGGTGGGGGAACAGCCAGGACCTTTAATGTCCAGCCACTTGTCATTTCTGAGACCCCATCCCATGACAGCCGGGGGTCTCAGACTGTAAATCTCTGCATCTTTATCACCTCGCTCAGGAAATATGTGAAATGGTTACTAATTTACCTGTAGATGACTTTTCTTTTCATTAGGCAGTTCTGTATCTTCCGCGGTCCGCGGAGGCAAATGTGGTCACCTTTCCATCAATGTTTAGTAACTGATCTCTGTAGTACAGGCGGTTACTCATTTCCTAGGAAGTTCATTTGATCACCCGCATGTTAACTTGAGTGTGAAGGGTGATAGAGAGATGGGTTTGGCCAAAACCTATCCAGGCCTTGGGTTATCAGTCACTGGGTCTAGAATTGTGGGAGTTCCCTGTTAGTTTTTGGGGGATCTGTGAATGTCCGTTATTAGGTGTGGTTTATTTATGGGCAACCTAATGAATTTTTTTGATATTGCTTAAAGAGAAAGTAAACCCTCACCAATTCTTATTAAAAAACAAAGAGCACAGCATACTAGCTCATTGTGGCATTTACCTGCAATCAAAGCCCCCGAAGTCCTCCTTCGTCCCGTCCACCGCCATGTCCCCTCCTAGTTACTTCCTGTTATCGCCGCTCCGGCGCTGTGATTGGCCGGAGCGGCGATGACGTCACTCCCACGCATGCGTGCGGGACTGGCAGATCCGTGCGCATGCACGAAAACACAGCATTAACCCCAATAATGGCATTCACATGCTCAGTGCGCCTGCGCCGTAGACATCGATGCCCGTTTTTGTGAAAATATCTCCTTGACCATGTAGGTTAAGGAGATATTTCTTGCACCTACAGGTAAGCCTTATTCTAGGCTCACCTGTAAGTGCAAGTTGTATGGTTGGATTTACAATCACTTTAAAGCGGAGCTCCACCCACCGCTGCAAAAATTTAAAGCCAGGAGCTAAACAGACTGCAGCTGCTGACTTTTAATAATCGGACACTTACCTGTCCTGGAGTCCAGCGATGTCGGCACCGCAGCTGATGTTTCCATCAGCTGTCGGGTGCTGCTGCCTCCATTGCAAAGTAAGGGAACCTGGCAGTGTAGTCTTATGGCTTCACACTGGAAACCCTACTGTGCATGCACGAGGCTCCATTCCTCTCTCTTACTGACCCGGCCACAGGGAACCCTTACCCATGATCAATACCTGCAGCTGAGGCCTGAGGCTCCCGGAAGTAGGGAAAGCATACATGTAAAAGACAGGCATGCTGCAGAAAAAGGTCCCAAATGTGGCACCGGAGGGGGGAGGGAAGGAAATACAACAAGAGGAAGGTCCTGGTGACACTTTAAAATGGAATTTCACCCAAAAGGGGAGGTTCCACTTTTTTGCCTTCCACCCCCCTCTTCTATCCCTTTCGCATACATATTTTTTTCTGGGGGGGGGGGGGGGGGGTACCAGGTTTGACAGGTACCCACTTTCGCTCGGATCACCTAGGTCCACAGGGGTGTCAAATTTCATTGTGGGGGCGCATTAGCATTATGATTGCCCTCAAAAGGGTCGGTTGTATCTGTAAGATTAGATGTCCAGTGCATCCCCTTCCCTTACATTAGATGTCAAGAGCCACCCCACTATCAGAAGTTGAGTCCCGCCACTCTCCCTTACATTACAGTGCACCCCCTTTTCCTTATGCTGCTGCTGGGTAGAGGCTGAATGCATTGCTTGAAAGCAGAAAGTAAGGGTCTGGAGGAGGGCTGGAGCTCTCCTGCAGCTGCAGGAGAGGTGCGAGGGCCACATGAAATGGCCTGGAGGGCCGGATTCAGCCTGTGAGCCTTGTGTTTGACACCTATGACCTAGGAAATGCAACCCTCTATTAGCGCACGTATGGGACACCTCACATGCGCAGTGTGTGACGCAAATAGTCACAGCCTGCTTCCCTTAGTAAACATATCGGGTCAGTGACCTGAAAATGGGTGAAGAACCGGCCCGGGTGAGGACGGTGCTGGATCCCTGGACAGGTAGGTGTCCTTATATTAAAAGTCAGCAGCTGCAGTATTTGTAGCCGCTGACTTTTTTTTTCATACAGCAGATCCTCTATAATGTGCACTGGAAGCTGTGCGATCTTCTAATTTGATACATTTTATCTAAGGTCAAAAGATATAGGGCCAGATTCACGAACACTTGCGCTGGAGTATTTGGATATGCGCCGCGTAACTGTGATGATGCGCCGTCGTTTCTATCTATGTGCCCGTACCCACCAAACTAGATGCGCCCAATAACGGGTCATTTGCGACCGGCGGAACGTTCCGACGCCAGAGTATCGTCAGCGCTTATTTTCGCTGGGCGCATCAGTCGCGCCCATTGATTTCCCCAAATATGCAAATGAGGGATTTTTCCCAATTCACGAACGGATTAGCACCATACGCTGGCTACATGCGCCGCGCGTATCTCGTCCGTCCGGCGCAAAGTTATTTCTACAAAAGGCTGCTTTATCTTTACTCCAGATGGCCACAGGTCAGCAGGAGAGCAGCTACAGCAGCGTTACCGACGATAAGAGCTAGCTGAGCACCCCAACTTGCAGGACAACACCTCTGTCCATGCTTGTCTGTCAAATTTTACAGCCATGGAGGAAGACATCATAGGTCTCCATAGCCGAGATGATGGCTGACAGCTCCTGGCCATTAAAGTTCAGCTTTCTCCTGTGTGTTTGCGGGGAACGGGAGCAGCCATCTCAAAACAAAAGTAACATCACTGCGGGGAGGGGGAGCAGGATATACTTTAGTGCCGGAATGGCGCTTCTACGGGCGCATTTAAACGCCCAACGGAAGGCATTGCGCTGACGTTTCCCGTGCAGTGGTGCCGACGGAAGTTGTGAGCATGCGCACAAAGGGGGCGAGTGGAGCCTCACTCACTGCGCATGCTCCGTGGTTGATGCGCTGAACGTAAGCCTCTGCGCTGGGCTCCGCCCATCATTTACATATGATCACACCCACTTCCACTTGCGTCGGGTTACGCCAGCGCATTATCGTTACTCTGGCGCAAGTTTACGCGCAACTGCTATGTGAATTACAGGACTTGCGCTGAAAGGGTCTTCAGAGTAACGTAAATGAGAAGCGTTACTCCAGAGGAAAGATACTCTCATCTACCTGAATCTGGCCCATACCATTCCGGCACTAAAGTATATCCTGCTCCCCCTCCCCGCAGTGATGTTACTTTTGTTCTGAGATGGCTGCTCCCGTTCCCCGCAAACACACAGGAGAAAGCTGAACTTTAATGGCCAGGAGCTGTCAGCCATCATCTCGGCTATGGAGACCTATGATGTCTTCCTCCATGGCTGTAAAATTTGACAGACAAGCATGGACAGAGGTGTTGTCCTGCAAGTGGGGGTGCTCAGCTAGCTCTTATCGTCGGTAACGCTGCTGTAGCTGCTCTCCTGCTGACCTGTGGCCATCTGGAGTAAAGATAAAGCAGCCTTTTGTAGAAATAACTTTGCGCCGGACGGACGAGATACGCGCGGCGCATGTAGCCAGCGTATGGTGCTAATCCGTTCGTGAATTGTGAAAAATCCCTCATTTGCATATTTGCAGGGGAAATCAATGGGCGCGACTGATGCGCCCAGCGAAAATAAGCGCTGACGATACTCTGGCGTCGGAACGTTCCGCCGGTCGCAAATGACCCGTTATTGGGCGCATCTAGTTTGGTGGGTACGGGCACATAGAAACGACGGCGCATCATCACAGTTACGCGGCGCATATCCAAATACTCCAGCGCAAGTGTTCGTGAATCTGGCCCAATGAGACATTATTCTTTGTTGCTTTGTTACAATTTTTTTTTTACTAGCAGTTTTCACTGCTGTCAGTCCATTTATATAAATCCTGATAATAAATTTGTCTTCTATGCTTCATTTTAAAGCTTATGTGAATTCTATTAAGCAGACTAACCGCTTCTGTATATACAAATCCCTTTACAATCCAAATTGCTGCCAATTAGCTTAACAATTCATTTGATTAAGCGGTCATGTGACCACAAGAGCTGCGTTCAGATCCCTCTGTTGCAGTGTTTCTCAACTCCAGTCCTCAAGGCGCCCCAACAGGTCATGTTTTCAGGATTTCCCTCAGATTAAATGGCCATGCTATTTACTAATGCAGTCAAACTGATCAAATCACCTTTGAAAAATAATGGAAAGCCTGAAAACATGACCTGTTGGGGCGCCTTGAGGACTGGAGTTGAGAAACACTGCACTCTATTGCATGGTGGGGGGTGGGGTGGGGGGACTTACCCGTCCAGGTGATTTTTAGACCAAAAGGATGTCGGTAAGGGACATTTCAGGGACAGATGTAAAAAAAACAACCCTGGCAACCCGGATGGGGCCCCCTAGTGGCATGGGGCCCTCAGGCAGTTCCCGAGTGCCCGAATGTTCAGTCCACCCCTGGTAGAGTGGATTTTAGGATTTTGCATGCATTTTAAGTCGGTTCACACTGGGGATTCCTGACAGGTAGGGAGGGAGAGGGGGAGAGAAGACAGCACATTACATGGTGAGACCTACCCCGAAAATAAGCCCTACTGTGTCTTTTGCCAAAATTAATATAAGACCCAGGCTTCTTTTCGGGGAAACACGGTAGTATTTTGTAGGGGTTCCCTGAGACTGGAAAGTTATTTGAGGGGGTTCCTCTGTGTTGAATAGGTTGAGAAAGCCTACTCTATACAGATATTGTGTGTATGACAGGTACTCTTAAAGCAATGTCCAATGATATGTTTTTGTGTCTTGCAGAGCCGGCGGAGAGTGCTGTTTCACAGCAGACAGGAATGAATGAAAATGGATTCTCAACGCTTTCCGCGAACAACTCAGCCATACCCCAGCCTAACTCTGCAAATAAACCTTGGAGGAGCAAATCCCTCAGTGCAAAGCACACCAACACGTCTTCCATTCTGTCCGTCAAGCAACCCATGCCGGACAGCAGCTCTAAACAACCTCAAGAACCCCCCAAACCCTCCCCCAACAACCAGAAATCTATGCTGGAGAAGTTAAAACTGTTCAATAGCAAGGGGGCTTCTAAAAGCAGTCTAGAGGGCTCTCGGGATACCAGCTGTGAAAGACTGGACACCCTCCCGAGCTTCGAGGAAGCGGAGGAGATGGAGAGCGCCACGAGAACCACCAACAGCACAAGCCCATCCGCGAACAGCCCCAAGATAGCGCTCAAGGGCATCGCTCAAAGGACGCTGGGCCGGGCCCTGACCAACAAAAAAGGTTCTCCAAAAGGCAGCGAGAAAGAAAAGGACAAACAGAAAGAAAAAGAGAAGAACAAAGAGGTCGCCAAGAGGACTTCCGTTACGGAAAAGCCGGAGGTCAAAGAAGAAGCGAAAGAGGAACCTGCCCCCGCTTCCGCCGACATGCCAAAAAAATCCTCAAAGATTGCCAGCTTCATCCCCAAAGGGGGCAAGAAGGAGGGCTCTGCCGCCTCTCACAGTGGGATACCAAAACCAGGGATTAAAGCTGCCGCCCAAGGGAAGTCCTCAAGTGCCCCAAGCAAGGACGGCGAGAGGAGCCGGAGCGGGAAGACCAGTTCTGGGCTGTCTCTTCAGAAGCTTGACAATAGGAATTCAAGCTCTACGTCAAGTTTGGCCTCCTCTGAGGGGAAAGGGGTGGCCAGTGCAGGAGGAGCCCAGCCGGCTAATGGGCCCAGCGGGAATATGCAGACCACAGGAAGTAACACAGTCAGTGTCCAGCTACCTCAACCCCAACAGCAGTACAATCACCCCAACACGGCCACCGTCGCACCTTTCATGTACAGGTAACTTGTGTGGTTGGAATATAATTATATAAAATATAAATAATACAATATAAAAAGTAGCTTTGTGCTCAAGCCCCGGTGTAGCTGAAACGTGAATAGGCTATGGCCATTTATATAGAGAGATGGGGGGGGGTTACTAAAACTGGAGCACTGTGCAGAATCAGGTGCAGCTGTGCATGGGAGCCAATCTGCTTCTAACTTCAGCTTGTTCAATTAACCACTGCAGCCCCAGAGGATTTGGCTGCCCAATGACCGGGCCATTTTCTTTGTGATTCGGCACTGCGTCGTTTTAACTGACAATTGCGCGGTCATGTGACGTGGCACCCAAACAATATTGGCATCCTTTTTTCCCCCACAAATAGAGCTTTCTTTTGGTGGTATTTGATCACCTCCTGAGGTTTTTATTTTTTTCGCTATAAACAAAAATAAAGCGACAATTTTGAAAAAAAAAGCAATATTATTTACTTGTTGCTATAATAAATATCCCCAAAAAATATATATAAAAAAAAGATGTGTGTTCCTCAGTTTAGGCCGATACGTATTCTTCTACTTATTATTGGTAAAAGAAAATCGCAATAATCGTTTAGTGATTGGTTTGCGCAAAAGTCATACCGTCTACAAAATAGGGGATAGTTTTATGGCATTTTTATAATTTTTTTTACTAGTAATGGCAGCACTATGCGATTTTTATCGGGACTGCGACATTATGGCGGACACATCGGACACCTTTGACGCTATTTTGAGACCATTGTCATTTATACAGTGAACAGTGCTATAAAAATGCACTGATTACTGTGTAAATGACACTGGCAGGGAAGGGGTTACCACTAGGGGGCGAAAAGGGGTTAGGTGTGTGCTAGGGAGCGATTCTAACTGTGAGGGGGATGGGCTACAAATGACATGACCTTGATCACTGCTACCGATGACAAGGAGCAGTAGAATCCCTGTCATGTCACTAGGCAGAACAGGGAAATGCCTTGTTTACATCTTCCCGTTCTGCCTGTCCATGTGACGATTGCAGGACACCGGCGGACATCGAGACTGTGGGTCCTGCGGGCGCGGTCACCGAGCAAAAATTGGGCTAACTTTACTGTTGTCTTCTTTGTTTTTTTGTTTTTTTACAATTTCAATATTTTATTGGATAATTATAAATGGAAAAAGATAACAAGTATGAATACATAGATATAAACATTGTATCAAGTATGTAGAGAATTGTTTTTAGTATATAATTAAAGATTCAAAATGAAAATAAAAACCAGGATACTGTAGAAAGTATGTAAGTAGAATAATATAACATAAAATAAAATATAACAGAGTATATCCTTTTCCAATTAAAATAAAAAGTCATCTTATTTTTTTAATAAAAAAAAATGTGTTGTTTCCAGAAAAGTGCGCTTGTAAGATTGTTGCGCAATTCAGCCAAATGACACCAATGATGGGGCACAGTTCCTCCCAATGACACAACAACGGGGCAGAATGACACCAACAATGGGTCACAATTCCTCCAAATAACACCACCAACAACGGGGCACAGTTTCTTCCAATGACACCAACAATGGGGCACAATTCCTCCAAATGACACTAACAATGGGGCACAATTCCTCCAAATGACACTAACAATGGGGCACAATTCCGTCCAATGACACCAACAATCGGGCACAATTCCTCCCAATGACACCAACAATGGGGCACAATTCCTCCCAATTACACCCACAATGGGACACAATTCCTCCCAATGGCACCAACGATTGGCCCAAATGACACTAATGATGGGACAGAATTCCTTCCAGTGACACCAACAATGGGGCAAAATTCCTCCCACTGACACCAAAGATGGGGCATTGTTTTATTCCCCCACAGGACCTTTTCTATCCCAATGACCACAGTCTGCCCTTCTAATGTCTGAAGGCCCCTTAGTTTAGAAAGGTTGGAGGCCTCTGCTTTATAGTCAGGGCTTTATCCCTCGAAGGAGTTATACATTTACAGATACTCGACAGACCTGCTTTATGCACATATCAGAATATTCCAGGTATGCGGCACCCGGACATCTGTCTGGAATGAACTGCAGGGCATTGGGAAGTGGATAGTTACAGGGGGGGGGGGGAGTTCCTGGAGAAGGTGGTTCTGCTCGGTAGGAAATACAATGTTTAATTCCTCTGCTACAGACCAGAAATCCGAACAACCTGTGTAAATAGGAGGACTCCTAATAAGAGGTCGCTGCTTGTCTGCTCAGCCTGAGCCACTGCGCCCCCTGGTGACCATTATTAGAATGTCATTCTAAGGATATTTCTGGAATGCTGAAAAGAATTGCGGGTTAGTGGGAAAAAAACTACTTTTTCTGATTTGTTTTATCAGAATTCTGGGTCAGCTGCCTGTTCATTGGACAGTTCAAGTGACTCCTACTCACAGAGATAAAGTCTTTACCCCCCCCCCCCACCCAAAAAAACAAAAAAAACAATCGTCATTCTCTTTTGTTTTTGTTTTTTTTATCAAATTAAAGGTGGCTGATTGATATCAACCTACAGTTTTCCTGTTTGAATGAATCTGCAGTGATACTGATTTGTGGTGGAACCGGAAGGGGGAAGAGGTTCCATAAGAAGCTGCAGTATTGGAAAGCGGGGTCGCCATGTTGGCCATTTAGCTTTCAAATCTAACTGGTCAAACAAAATCCTATGACAGGTTACAGTCTTGGGGCCCCCCCCCCCATGTCTTGCTGTCTTGGGCCCCCCCTCCCCCCACGGTGGCAAAGCGCCAGGGCCCAGTCGCAAGAGCAACCTTTGCAACCCTGGTAGTTCCTTCACTGGTATCAGTTGGACTGTGAATGGTGTCAATCAGTAAAGTGGACGGTGTCAGTAGGGCAGTGGACTTTGTCAGTATTGGAAGTGGATGGGGTCAGTAGTATTTTTTTAATTCAAATTATTTTTTTCAAATATTATGTTTAACCACATTGTTTTTTTTTATTATTTTTTTACATGATTATTATTATTATTATTATTTATAATTATATTTTACCACATTAATAATTTTATTATTTTTTTACTTGTTATTATTATTATTTATTATTATGTTTTACCACACTATTTTTATAATTTTTTTAATTATTATTATTATTAATATTAATATTATTATGTTTTACCTCATTATTATTTTTATTATTTTTTACATTATTATTATTTATTATGTTTTACCACATTATTATTTTTATAATTTTTTACAATATTATTATTTATCATTTAGTTTTGCCACATTATTATTTTAATTCTAATTATTATTTTTTTTATTTTTTTACCATTTTATTTTATTATTATTTATTATTATTATTATTATTATAATATTTGTATTTTTTTTTTTTTACAATATTATTATTATTATTTATCATTATGTTTTACCACATTTATTTTATTCTAATCATTATTATATATATATATTTGTTTAGTTAATTTTTTACTATTTTTTTATTATAAGTATTAATGGTATTTTTATTTTTTATTTTACTATTTTTTTTTTAAATTGCAATATCAGAAATCCAAACAGACCTCTGATGTTTCACCTTTTGAGACAGAGAAGGGAGATTGAGGGCACAGTCCTCAATCTCCATCTTTTGCAGCCTCAGCTGCACAGAATGAATGGACAGGAATATCTCTATACAGAGCTTCCTGTTCATTCACAAACTGAAGCATAGGAGACCCAGTCATTTATAGCTGAGGCATAGTAAACTGTGTTCTTATGTTTCCTATGTTTATGAATGAACAGGAAGCCTCTGTACAGAGTTTTTCCTGTTTATTCATCCTGTGCCGCCGAGGCTGCAGAGAAAGGGATTGATGAATCTGTCTTCAGTTCCTTTTCTCTGTCTCAAAAGTGAGACATCAGGGGTCTGTTTAGACCCTTGATATTTCACCAAAGCCCCCCAATGGGTCTCCTAAAAAAGCGTAAAAGATCATTAAAAAAAGGTAAAAAATAAAAAACTACTGACACCATCCACTGTCCTACTGACGCCGTCCTCTGCCCTACTGACGCCGTCCTCTGCCCTACTGACGCCGTCCTCTGCACTACTGACGCCGTCCTCTGCCCTACCGACGCCGTCCTCTGCCCTACCGACGCCGTCCTCTGCCCTACCGACGCCGTCCTCTGCCCTACCGACGCCGTCCTCTGCCCTACCGACGCCGTCCTCTGCCCTACCGACGCCGTCCTCTGCCCTACCGACGCCGTCCTCTGCCCTACCGACGCCGTCCACTGCCCTACCGACGCCGTCCACTGCCCTACCGACGCCGTCCACTGCCCTACCGACGCCGTCCACTGCCCTACTAATGCATAAAAAGAAATCATAAAGAGTTAAACAACAGAAATAAAAAAAAACGACTGACACCAGTGGCGTAACTAACAGGGTCACAAAGGTCTCACTTGTGACTGGGTTCCGTGGGGGGGACCCCAAGATAGCAGGAAGGTGGCCCTCTGTGGGACCATAATAAAGGTTCCCACAATGGGAGTAAAGGGCCCCTGTTTTCAGTGTGAAGGACCCCGGTCTGGGCTCATGGGGGCCCTTCGTGTTTTTTTGCACCAGGGGCCCTGAAGGTTCTAATTCCGCCTCTGGGCCGACTGCACTGTCTGTTAGGAAGATTAGATAGACCACCTAGAAAACTGTCTTCATTCATAAAAATACAGAACGATAAATTGGAATGGCACATCGACAATTACTTTTTTAGACAGATATAAGCGGCTGTTCAATTCTCTGTTCATATCTTGTACCCAAGACCAGGAAGTGAGGTGGAATCTCTACACGGGGGACACAAATAGTGAAACGTGGAGATTCTCTTCCTCTTTATTGACCCCAAAAATGAAATTCGTAGTAATATTAACCTCAGTATGCATCAGCTGACGATCCCTCCTTTATGCTTTTAACCCTTAGTGCCGCTCAGCCGGGTTAGTGCACATTGCCAGCTGGCAGCGTTTGGCATGGGCAGCGCTCGGCCTGGATCTGGCATATCCCGGGATGAGTGGAAGTGACAGAGTGAAGAAAACTGTAATGAATTATGTAACATGAATCTGCTGCAAGTTTATTCTTTTGTGTGTTTTGTGCAGGTCGCAGGCAGACAGTGAAGGGAATGTCTCAGTGGAGAGCAGTGCGGGTGGAATACACATGGAACCAACGCTCTATAATAAACCCGGAACGGCCTGTCTGGAGGATCTGTCTGGTGAGTCTCATCAATGACCAGCATTGTAATGTACTGTACTTGCTGCACGTGGAGGGGGGGGGGGTTCCCCATCATTCCCCATCATCATTCCCATCCTTCCCCATCATCATTCCCATCATTGCCCATCATGTCTATCATTCCCCATCATTCCTATCCTTCCCCATCATTGCCATCCTTCCCCATCATTTCCATCCTTCCCCCATCATTTCCATCCTTCCCCCATCATTTCCATCCTTCCCCATCATTTCCATCCTTCCCCCATCATTTCCATCCTTCCCCCATCATTTCCATCCTTCCCCCATCATTTCCATCCTTCCCCCATCATTTCCATTCTTCCCCACCATTTCCATCCTTCCCCATCATTCCTATCCCCATCATCGTTCCCCATCATTCCAATCATTCCCCATCATTCCCATCCTTCCCCATCATTCCCCATCCTTCCCCATCATTCCCCATTTTTCCCATCATTCCTCATCATTCCCATCATTTCCATCCTTCCCCATCATTCCTATCCACATCATCATTCCCCCTCATTCCCCATAATTTTCCATCACCCCCATCATCCCTCCACTCTGCTCCCATACATGGAAGCCAGAATTTGGTTGATCTGGGCAGCAAGAGAAGTCTATTCTCCCGGTGTCTGCATTCTGAACTGTCTGTGCTGATCCTTCGTCACCTATTGGGCTTAACTACTTCAGCCCCAGACCATTTGGCTGGCCAAAGACCAGGCCAATTGTTGCGATTCAGCGCTGCGTCGCTTTAAACTGACAATTGTGCGGTCGTGCGACTTGGTTCCCACACAAAATTGGCGTCCTTTTTTTCCCACAAATAGAGCTTTCTTTTTGTGGTATTTGATCAGCTCTGCGTTTTTTCAGTACTTATAAATCTCTATAGGATACGCTTTAAAATATTTACAGGTTACATGTTTAGAGTTACAAAGGGGATCTAGTGCTAGAATTATTCCTCTCGCTCTAACGATGGTAGCGTATGTAACCTGTGTGTATCTGGCTCTGATACTAGCCAGTGCCTCAGCCACTCACCTCACCAGCCAGTACCTTACCAGCCACTCACCTCACCAGCCAGTACTTTACCAGCCACTCACCTCACCAGCCACTCACCTCACCAGCCACTCACCTCACCAGCCACTCACCTCACCAGCCACTCACCTCACCAGCCAGTGCTGTGGCAGGCGCAGCACTATGAAGTGCCTCATGCGCTGTGGCATTAGAAGAATTGTGATATCTCTGACTTTTCAGTCCAACAAGACTGTCTATTACTCTGAAATTCCTCTATTGCCGTTCTATGGAAGCAGTAGGTTTAAAGAGCACACCAAATGCTTAAAATAACTTCTTTAATAACTTCACTTTTCTTCATATAAAATACTGCTGCTTTGCAGCAGACAGTCCATGTACAAAAACACGTGATGAATAAGTATAACAGAAAATGGTGCTTCAAATATTCAATCTTGACATTTAACATAAGATGGTGGATATAGTTCTTTCTTCAGTATTTAGTCTCTCTCTCTCTCTCTCTCTCTCTCTCTCTCTCTCTCTCTCTCTCTCTCTCTCAAGCATTCTCTGATTTCTCTGAAAGGTATAACTGTGGTTTGCAGGGTTAGTTTGGTTTGAAGGTATGGTATGATGAGTGATTCAGGTTTGGTTTTTGAATTAGGTTAGGAGGTATGGTGGAACTACAAGTGAACACACAGCTAAATCAGTATACAGCTCTAATCACACTATTTACAATAAGAACATATATATAACTGTATAATTACCTAATTTTACCCTCTGGCTTCCAAAAGAACTGCTCTCTGTATGTCTCTGTGTGTCTGCCTCCATGTGGTTCTGTCTCTGTGGAACAAACTAGCAGAGCACATGTACAGCACTAGGAACCTCCCAGACAGAGTGGATGCAAAGCTGGCTGTGACTGGGCCAAGGCTCTGCTCAATGTGAGATTGGCTGTGATTGGGTCAAGGCCTGTGATGAGTCACAAAAGCTTAACTCTATGCTTTCCGGTATGAATTAAACTGTGAATAACTTTGCTTTTGTCTCTCACATATAAAAATGTGCTCTACATTAGGTTCTTAGCAGGTTTAGCTGTATATACATGTAAGTTATATTAGCTACCTAGGACATGTTCTAGCTGGCCAGCTACAAGTGCCTCACCAGCCACTCACCTTACCAGCTAGCAGGGGCGGACTGACCATTCGGTCCGTCGGGCACGGACCGAGGGCCCCATGGCCACTAGGGGGCCCCATCAGGGTTGCCAGCCTTGGTAAAAGCAGGGAAAGTTTGTTGAAATCAGTGTATTTTTACATCTATTAGTGAAATGGCCACTACCGACATTATTTTGATGTGCAAATCTCGAGATTATAGCTCCCCCGCCTCTCCACTGCCTTCTCAGCCAATGGGAGCACAGTGTACACGCCCCCTTCTCCAGCGCGGCTTTTTTGACATACGAGCAGGAGATGCTGACTGCAGGAGAGGAGAGGGAGGAGGGGACAGCTTGTAGTGTGGGGTGGATTTCTGCCTGATAAAAGGTAAGCTGGCCAAGCTGGAAGAATTGTATTATCAGTGCTTACCTATCCTGGTGAGGAGGGGGAGGGGGGAGGCTGTGTAGCAGCCAGGCTCCTCTTGCTGTTAGCTCGTTTTTCTGTGTGTGAGAGAAGTGCCATGCTTCTGGGAGAAGGATGTGCTAAACTTCTCCAATCTCTGCTACATCTCCCTACTCATCACCTGCCCACCAGTACACAGGCACAGCCTCCTCCTCCTGTATTACCACATGCTATGTCTGTGAGCTGCTGGAGCACTACAAGTACCAGCATTGCAGAAGGGGCAGCAGCAGTGTGTTCTATCAGGATGATTTATCTATATATACACCCACCAGCACTTTTCCCCCAAAAATCATCCTGATAGAACACACTGCTGCCCCTTCTGCAATGCTGGTACTTGTAGTGCCCCAGCAGCTTACAGACATAGATGTGGTAATACAGGAGGAGGAGGCTGTGCCTGTGTACTGGTAGGCAGGTGATGAGTAGGGAGATGTAGCAGAGATTGGAGACGTTTAGCACATCCTTCTCCTAAAAGCATGGCACTTCTCACTATATATATATATATATATATATATATATATATACACACACTGTGTATGTATACTGTGCATGTGTGTGTGTGTATACCAGGGAGTGGTCCATCCATTAAGGGTACCACCCCCTCTATGTAGAATGTATAGATTCATGCTCGCCGCTGCCCGTCCCACATCTCACCGCCATCATCCACTGCCTGACCTGCCACTAAGATGGCACAGTTGGCTGTATTTGATGGGGCACAGTTGGCTGCATTTGATGGGGCACAGTTGGCTGCATTTGATGGGGCACAGTTGGCTGCATTTGATGGGGCACAGTTGGCTGCATTAGATGGGGCAAAGTTGGCTGCATTAGATGGGGCAAAGTTGGCTGCATTTGATGGGGCACAGTTGGCTGCATTTGATGGGGCACAGTTGGCTGCATTTGATGGGGCACAGTTGGCTGCATTTGATGGGGCACAGTTGGCTGCATTTGATGGGGCACAGTTGGCTGCATTTGATGGGGCACAGTTGGCTGCATTAGATGGGGCACTGTTGGCTGCATTAGATGGGACACCGTTGGCTGCATTAGATGGGGCACAGTGGGCTGCATTAGATGGGGCACAGTGGGCTGCATTAGATGGGGCACAGTGGGCTGCATTTGATGGGGCTCAGTTGGCTGTATTTGATGGCATAGTGGCTGCATTAGATGGGGCACAGTTGGTTGCATTAGTTGGGGCAAAGTTGGCTGCATTAGTTGGGACACCGTTGGCTGCATTTGATGGGACACAGTTGGCTGCATTTGATGGGACACAGTTGGCTGCATTTGATGGGACACAGTTGGCTGCATTTCATGGGACACAGTTGGCTGCATTTCATGGGGCACAGTGAGGCTGCAATTGTTTGCCCATGAGAGTCTTCTGGTGAATTTAGCGGGTCACCAGCTCTAAGCCACTCAGCATGTCACGGAGCTTGGTGCCTCTCCGCATGGGTTTGCCCACATTCATGTTGCATCAAAAAAAGATGGCGGCCATCTCTAAGCCTGGGGGCCCCATAATCTCCTATTGCCCAGGGGCCCCATGAGTTGTCAGTCCGCCCCTGCCAGCTAGTACCTTACCAGCCACTCACCTCTCCAGCCCCTCCCCTCACCAGCCCCTCCCCTCACCAGCCACTCACCTCACCAGCCACTCGCCTCGACAGCCAGTACCTGACTAGCCACTCACCTCGACAGCCAGTACCTCACCAGCCACTCACCTGACCAGCCAGTGCCTTACCAGCCACTCACCTCGACAGCCAGTGCCTTACCAGCCACTCACCTCGACAGCCACTCACCTCGACAGCCAGTGCCTCACCAGCCACTCACCTCCACAGCAAGTACCTCAACAGCAAGTGCCTCACCAGCCACTCACCTGACCAGCCAGTGCCTTACCAGCCACTCACCTCGACAGCCAGTGCCTTACCAGCCACTCACCTCGACAGCCAGTACCTCACCAGCCACTCACCTCGACAGCCAGTGCCTCACCAGCCACTCACCTCCACAGCAAGTACCTCAACAGCAAGTGCCTCACCAGCCACTCACCTCACCAGCCACTCGCCTTGACAGCCAGTACCTCACCAGCCACTCACCTCGACAGCCAGTACCTCACCAGCCACTCACCTCACCGTACATCCTTGTTTCTGAAACCTGCCTGGAATACTCCCGGGATGTTGCTATGTAAGGCCCAATCATCACTGCTTGCCTACTTCATCACAAAGAGAGAGCTCTTACATCACTTCTCTACCAGTCCTGCTCTAAAAAGCTGGTTACTCATACAGGGCAGAACAGGAAGGGTATGAAAAGTAAAAATGCATATAAATATGAACTTATGAAAGATGATTTTTTTTGTGGTACTTTTAAGGCGCAAGAAATTCAAAGATGTAGAAGAAATATATACATTTATTACATTAAAAATTAATTGAGAATGAATACAGAGAATACATTCGATAAATTGATCTTGATATACAAACAGAAGGTGCAAACTAATTTTGTCTCGACCGTTTCACAGGCTTCTTCAGGAAAACTTTAATATCAGGCACTATGTATAAGATCACTAAAATGAAAAGGTACAGATTAGAAAACGTAAACAATTGATTAGTTTATATGTAAAACAATATAATATGACCCTTGGGCAGAGGTCTCTAAACTACGGCCCTTCAGCTGTTCAGGGACTACAATTCCCATCATGCCCAGTTATGTATGTGAATGTCATGGTTTTGCAATGCATCATGGGAAGTGTAGTTCCCACAACAGCTGGAGGGCCGTGGTTTGGAGATCCCTGCTTTGGGGCAAACGCAACACACAAAATATGTCCTCACAAATATAGACTGTACTTTCTCTTTAAGAAGTCTGTACTGAGCTCCTGACAGAGATTACAAACAGAAAGAAAATATTTTTAAACATTTTTGTTTATTTATTTTTTTATCCCTGAACATAATAAATAAAGAAAACGTATCCAAACCGCCACACATTTCTCTCCAATTATAAACAGATGGAGGAAATCCATTCTGCAGACACTCATACAACTTTAAGGCCTTGTTTAAACTTTGTGGTCGGGGGGGGGGGGGGGCGTCAAAAACACACGGCTGAGCATTGTTTTTATCTCTCCCTCTTAAAGCGGAGCTCCACCCAGGAAAACAACATTTTCCCATGATGTTGTTTAAAAAAATAAAATAAAAAAAAACTGAAAAAAAATAAAAATAAATACTCACCTGAAATACCTGTTGCTATGCGGAAGTCCGTAATCTGCCTCTTCCACTCCGCGGTGCCTTTTCTTCTTGTCCTTCTCCTTGTGAATGGGGCGCGCTGCTTTCTGGGAACTGTGTGTGTTCTCAGAGAGCAGCCGCCCATTCACAAGCCAGCGTGAGACTCACGCAGGCGCAGTAGGAAATGGGCAGTGAAGCCGTACGGCTTCACTGCCTGTTTCCCATAGTGTGAATGGCGGCGTGGGACCCGGAGCGATCGTGGGACCGGCATCGGGGGGCCCATCAGCGCGGGCAAGTAGGACAAGGTAAGTGTTCATATTTAAAGTCAGCAGCTACACTGTTAGTAGCTGCTGACTTTAAAAAAAAAATCGCGGCTGGAGCTCCGCTTTAACAAAGGTTTGCTGAACACGACCCATTCCACTGAATGCTGACACCCCCCAACTGTGTGGAACGTGCATGTTTTTTTTTTTTTTAACTACTTAAGGACCAGGTGTATTTTTCTGACTCAAGTTAAAATCTTTTTTTTTTTGCTCGAAAATTACTTAGAACCTCCAAACATAATTTATTATAATGTATATATTATATATATTTTTTTATATATTATATATATATATTATATATTTTTTATATATTTGGGGGACATTTATTATAGCAAAAAGTAAAAAATATTGCAATTTCTTTTCAAAATTGTTGCTCTATTTTTGGTGATCAAATACCACCAAAATAAATCTGTATTTGTGGGGAATAACGGGCACCAATTTTGTTTGGGAGCCACATCGCACGACCGCTTAATTGTCAGTTAAAACAACGCAGTGCCGAATCGCAAAAGGAC
Source organism: Rana kukunoris (assembly GCA_029574335.1). Lineage (NCBI taxonomy): Eukaryota > Metazoa > Chordata > Amphibia > Anura > Ranidae > Rana > Rana kukunoris. The sequence goes on from CM056059.1 coordinate 136,527,660, forward strand.
CTCCAGTCAGGTCTTATTTTTTTACTGCGGGACTGGGCGTTCCTATCCCTGGGTTAGATGATTGACGTCTGTTGAAACAGTTCCCATGTCGCACAACGCGCCTCACCAGATTTTCGTAAATAGCCGAGCTGCGCAGTCAGCTCTACATGGCGGGCGCAGACGCCGTATACCGCGCCGTATACCGCGGACTCGCAGTTCGGTTATTTACGGAAATCTGGTGACGCGCGTTGTGCGACATGGGAACTGTTTCAACAGATGTCAATCATCTAACCCAGGGATAGGAACGCCCAGTCCCGCAGTAATCAGAACACGGAAGCCCTGGGGAAAATCACAATATAACGGTATGTACGGAGGAAAAAAAAAAAAGACCTGCACACTGTAAATGTCCTTAGTATGCTGGATGTAATGTTAGAAATTAGTTTTTAGGGTCGCCGCACGACGATATACGTCGGCAGACTGGCACGGCTGGGCACAGGGACGTATATATAGGAGCCCAGCCGCGGGTCGCGCACGCCGCCGACACGCGCACACGACTCGGTCCGAAGCTCCGTAATCGCGCCCACAGGACTCCGATCGCCGCGGGTGTCCCGCGATTGGTCACAGATGCTGAAGAACGGGGTGAGGCGAGTGTAAACACAGCTTCCCCGTTCTGTGTGGCAGTGTCAGTGATCGTCTGTTCCCTGATATTGGAAACGAAGATCACTGACGTCACATGTCCAGCCCCGCCCCCCTACAGTTAGAAACACATGTGAGGTCACATTTAACCTCTGCAGCGCCCCCTAGTGGTTAACTCCTAAACAGCCATTGTCATTTTCACAGTAATCGGTGCATTTTTATAGAACTTTTCGCTGTGAAAATTATAATGGTCCCAAAAATGTGTCAAAAGTGTCCAATGTATCCGCCATAATGTCGCAGTTATGAAAAAAATCGCTGATCGCCGCCATTAGTAGTAAAAAGAAAATAATATTAATAAAAAATGCCATAAAACTATCCCCTATTTTGTAAACGCTATACATTTTTGCAAACCAATGGATAAACGCTTTTATTTTTGTTTATAGCGCAAAAAATAAAAACCTCAGAGGTGATCAAATACCATCAAAAGAAAGCTCTATTTGTGGGAGCCACGTCGCACGACCGCGCAAATCTCAGTTAAAGCGACGCAGTGCCGTTTTGCAAAAGGACCTCCAGTCTTTAAGCTGTCAAATGGTCCGGGGCTGAAGTGGTTAATTAATATTTCTTAACCAGGAAAGAAACGCGTTTCGGGATTCTTTGCTCCAATAGTATTCGGTTCTTTGAGCTGCATAGCTAATCAACGCGCCTCGGCTGCATTAAAAAACATTTGCTCTTTTTTTTGCATCCATCCTGATTATATAAAATATATTGTCCTCCGCTGCCTTGTATCGCTAGTAATGTAAACTCTCTATTGTGCTTCCAGGGGAAGATCCTGAAACTCGGAGATTAAGAACTGTGAAAAACATCGCTGACCTTCGACAAAACTTGGAAGAGACCATGTCCAGCCTCAGGGGAACCCAGATCACGCACAGGTACCATCTCATACTGTTTTTTCGGGTCATTAACGTTATGATCGCAACTCATAAATTTGTAAAAAAAAATTACATTCGAAAATCCAAAAATAAGAAAAAAAAATCGAAAGAATAACTGACTATTACTATTACTACAGGGAGTGCAGAATTATTAGGCAAGTTGTATTTTTGAGGATTAATTTTATTATTGAACAACAACCATGTTCTCAATAAACCCAAAAAACTCATTAATATCAAAGCTGAATATTTTTGGAAGTAGTTTTTAGTTTGTTTTTAGTTTTAGCTATTTTAGGGGGATATCTGTGTGTGCAGGTGACTATTGCTGTGCATAATTATTAGGCAACTCACTTTCCTTTGGCAAAATGGGTCAAAAGAAGGACTTGACAGGCTCAGAAAAGTCAAAAATAGTGAGATATCTTGCAGAGGGATGCAGCACTCTTAAAATTGCAAAGGTTCTGAAGCGTGATCATCGAACAATCAAGCGTTTCATTCAAAATAGTCAACAGGGTCACAAGAAGCGTGTGGAAAAACCAAGGCGCAAAATAACTGCCCATGAACTGAGAAAAGTCAAGCGTGCAGCTGCCAAGATGCCACTTGCCACCAGTTTGGCCATATTTCAGAGCTGCAACATCACTGGAGTGCCCAAAAGCACAAGGTGTGCAATACTCAGAGACATGGCCAAGGTAAGAAAGGCTGAAAGACGACCACCACTGAACAAGACACACAAGCTGAAACGTCAAGCCTGGGCCAAGAAATATCTCAAGACTGATCTTTCTAAGGTTTTATGGACTGATGAAATGAGAGTGAGTCTTGATGGGCCAGATGGATGGGCCCGTGGCTGGATTGGTAAAGAGCAGAGAGCTCCAGTCCGACTCAGACGCCAGCAAGGTGGAGGTGGAGTACTGGTTTGGGCTGGTATCATCAAAGATGAGCTTGTGGGGCCTTTTCGGGTTGAGGATGGAGTCAAGATCAACTCCCAGTCCTACTGCCAGTTTCTGGAAGACACCTTCTTCAAGCAGTGGTACAGGAAGAAGTCTGCATCCTTCAAGAAAAACATGATTTTCATGCAGGACAATGCTCCATCACACGCGTCCAAGTACTCCACAGCGTGGCTGGAAAGAAAGGGTATAAAAGAAGAAAAACTAATGACATGGCCTCCTTGTTCACCTGATCTGAACCCCATTGAGAACCTGTGGTCCATCATCAAATGTGAGATTTACAAGGAGGGAAAACAGTACACCTCTCTGAACAGTGTCTGGGAGGCTGTGGTTGCTGCTGCACGCAATGTTGATGGTGAACAGATCAAAACACTGACAGAATCCATGGATGGCAGGCTTTTGAGTGTCCTTGCAAAGAAAGGTGGCTATATTGGTCACTGATTTGTTTTTGTTTTGTTTTTGAATGTCAGAAATGTATATTTGTGAATGTTGAGATGTTATATTGGTTTCACTGGTAAAAATAAATAATTGAAATGGGTATATATTTGTTTTTTGTTAAGTTGCCTAATAATTATGCACAGTAATAGTCACCTGCACACACAGATATCCCCCTAAAATAGCTAAAACTAAAAACAAACTAAAAACTACTTCCAAAAATATTCAGCTTTGATATTAATGAATTTCTTGGGTTTATTGAGAACATGGTTGTTGTTCAATAATAAAATTAATCCTCAAAAATACAACTTGCCTAATAATTCTGCACTCCCTGTATTTCCTTTCAAATTTAGCAGTTAGTGAACGTAACGAATACAAATTTATCCGAAGTTACGAATTTTCCGAAATAACGAATGCCGTGTCTAAACAAATGGAATGGAATGAATTAATAATAAATAAAAATATAGTTTTATTTTTTAACCACTTGTCCACCAGGCCTATTTTGACACTTCTGTCCTTCATGTAAAAATCTAAAAAATTTTGCTAGAAAATTAATCAGAACCCCCAAACATTATATATATTTTTTTAGCAGACACTCTAAGGCAGGGGTGGCAAACTCAAATTCATCGGGGGCCGCATCAGCAGTATGGTTACCCTTAAAGGGCCGGGTGCGCTACGTATACAGTGCATGGGTCAGGATTGCGCTACGTATACAGTGCATGGGTCAGGATTGCGCTATGTATACAGTGCATGGGTCAGGATTGCGCTACGTATACAGTGCATGGGTCAGGATTGCGCTACGTATACAGTGCATGGGTCAGGATTGCGCTACGTATACAGTGCATGGGTCAGGATTGCGCTACGTATACAGTGCATGGGTCAGGATTGCGCTACGTATACAGTGCATGGGTCAGGCTTGCGCTACGTATACAGTGCATGGGTCAGGATTGCGCTACGTATACAGTGCAGGGGTCAGGATTCCGAATAAAAATTCCTCACATCTGTACTCTCTCTTACCTTCCTACCTGGCCCAGCTCTGGTAGCTCCCTGTATAGGTAGCTCCCTCCCTTTGTATTGTGCTATAGTACCTTTTTTGGGGGGACATGAGGGACATTGGATATAAGTGGGGGGACAGGAGGAGCATTGGTGGGACATGAGGGACATTGTGGATAAGTGGGGTGGCAGTAGGAACATTGGGGGGACATTGCGGATAAGTGGGGTGGCAGGAGGAACATTGGGGACAGGAGAAACATTGGGGGGACAGAAGGGACATTGGGGATAAGTGGGGTGGAAGGAGGAACATTGGGGGACAGGAGGAATTTTGGGGGGCCAGGAGGGACATTGGATATAAGTGGGGGGACAGGAGGAGCATTGGGGGGACATGAGGGACATTGTGGATAAGTGGGGTGGCAGTAGGAACATTGGGGGGGTCAGGAGGAACATTGGGGGGTCAGGAGGAACATTGGGGGGACAGGAGGGACATTGCGGATAAGTGGGGTGGCAGGAGGAACATTGGGGGACAGGAGGAACATTGGGGGGACAGAAGGGACATTGGGGATAAGTGGGGTGGAAGGAGGAACATTGGGGGACAGGAGGAACATTGGGGGGACATGAGGGACATTGGATATAAGTGGGGGGACAGGAGGAGCATTGGGGGGACATGAGGGACATTGTGGATAATTGGGGGGACAGGAGGAACATTGGGGGGACAGGAGGGACATTGCGGATAAGTGGGGTGGCAGGAGGAACATTGGGGGACAGGAGGAACATTGGGGGGACAGAAGGGACATTGGGAATAAGTGGGGTGGAAGGAGGAATATTGGGGGACAGGAGGAACATTGGGGGGACAGGAGGAACATTGGGGGAGATGGTAATGCTCTGTGTGTGTGTGTGTGTGTGTGTGTGTAGTAGTGTACACTGTGTGAATGTACTGTGCATCTGTGTCACTGTCGCGTACCATAGTTCACTTGGTCAGGATGGAAGATCCCTGGAGATGTCATTTCACCACATGTGCTGCCCTGTGGGGTAGAGCAGGCGCCGGTGCACCAGTCCCAGACTGGCTGCCACATTGAGGAAAGGGGAAATCTTGTCCGGTGCGGAGGAGGAGAAGATGATGGCCCCTGCCACCGCACATGACTCCCGTTTGTCCAATCATCAGGCAGCCGCTGCCAATCCCTGAGCCGCAACATGGCGGCTGGAGCACAGCGAGTGGCACGGTCCATAGGAAGGAGTGACACAGGCACTGGATGCTGCACTGCCACGGCCCCCCCACGCTATGCCAGTGGGCGGAGACAAGAGCGGCATTGTAAGCCGACATGGGTGGAGACAGAGCGGAGGCGGCGGTGGAGGCTGAGACAGGGCGGGGGCCAGAGATGCAGCCTAAGCCGAGATGGGTGGAGACACAGCGGTGGAGGCGGGGGCGGAGGCAGAGACAGAGCGGCACAGTAAGGGGAAGATGCCTGTGCTCAGACTGACTGGCCGCGCATGCGCTAATTTGCCGCGCCGCTCGCGGGACTGAGGGACTGGGATCCCAACATGCCAAAATAAGGAGGCTGCTGTGCGGGCCACATTACAAGGTCCGGCGGGCCGGATTCGGCCCGCGGGCCTTGTGTTTGCCACCCCTGCTCTAAGGAATAAAATGGCGGTCATTGAAACTTTTTTTTTTTTCGCACGGTATTTGCGCAATAATTTTTCAAACGCCTTTTTTTGGGAAAAAAACGGTTTCATGAATTAAAATATAACAAAACAGTAAAGTTAGCCCAATTTTTTTGTATAATGTGAAAGATAAAGTTATGCCGAGTAAATAGATACCTAATATGTCACGCTTTAAAATTGCGTGCACTCATGGAATGGCGCCAAACTTTGGTGCTTAAAAATCTCCATAGGCGACGCTTTAAATTTTTTTACAGGTTACTATTTTCGCGTTACAGAGGAGGTCTAGTGCTAGAATTGTTGCATACGCTCTAACGCACGCGACGATACCTCACATGTGGGGTTTGAACGGCGTTTACATATGTGGGCGGGACTTGTATGCGTGTTCGCTTCTGCGCGCGAGATAACAGGGACAGGGGCTTTTGAATTTTTTTTTTATTTAATTATTTTTATTTTACTTAATATTTTTTATTTTTACACTTTTAAAAAAAAAAAAATTTGGATCACTTTTATTCCTATTCAATAAGACCCCACATCTCTCCTCCAGGCTTACAAGCATGAAATCGGTGGAAAAAAAAATCACTGATTACATGCCTACAGCCGCGAAGTAATTCCGGGTACCGGGCGTGACGTCATAACGTCGCGCCCGGTCCTCCGACGGTCACCAGTCATCTCTTTGGATCTGCTTCAAGCGCCGGCCGATTCGCTCTCCGGGCCCCCGATGGCACGGGAGAGCCCGGAGAAGCACCAGATGGCGGCGGGAGGGGTGTGCGTCCCCTCCCGCTGCCTAGAAGAACGATCAAGCGGCAGTTCCGCCGCTTTGATCATTCTTATGGTGCACAGAATCGCCGGCTGAAGACAAGTGGTTAATATTGTTATTTATTATTATTATTATTATTTATTTTGTTCCATTCATTTAGATACGGCATTCGTTACTTCGGATAGTTTGTAAATTCAGATAAATCTGTATTAACCACTTGACCACTGGGCACTTAAACCCCTTTCCTAACCAGACCAATTTTCAGCTTTCGGTGCTCTCACAATTTGAATGACAATTACTCAGTCATACAACATTGTACCCATTTGAAATTTTTATCCTTTTTTTTCACACAAATAGAGCTTTCTTTTGGTGGTATTTGATCACCTCTGGGTTTTTTTTTTTTTTGCGCTATAAAAGAAAAACGGATGAAAATTCTGTAAAAAAAAAAAAAACTTGTTTCTGTCATATTAGCAGGTTATTTCTCACACACAGCATATGCATACCACAAATTACACCCCAAAACACATTCTGCTATTCCTCCCGAGTATGGCGATACCCCATGTGTGCTTTTTTAGCAAAGACCCTAGAGAATACAATGGCGGCCGTTACAACTTTTTATCTCGTACGGTATTTTCGCAGAAATTTATTGAACGCGTGTTTTTTAAAAAACTATTTTGTGCTTAAAACAAAACAAAACAGTAAAGTTAGCCCAATTTTTTTTCATAATGTGAAAGATGAAGTTACGCCGAGTAAATAGATACCCAACATGTCACACTTCAAAATTGCGCACACTCGTGGAATGGCGCCAAACTTCGCTACTTAAAAATCCCCATAGGCAGTATTGCAGAGTATCGCGCAGGGTATTGCAGAGTATTGGGCTATTGCAAAGTATCATGCAGGGTATTGGGGTATTGCCGAGTATTGGGGTATTGCCGAGTATTGGGGTATTGCCGAGTATTGGGGTATTGCCGAGTATTGGGGTATTGCCGAGTATTGGGGTATTGCCGAGTACTGGGGTATTGCCGAGTACTGGGGTATTGCCGAGTACTGGGGTATTGCCGAGTACTGGGGTATTGCCGAGTACTGGGGTATTGCCGAGTACTGGGGTATGCCGAGTACTGGGGTATTGCCGAGTACTGGGGTATTGCCGAGTACTGGGGTATTGCCGAGTACTGGGGTATTGCCGAGTACTGGGGTATTGCCGAGTACTGGGGTATTGCCGAGTACTGGGGTATTGCCGAGTACTGGGGTATTGCCGAGTACTGGGGTATTGCCGAGTACTGGGGTATTGTTGAGTACTGGGGTATTGTTGAGTACTGGGGTATTGCCGAGTACTGGGGTATTGCCGAGTACTGGGGTATTGCCGAGTACTGGGGTATTGCCGAGTACTGGGGTATTGCCGAGTACTGGGGTATTGCCGAGTACTGGGGTATTGCCGAGTACTGGGGTATTGTTGAGTACTGGGGTATTGTTGAGTACTGGGGTATTGTTGAGTACTGGGGTATTGTTGAGTACTGGGGTATTGTTGAGTACTGGGGTATTGTTGGGTACTGGGGTATTGTTGGGTACTGGGGTATTGTTGGGTACTGGGGTATTGTTGGGTACTGGGGTATTGTTGGGTACTGGGGTATTGTTGGGTACTGGGGTATTGTTGGGTACTGGGGTATTGTTGGGTACTGGGGTATTGTTGGGTACTGGGGATTGCAGGGTACTGGGGATTGCAGGGTACTGGGGGGATTGCAGAGCTGGGATGGATTGAGGGATGGCTGGATCTGTGACTGCATTTGTCACAGATCCAGCCACAGCTTAGCTGCTGACACCCCGCTCCCCCCCTCTCCTCGCACACTGTACCGAACGGTACAGAGAGGAGAGGGAGGAGAGGCAGGAACCGGCGTCATCAAATGACGCCGGTTTGTTTACAAGTGATCGCGCCGTCATTCGACGGCGCGATCACGTGGTAAACGGCCACGATCAGCGGCAATTTACCGTGATCCGTGATGCGCCGGGTCTTCTAGACCCGGCGAGCACGGACACTTTCGCGAGCGCGTCCCAGGGGACGCGCAATCGCGAAAGTGAAGGACGACGTCCCAGGGACGTCGTCCCAAGATAACCGCGCCGTAGCAGTAAAATGCTTATGGCGCGGTGGGAAAGTGGTTAATTATGTTCACTAACAGCCAAATTTGAAAGGAAATTCCAATACCTATAATTTAATATATAACCTGACCCGAATTTAAGCCGAGGCACCTAATTTTACCACAAAAAAAAATGGGAAAATGTATTGACTCAAGTAAAAGCCTAAGGCCCCATGCACACGAGACGCTGGTAAACGCGTGTTTAGAGGCAATTGGACACTTTTTTCAACTGCCCCTGAACACATTCAATGTTATCCTATGTGTCCATGTACACACTCACGTTTATTGCCGTTTTTAGGCAGTTGCGTTTATCTTCGTTTTTCCAGAAGCAAACAAATGGGTTCAGACGCAAAAGTCTTTGCGTTTAAGTCGCAAAACGCCACTATTCGCAGCAAAACGCCGGTACCGCGTTTTGCCGCGTCTAGGGCGTTTTTAAAGGTGACCTATTTTTTTTACATTAGAAATCTCAAAAATTATGGCAAATGATTAAAAACCATTAAAAAAACTGTAATTTCTTGCATTGCATTGTGGACACTCCACAACTCGTGCCAGGTGACGTGGCCAGGTGACATGGCCAGTGGACAATCCACAACTTGTGGCAGGTGACATGGCCAGGTGACATGGCAAATGGACAATACACAACTTGTGGCAGGTGACGTGGCCAGGTGATTTGGCAAGTGGATAATCCACAACTTGGGCAGGTTATGAAGCAAGGTGACGTGGCAGGTGATGTGACCAGGTGACATGGCAAGTGGACAATCCACAACTTGTGGCATGTGATGTGGCCAGGTGATTTGGCAAGTGGATAATCCACAACTTGTGGCCAGGTGACGTGGCCAGGTGATTTGACAAGTGGATAATCCACAACTTGTGGCCAGGTGATTTGGCAAGTGAACAATCCACAACTTGTGGCAGGTGATGTGGCAAGTGGACAATCCACAACTTGTGGCAGGTGATGTGGCCAGGTGATTTGGCAAGTGGATAATCCACAACTTGTGGCCAGGTGATTTGGCAAGTGGATAATCCACAACTTGTGGCCAGGTGATTTGGCAAGTGAACAATCCACAACTTGTGGCAGGTGATGTGGCCAGGTGATTTGGCAAGTGGATAATCCACAACTTGTGGCCAGGTGATTTGGCAAGTGAACAATCCACAACTTGTGGCAGGTGATGTGGCAAGTGACGTGGCAGGTGATGTGGCAAGTGAACAATCCACAACTTGGGGCCAGGTGACATGGCCAGGTGACGTGGCCGGTGATGTGGCCAGTTGACAATCCACAACTTGTGGCAGGTGACATGGCCAGGTGACGTGGCAAGTGGACAATCCGCTGCTTGTGGCAGGTGATGTGGCAAGTGACACGCTAAATACAAATATACTGCTGCTCTCTCAGCTGCTACTCACTCTGGTCTCACAAAATGGCTGAAATTGTTAAATAATACTGTTTTTTGAGCTTAGGGAGGGTCTTATGATGTTTCTTAACCAAACGCTTATAAACGCAAACGTGGTAAAACGCAGCGAAAATCGCGGCAAAACGGGCGTTTTAAATTCGTTTTTTGCCGCGACAAAACGCATAGTTTTTTTTCCGTGGTTTTGTACAGGTCATTGGCACCAATGGAAAACGCCCAAGCCGCCTGATTCATAAACGACAAAAAAGGGTCCGGGACTTGTTTGAAATTCAGGCGTTCGGCATTTTGCAGTGGAGATGTGAACCATCTCCATAGAGAATAATGTTGTTTTTCCCCTCTAGCGTCTTTGAGCGTCGAGCTTTAGGCGACAAAACGCTCAGGTGTGAATGCAGCCTAAGCCTTTAAAAATGTGTGTTTAGTAGATTTTGCAC